>CM062634.1:20392045-20762045 GCA_025617555.3 Puccinia polysora | reverse complement strand
AATGGTACCTCTTTTGTTGAATTGATTGAGGAAATTATGAATTGTTAATCTTAGAATGACCAGTTTGACAGTAATGGTATTTTCTGATCCACCTCCTTTGTATGTACCAACAATCCTTGCATTCACATCATCTGGTAATTTTTTTTTTTTTAACTGTAAATTCAATATGAAAATAGATAATCAAAAGAAGAAAAAAAAAAAAAAAAAGTTGAAATAATGTTTAAGAAAGAAAGAGAAGAGAAAAAAATTTACCACAGGCATCATGTTAATGGATAGAGGGAGAGAAGTACAAAAGAATTGAAGGGGAGATGGTAACAAATCGATTGATGTGGTAAAGAGGTGGATTTTCAAATTTCATCAAAGATCAAAGTTGTGCAAAGATCCCCGTTTGATATGGAGTGGGTGGGTGTGAGTGGTTTAAAAATCAGTCTGATGATTTTTGTCCCCCCACTGTGCTGTATGTACAGTGGGTAGACAAAATTTGCGGGACTGTTTGTCAAAGAAATCACACCCGGGTACTTCAAACCATGTAGATGAAGCCCAGGATGTCTCAATCTTGCTGTTGACCAACCCATCTTTGGGCTCCCACTCCATCTGCCACATTACCGCCAACTCAGTTTTTGGATTTTGATGTCAGACTACTCAATCGATCCAAGGAACAAAGACAGTAAGTAATCTTTTTGAAATTTCACTCTTCATCTTTGATTCTGATTCATGTTTTTTTTTTTTTTTTTTTTTGATATTCATTCCTCTTTGGGTGATTGGTTGTTTCAGAAGATGAAAATGGTCAGAACATCCAAGGAGGGCAGAATTTTGATGGCTAGAATGAATTTCACAACAATGTGAACCACCTCCACCCCAATTCAACCTCAAACCAATATAACCTCCAGCATCTCAAGGCACCTCAAAATGGATCAAGAGCAGAGAACTTGAAAAATACAAACATTTGATACATAAAAAGTTTAAATGAACATTTTTCATTGGTTTCCATGACTTCCAACCTACCTCTCTCAAGATTATTGCTATCATCTCACCAAGGCACTGAAAAATCAAGATCAATCAAAATTGGTTTTAATTATTTTTAAAAACCCTCAACATGAATTTCTCTTTCATTTAAATGATTCCTTTTGATCCTCTCTAACACCCCTATAAAGAAGAAAAAATATCAATGGTACAGAATTTTACAATTTTTTTTTTTCCTCCAGCATGTTTTTTGAGTGTTTTTGTGCTCTTTTGGATTTTTTTTTTTTTTTAAAAAAAAAAAAAAATATTATAATTTGATATTTTTCCAAAATTTCAATTGTTGTATGATTCAAGTCCGGATGCTAAAATATCTAATCCCATGAATCAAAGTAACTACATGCCTTCTTCTGAACAATTGATTTAGCTTGAAACATGTCCCTGAAAACAAATTGACTGTTTTTGGTCAATCAGTCCCATTATTTTTGTCTACCCACTGTATGTACATACATACTACACATCCACATTCCCAGAGTCAGTTCCCTTCCTCTGCTGCATTGAGCCCCAAAGGCTCACTAGCAGCTCCAGTTGACCTTGAGGCAGCTGACCGGGTGATTAATACTGGAAGGATCCAAGGAAAATCCTAGGTCTAGCGCCCAGAAAATGGACTCTCAGTATATACCTCATTCAAAATCAGAATGTTCCAGATAACTTTGTACAGATTGAAACCTTGTGCGAAGGGGGGAAGGATGCCACCTTTGCGCCCTTATGTTAATACTTGAAACCTCTGGAAGTTGCAACATGACAATCAAGAACAAAAAACATCCTCAGAGCCAAACAAAGTAGGCAGCCCTCTCTTGAAAAAAAAAAACTTCTTGCCCCCCCCCGTCGCCCCTCTCCTATAAATGCAGTAATAATAAGTGTATAGATAATCGGCTTGAATACTCGCTAATCAGTGCCACTCCTTTCCCTTTGAGCTAAAAACTACACGTGATCGATAGATGACCATCCGAAAAAAGGGGGTTAAGGGAAAGTAGTGATATGCTGGGGATATTGAAGGATATGTATATACTGAGACGTTCTAAATGAATTTCAACTCATCTACCGTGATCGAGATTTGATTGATGTGTATAAGTCAAGGGTTCATAGAAGAAAAGTGCAGCCGATTCATTTGGTTTTCATAGACAATTAAGAATATCTTTTCATTCGAGTCTCGTAAGTGTTAAAACAACACAGCACATCACCGGTCGCCAAAGAACTTTCAGACATCGTTCCCGGTGGACGATCAACCCAACAACTTTAAACGGTAAAACATGCATGATTCCACTCAGGCTCGCCCGACTTACACTGCCGCAAGTGGTAGTTTTTTTTTTCAGTGGAAAAATTTGGATTGATAGTTTGCATGAATGGGACAATGGATAATGATTGACCTATGTCAAGGTTCCATCTTCAGCAGTTTGATTTGAATCTTTCTGTGGAAACAAAACACGTTTCAGATTTATCAGCGCGTTTCAAAGGGCATGGTGGATGAAAAATTGGAAGGCGACTTAGACAGTTGATTCAGGGACATCAAATTAAACTCAATCATGATTTCTTCCAACCATATCACAGATTGACCTGGATCCTTCACTTCATGAGTTGGATGGCTCATGAGGTCGAATGAGCTCTGAATCGAATGATGCTGTTGGGTGAAAAGCTTATCCAAGTTTAACGATTTCCGCTTCTGATAAATGTTGTTATTGAGCTGCTCCAAGACGCCACCGATAGATTTAGTGCCTTTGGAGTTTGAGTCCTTTGGGAGTGGCTTAGGACTTGAAATCAGGAGGGTGGAAAGGTCTAGGCTTTTGCCCCTTTGCTTACGAAGTGTTCGAGGGCTCGACTGAAGCTTCCGATCGTCTTCGTTTTTAATGGGACTCCTGAGGTTCATGGTAATACTTCGAGTGGACAGAGAACCCAACAAGCCTTGGGTATGTTTTCCCTTTTGTTGCTGACGTTGGCTAGAGTCGGAATGCTCAACAATCTGAATGATTTTGAAGTCCTTGAGTGTGACAGCTGGGCTGCTATAGTTTTTGAAATCATCAGGCTTGCTAGGATCTGAGGGTCCATCGAGATCTTCCCTCTCGTTGAACACGATCGAGTTGAAATGAGCGACAGGTTGATACTTGAACAGTTTGGCCCGGTTGTGTTTGTGAAAGGGAGAGACGAGCTTGATGATCTTTTGGGTCGCCGTTTCAATCGTCTGAGTGTGGGAAGATTTACACCTCTTGCAAATCACTGTGTTGAAAAAGTTCAAAAGATTCCTGTGGATCAGGCTCAAAAGCAGTTAATGCAATCGACAAGAGATCTACTAAACCGTCAAATTCAAACTTGTTCATTCGTTCCACCCAAGAGGCGATCTGGGCATCACAAATACAGAGATCGATGTAAGACTGGCTTCTGGCTCGACGTGTGGCGATAGAATAGAGACGATGATACTATACTTACCAACCTCTCACCATATCGAAATTCGTACTCTGATCGGAGAGTAGGAAGAAAATCCCGAGTGTCAACCAAGGAAAATAGACAGCGAAAAAATGGGGAGAAAGATGTAGGGAAAGACTCAAACTGGTCATCTTGCAAGCTTGGATCAAAGAGCACCAAATCCGCTCGCCAAGCACATGAGCGATATTCTTTCCAGCTCTATACGAGCTATTATGATGGGAATCAAGACGGAATAGACGATGTGCTATGTAGGGCCGTTTTCTCTTCAGACGCTGTTTGGATTTGGCTGTTTTAAAACAAACTGATGAGTCTCATTGGTTGCTCCTCTTGAACTTGACGGGCAAATCGGAAGTTTGACTCAACCAGGGGTGTTGGGGATACTGATTCTTGGCCGGCTGCTGGATTGGGCCTGGTGGGTTGGAGCACTCGATTGTCCTTCTAGCTCGCAAATCCGCCTCCTCATAAACTCGACCAATTCGCTCGACTGGACCACCGTTGGGATCGGTTTATGAAAATCGAGTTTGTCTGATCGGCGGGGGGAACGAGGACAGGACGAGGGTCAGTTCTTCTGGGATGATTGCAAGACATTCTTGAAGCTAGGGAGAGGAGAGTAGGCCCGCGGATTACGAGAGTTCTTGGGCTGCTGACCGAAGGGTAGACTCCAACGATGCTCGTTAGATTCGTAGGGGGACGACGATGGGATTGAATCGGATCGGATGAGATGATCGGACGAGGAGGGTGGAGGGGGACGGTCGTCATCGCCGGGGTGGATTCGTTTGAGTCTGATTCCGATGACGACGAACTCTTGATTGGATCGAAGGCCGGGTTGGGTCGGTCTCGCCCAGGATCTCACGAAGGGGTACACGTGGCGGAGGGCGGCCCAAGCCTGTTGACGGTCGAGCTGGGGTAGGTTGAGTTGATCGGTGATGGACTTGAAGCCGACGAGCAGGTCGAGCTCGGGGATGAGGGATTGGTAGGAGGAGGTGTTGTGAGAGCTGATGAGGTCGGGCTCGAAGCGGGTCGTCAGCCAACGCTTGATGTGATGGTCCAGCAGCCGTTGGGGATCCGAGGCCTGGGTCCGGTCGTCCGAGCACAGGCTGAGGTAGGTCGGGCTGGAGGAGGGGAACTTGATCGAGTTCGGGGGCGGGGTCGGGGATTTCGGGTGCGCGGTAACGGAGGGATGGGGATGGGAGCGAGCGGTGGAGGGAGGCGGGGGGTGGAGGTAACGCTGGATGAGGGTCAGGGTGGGCGAAGAAGTATGGGAGGGATGGTTGGTGATCGTAGGATGAGGATGGTGGGATGAGGACGAGGATGATGACAGTTGGAGTAACTTGGAGAGTGAGGCCGACGAATGACGGAGGGTGGGGATGGGATTGGTACGAGCAGGTGGACGGAGTGCTTGATGGATGGAGTAAGAGTAAGAAGAAGAGGAGGAGGAGGAGGAGGAGGAGGAAGAGGAGGAAGAAGAAGAGGAAGAAGAAGAAGAAGAAGAAGAAGAGAGAGGGTGAAGGTGAGGGTGAGGGTGAGGGTGAAGGTGAGGGTGAGGGTGAGGGTGAGGGTGAGGGGGATCGAGGGGAGAAGGGTTGGTGATGCTCGTCGCCGTCGAGTCGGGATGATGATGATGGTCATCGTCATCGGTGATGATGGCTGGCCTACGACGGTTGGCTGACGACCTGATCCCGAGGTTGTTCTTCGGTTGAACCTCCGCGTCCAGCGTCGCCTCCGTGATCATCACTGAGTCATCATCCTCATCCTTAGTCACCTCGATCGATCCTGCGCATGACCCTCCTCCTCGATCCTCGTCTCCTTCCACCGCTGCTGCTGCCTCTCCCGTCCTGATCGTCGCCCTCGATCTTCGTCCAGGGTTCGGGCTTACGGTGCTTGGATTCCTTGGACTCTCGACGCTCTTCGTCATCATGGCGCTTCGATCCAGGCGGCGATAAGCATCGTAGGATGATAATGAAGACTGAATCCGATTTCACGATCGATCGGGAGTACCGACCAGTCAGTCAGTCAGTCAATCAGTCAGTCAGCCTTCAAAATTCTCTTGACTCCCTCACCTCGTACATATGTAAAAACTTGTATCAATACATAAATAAATACATTCGTAAGTATGTACTCACGTCCTTATCAGTAACCCTACTACCACCACTCACCAGTTCATCCTCATCACCAACGCTACCTCTGGCCTTCCTGGGACTAGGACTATGACCCATGCCCATCATCCTTTCCTCGCCACCAGTAGCACTACTACAACTATAACTACTGCCACCATCATCCCCATCGACCACCGAATCCATCGATCCTAATCCGATTCCGATATCCACTTCGAGGCTTAAGAGAGGTGGCGATACTAAACTACTGACTCTGCTGCTTATTTGAGCCAAGTTCGAGAATCACCTTCAATCGGTGACCATGGTAGACCTACAAACAGCACCCTTCGGGCATACTCACTCACCTTCACCTGTCCTACCACCCGTGGAAGTCTCCTTCAGCTTGCAGCTCTAAAACTCTTCGATGCGATCGATCTATCTTGAGGCCGCGGGGAGACGGAAGGCGGAAAGAGGCGAGCCAATAAGTATCCCATCAGCTGCTCATGGCGCCCTCTTCAAAACTGCCGGGTCGAGGCAGACGAGTGATGATCAGGTTGTGGGATCTGTCGGATGAATTGACCGGCGGGTGGGGGTATAGGTTATGAGGAATGCGGACTGAACGATATGCTTTCAGATCCTTGTCAATCGGATAAATCCATATCCTGACTCCAGCATAGTACAGCGCGAGATGTCAAATCGAACGGCACCTTCCACAAAAAAAAAATTCAAATATTTACCTAATAATGGTCAAACCAACCAACAACATGAATATCCATCATGTAAGTAATCACTTCTGAGGTGAAACTGTTTTAATCCGAACAATCCAGTCCCTACGGACGCCCGACTGTAGTTAGAGTCGGTTGGGCTCACTACCCACTTGGAGCCTCCCCAGCGGAGCTAGAATGTACTTATGGATGCAAATATGTGCATACTCTTATTCCCAACCAACCGGTTGTGAGCATTTAGATACATAAATATCTACTTAGAGGTCGATCGTTTACACTATGGTACGTGATATGCATACATCGACACTCGACGATGGATTGTGGGATCAGATAACTCCGATCCAATCCCGCGCTCGCTTGCTCGCCTGACCAAGACTCCCAACCCCTCTGCGGAGCTTGTTTGAATTATTAATTAGCTTTGAATTATTAATTAGCACGAACTCCAAGAGAAGATGTGGAGGACGCAAGTCGAGCCCGCATCAGGATGCTGCCCCGCTTTGCTTTGGGGCCAGCTTGGGGATCTTCGGCGGGCTCGGGCTCCTATGAGCAACGATTGATGAAACTTTCATCCGAATCAGCGATAAGGAGTTGGATGGTGCGCGTTCGTGAGTCTAGATACTCACCTCTCTCCCCAACATGGATGGCATGATGGCCTCTTATAAACTTGACGCCTCCGTAGAAAATCCCCAGAGTCGATTTCACCGGTCGCATCTTATGAGAAACAGGTCGACGTCGAGAATGCAGGCCTTGTCTTCATTCTCGAACGCTTTGGGGGCAATCAACGCTAGTGCATCTAATGGATGTGAATATGTTAAGTACCCCCCTACAACTCGTTGACAAGTCTCATGCACCCCGTTTGGTGTATAGGCGTGTATGAATCTGATGCTCATGATGTTCCTGTTGCATGCGATGCTGTGACTGTAGAGAATGGGAAAAGGGTTAACCCGCCGCTAGGCTATCCTAGTCGGCATATGCATTTCCCAGAATGCAGTACATGGGGTCCTTACACTCCCCCACAGGCCAATTCAGTGACATTGGACTGGAAATTATTAAGGACTCATGAGATGTCATGAACAGAGGTGTTACTCCCCAACAGACAATGTTAACTGTCAACTTTCACACATTTTGTTCTCATAGATATTAAGGCAGTAATGAAATTTTTTCTGCAACTGGAGTGAGTTACAGGGCTAAAGCTGAGAGGGTGTCGCAACCTTGGTGGCAACTGGCAGGCAATAAGTAGTGACTGGGTGAGGGTCTGATGCATGAGCAACCAGATGAGGGTTGAGCGTGGATGGCCGGAGGAGGGCCAGGCATGAGTGCCCAGATGAGGGCCAGGCGTAGATGACCGGATGAGGGCCAAGCGTGCAATATCTGGATAGGTCTGGTGACAGGGTTGTTACAAGGGGGGATTGAACAGGCAACAGTGGTACAGCTGGGCTCATAACCTGTAGAGAATGGGAAAAGGGTTAACCCACCGTCAGGCTATCCTAGTTGGCATATGCATTTCCCAGAATGCAGTACATGGGGTCCTTAAAGTAACAAAAAATCCAATATGTCACTCATACAAAAAATCACACTCCAAAAAAAAAAAGTATTTATGTATGTATTTATGTACTTCTGATCAGTGAAGCCCCCCACTCACACTCATGATCCTCCAGGTGCTTATTGGGTTGGGTGTGTCCCCTGCCTACCAGCTCAAAACCAGCCTGCAAGGTTTAGTGGGTCAAAGCCCGGCTGGGTTTGATGTGTTAGTCTTCCAACCCAAGCCTTTGTTTGTAGGCTCTTGGCAGCTTAGGACTGATTTGCAGGCCCCCAATAGACATTTTTCCTGATTAATTTGCTTCAATAAGCAAGTGTGACTCAAAGATGAAACATAGCAAAAGGTTAAATGAATGGTTAATTAGATAGAAGAATGCTCTATCAAAACTTGATAAAACTCAAACAGAGACTGATGACCAATGAGCATGAAAAAAAAAAAATAGAACTACCCCCAGTGTGGTTTCAATAAATTTGGTTATGCATGTCCTGATCAAAAAATTTCCTCAATGTAAATCTGTTTAATTGGGTGGCCATGGGCAGCCAGTAATCATTCCAGCTGATCAAACCCAGCCTACCAGGCCTATTGGACTTGTCTGTTTTTTTTTTCTTCTTCTAGACTGTCAGCCCAGACCCAACTGCTTGAACCAAACAGGTAGCAAGTGCTCATGGACAAGTCTGGCTAAATAAGCACCCTGAAACACTCCTCTATCCTGTCTTCTACTAGTACAACTGTTAATGAGATCCCTACTTGGATTAAACCCTCAAATTTAGGGTTAAAAAAAATTATTGGAAGAGAAAGAGTGGGAACAATTCCTTGATTCATGGAAAAAACAGAGTGACTAAGGGCAGAGTTAACCAAGTTTGAAATTACATATCTAGTTTGAGGAATTCTAGATGATCATCTCAAATACTCCTAAAAAATGTTTGGATTTTATAGATCTGGATTTTGAGAATGTTTGAAGACCAAATCCACCCTCAAAGCTTGCATCTGAAAAATCAAGAAGTGAGATTTGGTTGATTGATGGACCAAATTTGTGAAAGATCAAGAATCTAGAGAGCAGAAATGATGAGATAGAACTTTAAAAGTAGTAAAAAAAATCAACACCAGCATAACATGTCCTCATTTGACATGATTTGGATCTTCTTGTCACTGGATATAGAAACCAGAAAGACTCTGTAGCCTCAATCAATCAGTTGAGTGAGGAAATTTGGAACCCAAGGGATTGATCCAATCTCAATGTATTCTTTCAAAGAATTTGGAATCACAAGTTTTTTCTTTTTTTATGAACTCCATGGGATATTTGAGCTTAAGAAATCTAAAAAAAAAAGAACTAACTCATGTTTTGATATTTGAGCTTGTCTGTCATGCTCCAAGGTTAAGGTTCATTTTCTTCATCATTTCACCATATCCTTTTCCTCAGTACCATCTACCTCAGTTCATAAGTGTGACACAGATCAAGCTCACAACATCAATAGTGCCATCCGCTTACTACCTTTGGCTTGCATAACAACCTTGCAATCTTGGAAACTCAGTATGTACTTGCAAATCTTTGCAGTTAACTCTAATCCAAGTTGACCATCCATTCAAGCTTTGCTCTTCTACCCTGGGTATCATCAACCCTTGGAGTGCCACTCTTGGTCACACAATCACACTAGTTTGCACCCATGCCTAGATAGCCACATCAACTGTATATCACAAATTGAATAGCCACTTTCCCTGAATAGCTATAACTTTTCATTTGCATTGTCCTCACATTTCATTCCCTACTTGTCTCATCCATTACCTCTCTGTACTCTCATGTTCTGTTGTCTTGCACCTATGCTACAACCTTGAAAACAACTGTAATTTTATTTCATTTTCCCATTCTGTTCCTTTCATTTATTGCATCATTGCTCCATAGATGTACATGGCTGTCCATCAGGTGGTATCTAGTCACCATCAGATCACCTTATAAAGTCTATGTTGCCTGCCTGAAGATTGTATCCTCAGTTAGTTAATTTCATATGTTCTCACATTTTTCTAAATCCAGAAATCACATTAGGCTTGGCTTTAGTTCCCTTCCATTGGAAAAAATTTTCCCTCTTGCTGTTTGTTGAGCTTCCAAACCATGGTTTGCAATTTGCAGTTAGCCTTGCTATCTTGCACTCATTCCTTGCACTCAGTTTCTTCCTTTGTGGTCACAATCATCTAAGATTTCCCTATAGTACGTGGGGTGGTTGTGTGACATTGTCTTACCAATCAAGATCAACCCACATATCTCAAGATTACCCTCCCTTTATAACCAAAGGAAAGGATTGAATTAAATTTTTTGCTTCACATATCCTAAGAGGTTTATTAGAAACAGCAAGTTTTACTTCTTAGGATTTGCCAGATATTTTTCTATTAGACAGAATTGAGAGATATTTGGGTGTTTTCAAATCCCAAGGTGAAAACAAGAGCCTATGGGAACTTTGAACTCAGTGGTATCAATGTCCCATCTTTTTTCAGTCTTGAATGATAGATCAATAATTTTGAATGTCATCTGTAGGAAAATTTTATAGAATCAGATCCCTGAATCAGGCATAGTTTGATCCACCATATTGCCCTGTTATATTTATTAAATCTGATTTATCTGTAATTGTCCAGGAACTTATCTTATTTGATTTCTTATGGCCCTTGATTAATTGATTCAATCAACTTGTTAGCCAGATGAATTCAAATCAGAATACATATTCTTATCCATTTTGGCATTTATCAAGAAAAATATCCACTCTGCCTGCTCCAAATCAAAAGTATCAGCATTAATTTTCATCTTAAGAATCATTATATTTGTAGCTTATCAATTAAAATATATATAAAAAAACCATGAATCATATGATTTCATTACAAAAGGAATAAAATTTATCAGGAAGAGAAAATCTATTCATTTTTGAATACATTAACACCCAAATCTATATTTTACCATCTCAGGAAGGTTTTTAAACTTTGTTTTGGTTATTTATCAGAAAATTATTGAAGATTCTATCTCCATTTACTAATTCAAAACCCAGAGGGAATTTTCCTCCCCCCCTCAATGTATTTTGGGGGGTTGGGATTTTGGGCTCCCCCATCAGCCCATCAGAGACTTCTTCATAGAATTGGATGCTGAATTGGCCAGGATATATTAATCTTCATCAAAGTAGTTGTGAGATTTGATTTCCATCCAAATTTTATTCAAAGTTTCTCAATCATCAAATTTAATTGGGAGTCCAGAATCTTAGTGAAAATATATAGTATTTATCAAATAAATAAAAAAAACTCAAATTAAATTCTGTATTGAATTATTAACCAAGCAAAGGAAAATTGGTCAAGTTTTTAATCCAATGGGATTTTCAAGGAATTGATGGATTTAATTTTGCTTCAATCAAATTAGCTGTGGTCATCAAACTTGGGTGATGGACTCAACAAGGATATTATGCTTCAATTAAAAAATGCAATACAACCTTGAAATAAATACATATTCATGAACTGGAATACATTTTGGGAATCTTTCTTTGTTGGAAAGCAAGTTTCTGAGTTCTTTAATTTGGGGATAGGCACAATAGGGCGCATCAGAGTTAAAATTTTCAAAAAATTGAATGGCTGATTCCAGGCTTATCCTTTTTTTTTTTGAAATCTCATTTTTTTCAGTTGAACCCATTGACTCATTGTTTATTTTTGTAAAAAATTTTTTTTTGAAAAATTTCACATTTTTCCTGAAATAAGAAATTGGAATTTTTCAAAATCTTAAATCTGACATGCCCTGATAGATTTTTTTAAATGAGTGGATTGTTCCAAACAAAATTTCAAAATGAATTTTTGGTAAATGAATAGATGCTACATTTTAATTTAAGCCCAATCTAAAAATACCAACTTCAATTTGGAGATTCAGACTGAACTTAGGATTCCAAGAGATATTTTAAAGAAATGATGGGTTTTACTGGTCTTTAAAATTTTCTTGAATGATTCAAAATAATTTTGAAAAATGTTGAGTTGGCTCAAGTAAAGGAGTAGATTAATTTTTTTTATTCACTTAATACATTGGATGGTTCAGAGTATGTACCCTGGGAATAAATTAAATTTTTCTTCAAAGAAATCACTTTTTGATGTTTTTTTTGATTATTCTAAAATTTGAGGGAGTTTTTTTTTGGTAGTTTTCTAATTATTTTTGAATTCATTTCATGAAAAAGGTGTATTTTGCATTTTGTTTTTTTATGTTTTGTGAAAAATTATTTGAATAATATCAGAAATATGGATTTGGGTTCAAAGAATTTTTTTTTTGATCTTTTTATTATTATTCTGTTAATGAGATTTTTATCAATAGATTTAATCACATTTGAATTCCCATAATAAAATAGGTATATGTATCATTTTTTAAAGTTTTTTTGTTTTTGGTAGAAAGGTGTTTTTTACACTTCATCATAAATATTGATTCTTTTTTCAGAGAAAAATTCTTTTGATGTTCATTATCATTATTTTTTTACTGGATGACTTTTGGTTGGAATATTTCAAAATCTTTAGATTAACCTCATGAAATAGGTATATGTAGCATTTTTCTATGTTTTGTTTTTATTTTTGTTACAAAAAAATCTATATTCCACAAGAATAATTACATTTTTTAAAATTAATTTAATCTTTATCAAGTTGATTATTTTTCTTACAATTTATGAAGTTTTTTTTTTCAAATATGAGCTCCAATTGGGACTCTTTAAAAGAAAATGATACTTATGATATGCTTAGATATTGAATTATCTCAATTCATGTCCATTTTTAAATTCCCCAAACAATTATACCTCAGACAGACCCCAAAAGGAGCCTGGTGGCCTTATTTTTTCCCCCAAGGCCTCAATTAATGTTTAAAGGCCTCCATAATCCCAAAGAACTACTCAAAATGAATTTTTTCCCACCCAAAGTGCTACTTCAAAGTTTCAAACACTTTTTTTCCAACACCAGGAAGTACCTTGAGCCTCAAACCAGCCACACATGCCATTGATAGGCTTGTTTTCCCACCCCAGGCGTTTATTTGAACCTTAAAAATTTTTACCAAACTATAATTTTCAATATTCACACATTCTTTTTGTATTATAACAACTTATGTAGGTTTTCAGACCTTCCTAGATTTTTGAAATATGCCACAAAGCTCAATTTTAGAAATTATTTTTTATGCTCACACCTTTTTTTCAAAGAGGGCTCAAGTCAAGCAAAAGGAATTCCAAAATCACAGCTTTTTTCAAAGAAATTAATGGCTTTGGTAATTTCAAAGAAATGATTATCTCCTGGGTCTTTATCTAAAACATCATATTTCTCCGCCTTGATTTTCAGTGGGCATCAACACATAAAATTAAGTCTCCCTCCTGTCACTTGGAGAGACAATTGAAAATAAATATAAAATTTATTTTAAAACAAATTTTCCATATTTTTTAAAATAAATTTGAAATATATTACAAGATAAATTTGCAATATGTTTTAGAATATATTTGAAATCTACTTTCAACTACATTTCCAATCTATTTGAAAAAAATTTGCAATCTATTTTCAAATAAATTTGCTATCTATTTTCAAATAAATTTGCTATCTATTTTCAAATAAATTTTCACTCTATTTTAAAATAAATTCCTAATCTTTTTCAAATAAATATTTAATATTTTCCAAATAAATCTATAATCTATTTTAAAAAAATTTTAAACCCATTTTAAAACACATTTTGAATCAACTTGAAAACAACTCATATTAATCTCAGAAAAAATTTTCAATCAATTTTCAAATGAATTTTTGATTATTTTTCAGATTTTAGAAATTAAGTTTTGAATTCATTATTTGAGGAATTTTTGGATTGATCAGAAAATCAGTTTTTTGTTTGATTTTAGATTTATCATCAAACAGATAATGCATCAATGCTTCTATCCAATTTCATATAAATTAGTAATTTTTGGGATTTCCTTTTTGTGGACAGAGTGAAACCCAATAGAACAGGCCATTTATTCTCTATTTTTCTTGTTTTAGGCATTGTATATAGAGACCACCACCATAATCATCCCATCCTATTTTCTGGTTAATTTATTTGGAATTCATATTTAATGTCTTAGCTCAAAAGGCTGATTTTTCAGTTTTTAATCCTACCCTTTTCATAGTTTTCCAGTAAAGATTTATCTGATTTTCAAAATTATCACACCTCTTATTGCTGTTAAATTTATAATTTCATACAATCAGATAATCCTCATGGCTTAATTTATAATGAAAGAAAACCAGGAAAGATTCATCATCAGAAGTGAAAAAACTCCAAATGTAGGAGGAGGAGTTAACAATAGTGACCATTGCAAGATTTATTTGCATGCCTTTATTATGAATTTTCTAATCAAAATTTCAAATTAAACAATAATTGAAAATTCTTAAAAATAAAATGTCACCAAAATTTGATGTTTTGTTTGAAAATTTAATTTTTTCATCAATTTTAATCAACAGGAAATTTTGATTTTTTTCAAATATATCCATTTAAAGTATTAATACATGGTCAAAAATTTTTTCATATATTTTGTTTTCTTACTTGGTTCATTATTTTAGATTATGTATTTGGAACCTCAAAAGCTGCAAGTGTTTCTTCTATTTTGATGGCTTTTGGTTTTATTTTAGCAGGGCTTGTGAACCTAGAAAACCTTCCACTGGAAAACCACCATTCATTTTGGCCAAAACTACCATTTTTAATGAAAGTTTTATGAAATAAACCTTGAACCTAACTGTTCTATTTAAAAATGGCAGATTTTAATCATTAAATCTACAATTTTTGCCATTGTCATCAATAAAAACAAAAATCATCCATCCTCCACACCTCCACATTATAATAAAAAATAAGCCTCCCTCCTGAAGCTTCAATCATCAAACCCAATATGGTCACCAAAATCAGAATAATCTGCACATCACACCTCCCTAACATCACTTTCAGAATTTAAACATTATCCTCCAGAAAGCTGGCTGAAAATGCAATCAAGCTGACCAAACCTTTGATACTATTTGACTCTGATTAAGATTCCAATTTGGAATCCATTTGGTAAGAATAAAAAATTTATACAATCCACAGTTTTAAAGAAAAATATATCCACCTCCTCCATGACTTAAGATTTGAGAAAATCTTTTTCAACTAATTGGAATTTGTCACAATAATTTTGGATATTATTCAAAATCATCAAGTATTTCAAAATGAATCTTAAAATTCTCAGCATGATCCAGATATACAATTGGAGTTTCTCTTTTTCAATTGCAATCTAATGCTAATGATGCAGCTTTTATTTTATTAGAAATGCATTTCTCAATTGGATATTGAACAGTAAACATTTAAACCCAAAAATTTATCAATTCTACCCTATGATTTCAATGCTGGTCCCCTTTCTGGACAACAAATGAATAGAAAAAGGAGATATTTAACTTAATTTAGACAAAAAATTTTCCTGGTTTTATTGGCTTTGATGATGGAAACACCATCCCCTTGATTCAAAGCACCAAACTTGATGGAAACCACTATTTTTATAAGAATAAAATGCAATCCATAATTTAAATTTGAAAATGTTTTCTTATGAGACAATTACCAACCATCCTTCCCTTCTTCAATTAGATAATGTGTTCCTATTAAATTTGATAAAAAAATTGATTTCCACAAATTAAGGTGTATCAGAGTTAGCAAACCTGCCATTAAAAACCTTCCATTTTTTATCAAACCCACCATTTTTAATTGCAGGTTTCTGAAATAAACATACCCCTTAACTTGTGTATTTCAAAATGGTGGGTTTCATGAAAATGGTGGATCATCAAACCCGCCATTTATGCACAATCATTCATCCACCATCCATCCCATGAAAAACACCCATCCACACCTCCACCTCAGCAAATCCATACCAATCCCATCTCCATTGCATCACACACATCTCATCTCCATCACTTCAAATCTCCATCACTTCACATCTCCATCAATTACCATCTCCATAACTTCACATCTACATTTCTTCACATCTCCATCACATCTCACACATCTCATCATCATCTCACATCATTGTATCATCACATCACCATCTTTCTCAAAATGTCCAATGAAATTTCCCAGAAGCAAGTTGAAAATGCAAAAAAGCTGACTGAACTTTTTTTATTATTTGAATCTTATTCCAACTCCAATTTGGAAAACACTTTTTTAGCTTTGAATTCTCTATTAGAAAATAAATACATGGTTAAAAGAAGACAGACTCTCCACAATCCTACCCATGAAAGGCAAAAACCTAATCTCCTCCCCAACTTAAGCTTCCAGCAACTGTTGCAAAACTTATTGTCTTCATTAATGAAACTTTAAGAAATGATTTAAGACCACCACATCTTCCAGAAAAATTCTTGGAATCCTCAATGAAATCCAGCTATCCAATGGGCCTTTGCTCTTTTTAGATTGGGATCAAATGGAAATGGAGCAGCAATTCATCAATTAGAAAATCTATTCTCAGTTGATTATGGAAACATTGACTTATACACCAAAGGAGTCATGATTGCTATCCTATCTTTCCATTTCTCAGTACTTTGTTGGCCAACCAGAGAAGAAAGAAAGGAGATATCTCAAGTAATGGAGACTGAAGGCTTTCCTGGTTGCATTGGTTTTGTTGATGGAACCACTATCCCCTTGAGTCAAAAAGCCAAGCTGGGTGGCAACCACTATTTTGATTGGGAAAAAAGGCAATCAATTCATTTATTTTCTAAAGCCTTTGATAAAAACTTTTATAACACACTGAAAAAATATGTTTTATCTGCTTGTATAGATACTCTGTTTAAATACAACTTATTTGTGATAAAAAAAAGAAGTTCATATCCCTCCATGCTGGCATTCCTGGTTCTTTTCATGATTCATATTTTTCCAATAAGATGTGGATTGCCCAAAAACCAGATAAATACTTTGACCAAGATCCATAACTTGTGGTTGATTCAGCTTATGCTAGCGGTAAATATGTGGTTCCAGCATACAGCAATGTTTCATCAAATGATCAAGCCAAAATTAATTTCAACTAGCATCTTGCCCAATCATGTTTTTGGATTGAACATGCAATAGGTGTGCTGAAAGGAAGATGGGCCAGCTTATGAGAGATACAAAAACAGCTTCAAAATACCAAAAACATGAAGATCACCATCAACTGGATTATCAGCTGTGTAATTCTTCACAACCTTCTTGCCAACATCAAAGAATGATGGGATTAAATATTTGAAGAACATATTCCCAATCCTCCTCAAGTCATCCTGGTCTCATCTTGTACCTCATCTTCTGCCATGAGAGAGTGGATTCTACCCCTAAAACTTGCTCACTTTGATGAGTAGCATTTGACTAGAATTCAGTTGTTAAATAGCATTTGACTAGCATTCAGTTGTTAAATAGGTGAAATATCACATCACTATTTTTTTTGGTTTTGGTTCAATCAAGAATCCTAGGCTGACTCATTTTTTTTTTGGTGGACTTAGTAAAAACAGAACCAAAAGGTCCAAAAAAACCACATCAACCAACCAAACAACCACTTCACTCCTCCCTCCTCCTCACCAAACAATATCAACCAACACCAGTCCACTCCTCCCTCCTCCTTACCAAACTGCATCACCCACCACCTCCAACTCAAAGTTCCTCCAGTACTCCTCCTTCTTCTTCTCCCCATCCATCAAACCATCACCCTGGTAGTTCCCCTTGCTTTGAATTTGGAACTGATGGATCATGAAAGATTAATTTCATGAATCTCAAAACTAAAAACGGACAGAAAAAAAGAAGGAAGTAGCTGAACAAATGAGGGACAGTCAGAATAGACATAAGTGTAAGAAGTTGTTGAAAATAACATAAAAGATCAAACAGGAACATTAGGATTGATGTTGGGAGAGTCAGAGCAATGAAGTTGCCTCACAGCTGGAAAAAATCAGGGAGTTGACAGATGTTGGTAGAATGGAGTGGGAGATCAATGCTGATTGTTATATCAAAGGGTGGCAGGCGGCGGTGGAGCTTGAGATCAATGGTGATTGTTATTGTAGGAGATGATGGAATGGTGACAATAGATTTGATGGAGAAGATTGATGAAGTGAGTGGAGGAAAAAGGATAAAGTGATAGACAGGAAAGGATGGGGAGTGAGGGTGCAGACGGAGAGAATGATAGTTTGAGGGAGGAATGGGATTGGAGTGAGGGAGGAACAGAGATGGAGATGGGAGAATATTGGAGTTCAAGAATTAGATGGAGAGAGGAGAGAGGATTTAGGAAGGACGGAACACGGTGCCGGATGGAGGAATGGGAATTTGGATGATGGAAGGAAAAAGGATGGAAAAGTCATGGAAGGGATAATGGGATGATGATGAGAAGGGAATAATTGGATTTGAAGTGTTGACACTGGGAGTGACGCGACCGCGCAGGAGGTGCTGGCCACTTTTGATTCTGTCAACTCAACAGATCAATCCATCAATTTTTTCCAGGTACACCCCCAGCCCTCCAATCAAATACTTTCCATTTCCAACTAGGTATGTCTTGATTCCCCTCCTCCTATCTTCCTTGTTGCCTTCATCACCCTCCTCCTTTTAGATTTATTGGCAAGCAAAAATTTGTTTGCTCACAGTTAAATTGATAGATCAAATGGCAAGCAAAAAAAATCTTGTTTGTGGTTTGATTTATCAATCAA
This sequence comes from Puccinia polysora, assembly GCA_025617555.3. NCBI lineage: Eukaryota > Fungi > Basidiomycota > Pucciniomycetes > Pucciniales > Pucciniaceae > Puccinia > Puccinia polysora. The sequence goes on along the minus strand of CM062634.1, from coordinate 20,743,584 downwards.
ACCACAAACAATCAATTGATCAATTGAACTTCAAACAAATGTTTTCTTTCTTGCAAAAAAATGGATTGATCAATTGTTGTAGCCTCCCCCCTCCTCCTCCTCATATATACAAATTGCTGATTAACTTCCTCCCCTCTTTATGACCCCCCCTTTTACCAAGTTGGATCAATTGAACAATCCTTGGCCCCACCCACCAACTGCCTTGCTTGGATCAATCAATCAATCAAAAAATCCTTGGCCCCACCCACCACCCCGCCTCCTCCTACTTGCTTGCTCCCCAAGGTAAGCCCCCCTCCTCCTTATCCTCCTCCTCTTCATTGATTGATGCCTATAACAATCAAAACATCTGACTGTTTTTTTTTTTTTTTTTTTTTTTTTTTTTTTTTTTTTTTTTTTTTTTTTTTTTTTTTTTTCTTTGGCTATCATCATTGACCAGTACTTATTATTCTATGATTGTTGTTCATCCACAATGATTGAAACATGGAAGATGATTGGTTTTTCTTTTCTTTTCTTTTCTTTTCTTTTCTTTTCTTTTCTTTTCTTTTCTTTTCTTTTCTTTTCTTTTCTTTTCTTTTCTTTTCTTTTCTTTTCTTTTCTTTTCTTTTCTTTTCTTTTCTTTTCTTTTCTTTTCTTTTCTTTTCTTTTCTTTTCTTTTCTTTTCTTTTCTTTTCTTTTCTTTTCTTTTCTTTTCTTTTCTTTTCTTTTCTTTTCTTTTCTTTTCTTTTCTTTTCTTTTCTTTTCTTTTCTTTTCTTTTCTTTTCTTTTCTTTTCTTTTCTTTTCTTTTCTTTTCTTTTCTTTTCTTTTCTTTTCTTTTCTTTTCTTTTCTTTTCTTTTCTTTTCTTTTCTTTTCTTTTCTTTTCTTTTCTTTTCTTTTCTTTTCTTTTCTTTTCTTTTCTTTTCTTTTCTTTTCTTTTCTTTTCTTTTCTTTTCTTTTCTTTTCTTTTCTTTTCTTTTCTTTTCTTTTCTTTTCTTTTCTTTTCTTTTCTTTTCTTTTCTTTTCTTTTCTTTTCTTTTCTTTTCTTTTCTTTTCTTTTCTTTTCTTTTCTTTTCTTTTCTTTTCTTTTCTTTTCTTTTCTTTTCTTTTCTTTTTCTTTTCTTTTCTTTTCTTTTCTTTTCTTTTCTTTTCTTTTCTTTTCTTTTCTTTTCTTTTCTTTTCTTTTCTTTTCTTTTTCTTTTCTTTTCTTTTCTTTTCTTTTCTTTTCTTTTCTTTTCTTTTCTTTTCTTTTCTTTTCTTTTCTTTTCTTTTCTTTTCTTTTCTTTTCTTTTCTTTTCTTTTCTTTTCTTTTCTTTTCTTTTCTTTTCTTTTCTTTTCTTTTCTTTTCTTTTCTTTTCTTTTCTTTTCTTTTCTTTTCTTTTCTTTTCTTTTCTTTTCTTTTCTTTATTTATTTGGATTCCATGCAAAGCAACACCAATTTTGACCCCTTTTTCTTTTGATGCCCACCCTTTTTCTGCATGTCCCATGCTTCTCTCACCATCCTAAAAATGTTATAAAAAAATCCAATCCCTTCTTGATCCTCACCACAAGCAAATTAATTGCATGGGAGGGAACAAGATGGAAGGATATGCGTTGAAAAACATAAAGAAAGGTGAAAAGCAGAGGGCTGTTTGGAAAAAGCAGGCTCAAATGAGAGAATCTGAAATCTATTGGGAAGTGGCTGAAGAGGGTTTTAATGAAAAGATTCTATTTTCTAGACAAAAATGAAAACTTTTTATTTTTACCGTGGTATTTCTCCCAAAAAGAAAAAGGAAAATAAAAAAACTACCCTGAATAATTTGAACAGGCCAAACAGAAGATCAAACAGTTCCATTCCTTCACTTCTGGAAAGTTGGCAGTTCTTGACCAATCCAATTGTGACTCTCTGGTTGAAAAAATGAAATTTGTCCATTTGAATGAACTCTCTGAGAAAGATAAGAAGGAAATCAACTTTGTGAAAAATCTCCTTCAACAATCAAAAAAAACTTTCAACACTGTTGGTCCCTCAAGATCTTGGGGTGGAAAAATGTAGGCAATTGGATGGCAAAAATTGATGCACCCCTCTGAGTTATTTGTAAAATATTTGAAGAAAGCTGCCATTCAATCTTCCCCTCAAGAGTATAAATTTCTCAATCTTAGCTTGGACAAAACCTCTTAAATCCTAGGCCAAATGTTCCAAAAATTAGCCAGACTTGCACATGATTCCAACTGTGAAATAATGATGGACAACAACATCCCCTCTTTCTCTTCATTGGAATTTGGATCCCAGTTCACTCCTTTGACTGTGCCCCCCACATCACCTTCACTTTGAATTCCTTCTACAATTCTCCCCACATTGACAAATGTGACATCTCTTCCTATTCATTTCTACTGGTGGTTCTGACCAAAAAATTAAATGGCCAAATTATTGACAACAAGGACAAATATCAAGTATCTGATGGCCAATTTGTTTTTCCTGACTTGTGTTTTGGAATTTAATTCAAAAAAAAAGGTATTTTAAAAATGGTTTGAGCAGAAAACAAGTAAAAGCACTGTACTTTTCTTGCTGTGGAGACTGTCACCCATACAAGAATGGCAATGTCAATGCAAATAAACAAAAACATCCAAAAAAACTTGCTTGGACTTGAAAAGTGGACAAATAAATTCTAGAAAAAAATTAAATAAAGATAAAAAAAAATTTTTATTGGTGGTTTTGAAAATGGTTAATGTTAAATTCACGGCTCCAGTTGTTTGGGAGCCATTTAGGGACCCACACATCCTGTGGGAGTGGTTCAGGGCCCCACACAACCTGTGAGAGTTGTGTAGGGTCCCCCAAAACCTGTGGGAGTTGTGTAGGGTCCCCCACAACCTGTGGCAGTTGCGTAGGGACCCTCAATGCGTGGGGGCCCATACACTACTCCATGTAATTTATAATTTACAATTTATTATTATTTATTATTTATTATTTATCATTTATTATTTATTATTTATTATTTATTATTTATTATTTATTATTTATTATTTATTATTTATTATTTATTATTTATTATTTATTATTTATTATTATTATTTATTATTTATTATTTATTATTTATTATTTATTATTTATTATTTATTATTTATTATTTATTATTTATTATTTATTATTTATTATTTATTATTTATTATTTATTATTTATTATTTATTATTTATTATTTATTATTTATTATTTATTATTTATTATTTATTATTTATTATTTATTATTTATTATTTATTATTTATTATTTATTATTTATTATTTTATTATTTATTATTTATTATTTATTATTTATTATTTATTATTTATTATTTATTATTTATTATTTATTATTTATTATTTATTATTTATTATTTATTATTTATTATTTATTATTTATTATTTATTATTTATTATTTATTATTTATTATTTATTATTTATTATTTATTATTTATTATTTATTATTTATTATTTATTATTTATTATTTATTATTTATTATTTATTATTTATTATTTATTATTTATTATTTATTATTTATTATTTATTATTTATTATTTATTATTTATTATTTATTATTTATTATTTATTATTTATTATTTATTATTTATTATTTATTATTTATTATTTATTATTTATTATTTATTATTTATTATTTATTATTTATTATTTATTATTTATTATTTATTATTTATTATTTATTATTTATTATTTATTATTTATTATTTATTATTTATTATTTATTATTTATTATTTATTATTTATTATTTATTATTTATTATTTATTATTTATTATTTATTATTTATTATTTATTATTTATTATTTATTATTTATTATTTATTATTTATTATTTATTATTTATTATTTATTATTTATTATTTATTATTTATTATTTATTATTTATTATTTATTATTTATTATTTATTATTTATTATTTATTATTTATTATTTATTATTTATTATTTATTATTTATTATTTATTATTTATTATTTATTATTTATTATTTATTATTTATTATTTATTATTTATTATTTATTATTTATTATTTATTATTTATTATTTATTATTTATTATTTATTATTTATTATTTATTATTTATTATTTATTATTTATTATTTATTATTTATTATTTATTATTTATTATTTATTATTTATTATTTATTATTTATTATTTATTATTTATTATTTATTATTTATTATTTATTATTTATTATTTATTATTTATTATTTATTATTTATTATTTATTATTTATTATTTATTATTTATTATTTATTATTTATTATTTATTATTTATTATTTATTATTTATTATTTATTATTTATTATTTATTATTTATTATTTATTATTTATTATTTATTATTTATTATTTATTATTTATTATTTATTATTTATTATTTATTATTTATTATTTATTATTTATTATTTATTATTTATTATTTATTATTTATTATTTATTATTTATTATTTATTATTTATTATTTATTATTTATTATTTATTATTTATTATTTATTATTTATTATTTATTATTTATTATTTATTATTTATTATTTATTATTTATTATTTATTATTTATTATTTATTATTTATTATTTATTATTTATTATTTATTATTTATTATTTATTATTTTTTATTTATTATTATTAATTATTAATTATTCATTTTTTATTAGTTAGTGGAGGGTACACAACTTTATTTTAGTTGTTTAGCATGCCCCACAGCCCATTTGAGTTGTGTAGCATGCCACATGGCCCATTTGAGTCGTGTAGCATGCCACACGACCCATTTGAGTTGTGTAGCATGCCACATGGGTTATTTGAGTTGTGTAGGGTGCCACACGGCCCATTGAGTGGTGTACAAAACTCAAAGAGTCGTCTACAGAGTTGTGTACACAACTCAATGAGCCCTGGATTTAACCTTTCCCTTTCAAAATAGGCTCAAAAATTTTTGTATTTGAAAATATTTTTTTTTGTTTTTATGTTCAAATTTTTTATCAAATTAAATATTTTACAAGCCAAGCAATCAAGTAATTTCATTTACTTGTTACTGCTACATTCACATTCCATGGCTATGGTTAACCTATCTTTTTATTCCATTGCCAGTTGTTCACTCTCCTTTTACATTCTTTCTTCCTGTTGATCTATCTCCTTTTCCTCTCTTTGAAACTCCTGCTCTGCCTGTTTCAATATCCACCCAGCATCCAATTTCTGCTGATGAGCCAAACTCTTGTCTTTCTCCTTTTGAAAATCAATATCCAGTTGAAAATCCCACTTCTCCTTTTCAAATTGAAGTTTTTTAGATTAAATTGACAATTTCACTATTTTTTTGAGGGGAATAGGAATGAGCTTGATTTTGAAAGCAAGGAGAATCCAATGCAATTAATTGAATCTTACTTCTGCATGATCTCCTCAAAGCCAGAAAAATTTGCAGTGTTTCTCCTCTTTTGATGGCTATTGGTGTTGATGTTCATGGAATTAGAGGTCTTTTGCTTTCACTTTTCAGAAGAGGTTTTTGTGGGAACATTTTCACTCTCATTTGAAGGTAATGTGGGATGCCCCATTGACTTGAGTGTTTGGCCATGGAGAAATGGATTTTGCTGTTTTTTTACAATCTAAATCAGTCAGGATTAACCAGAAAGAAAATAAAATAACTTGATTCCTTACTTGAAAAGATGTTGATTGTAATGGAGATAGTGGAATAAATTGCTCCTCATTGGACAATTTGTTGATCTCTTCCACCCCAGGAAGAGAGTCATAAGAAGAAAGAAGTGAGGGCTCCAAGGAAGGGTTTGAATCATTGATAAATGCTGATGTAGATGTTATTGGAGCTGGGTGTGTTGGAATATCCTCCTCCAAATCAGGTTGGGGCCACTCATAGTTTTTTTTGGGATCATCATTGCTAGGCTGACCATCCACAAGCAAGTCCTTGGCATCTACTGAATAGTATTGTTGGATATGAAATGCAGCTAAGGGGGTGATTTTGGCCTTCTTTCCAAAGATTTCATCCATATGAATATAAAAAGGACAAATGGAGTCTAAAATATCAACCACTGAGTTTATTCCCTTGGCTTTATTGGAGTTGGTGATACCAAAGCCAGTGGAGATTGAAATTGAGCGAGCTTTTTTTTACTTGGCTCAATATTTGTTGAATCACACCTGCATCTGTTTGGATGAAAGATCCAGAATACCTTTGATTTTATTCTTCAGTTCATTGGCCATCAGGAGATAAAAATTAACCTTAGAGGAAGGAGGTGGGCCAACTTGTGTTTCATTGTTGGATCCAAAGCAAGCATTGTAGTTGGACAGAATTTTGAGCCACTTTACCAGGATGATGTGATCAGCTCTCTTGAGCTGACTTGAGCCTTTGGAAGCTGATGGGTGAGGATTTTTGGATATTGAGTTCCTTGGGGATGTTTTCTTTTGTCCATTGGAATTTTTAGTGGACCTTGCGGGGGAGGTTCTCCAAGGGTCCAGTTAAAAAGAGTAAGAGGGATGAAGGCATGAAGCAGAAAAGCGATGAAGTGATGGAGGGGTGTGATGGAAGCAGGGAGGAAGCAATGAAGCAATGAAGAAATGAGAGTTAGGATGTGATGAAAGCCGGGATGAAGCAATGAAGCAATGATGTGATGAGAGGATGGATGTGATGAAAGAAATAATGTGATAAGAGTGATGAAGAAATGAGAGGATTAAAGTTGTTAGAGTGATGAAGCAATGCAAGCTTTAAAGTGGTGAGAGTGATGAAGTGATGAGGAGATGATCTCAATGAAGCAAAGGGGATAGGAAGAGATGAGAGTGATAAAGTGATGAGAGCAATGAATCCAATTTTTTGGATCAGGTTGGAGGTAGAATTTTTCAAATGTGTTTGGAGGCTGAAACCAGGGTTGATGATGTGGAATGATGCGTGGTTAAGGTAGTGAAAGCCTTGGAATATTTTATTTGAAAAAAACCAATTTATTTTCAGGTAATTCTGACAGGTCTGATGTGAAATTAGTTGGTTTTTTGATTTTTAATGGTGGGTTTGAAATGTTAAGCTTAAGGAAGTCACTCAATTTCATTGACTATGGAGACCAATGGACTGAGAAGTAAAGCTAATTAAAACTTTGAGAAAGGAGCTCAAATGAGGAAAGAAAGACAATTGTAGAAAAATTTTAGGCAAATGTCTTACCCAGGATACCTTCTCAAATATTGGAATGGACAGAGGCAGCAAGGTTGAAGAAAGGAGAGAAAAAAAAGAACAAAAAAAGGAGAGAAGGTGGATCTGCAACAACAATAGGCAGTAAGGTGAGAATGAAGGACAGCGTGAGTTGCAGATAGATACCTCACATCTGATCAGCTTGATGGGTTTGAGGAAGGAGCACGTATTTGAAAGATGAGAAGGTTGGTCAAGCTTGGGTTAAATTAGATGAATAATGATTGATGGATCAGTGGATTGAAATAGATGGAAGCTGAAGGTTAATCATGATTGATGGATCAGTGAATTGAAATAGATGGAAGCTGAGGTAGAATGAAAGGGGAGGAGATAATTGATAGAGGAGGAATTTGAATGAGAGGAGGGAAGCATGTAGATGGAGGTGAGGATGGAGATGGCGGTGGAGATTGAGAAGTAGGTGAGGAATGAGGTCATTTGGGTGGAAGCTCTAAATTTGAGGATCCTGCACCAGGGAGGAATTAGAGAGGTTGGGGCAGCTTTCTGGAGGATGATAAGTTAATACACGCAGCCATGATCAGATTTGAGGAGGCATAATAGCAGATGTGAGATTTGAAAAGGATGATTGAAGAGCTGATTTTGTGAGAGAGTAAGCAAGAATTTGGTTTGAGGGGAGTAGATAAGTGATTAGAGAATGGTTATCTTGTTGCTTGCGCAAAATTTTAATTTGCGTATTGAGATGTTTTAATGCACCATGGTGAGATTCCTGATTCATTAAGTTGTTTAGGGCCTTATTGTCAATAAAGGAGCAATAGTTGTGATCTAAAGAAGGATTTATTTTGCAGATGAGTTGCAAGAGTCAGATTTTCTCCCGTGTGGCTAGAACTAGGGCCTTGAGCTCACCTTTGGTGGACAACAAAGAGCTTTTTGCTTGAAGCTTGCTGTGCCAAGAGATTGGACAGAAATAGAGGAGGATAAGGTACCCAGTGTGAATTCTTCAAGAATCAGGGTTTTTGCTACCGTTGGAGTTTCTGTAAACTTCTATGTTGTATTTGAAGGAGGGATTTCAAAGATGCAGAGCCAGTTCTTTGGAGGAGTTGAGATAGCGCCAGGTATGCTTGGATTCAGTCCAGTGCTGAATTCTGGGCCTGTCATTGAATTGGGAGAGGTTGGAGACAGCATGAAAAATATTTGGGGGCATTTTACTGGCAATGAAGTTGAGAAAACCAGTGGAGGATTGAAAATTGATTTTGAGCTCCAGAAAGGTTTTGTGTTTGTCATTAGAGGCAGAGGTAAGTTTGATGTTTTGGGTGAATGGAGTACTGATTGCTTTGCAGTCTGTGAGTCCCAGTTCCATTAGTGCGGTGTTGATGTGATTCAACTGAAGAAGTCTGAGACCATCTTTGGTGTTAAAGAGTTGGTTACCAAGTATGTTGCTGAGAGGTCCTTCTTGCAAGAGTTTGAATTTGGTCTTGAGGTTAGTTTGGAATTTTGTACAGTTACCAACAATTAGTAAGTTTTCAAAATATACAAAAAAATAGAGATGTCTGATTGTGCTGATGTAAAGGCAAGGGTCAGCACTGGAGGTTGTGAAGCCTTCATCAAGAAGCCAGCTCTTGAGGGTTTTGTACCAGATTTTGGGTGCTTGTTTCATTCCATAGAGCGCTTTGTGGAGTTTTAGATAGGGAAAGGGGGAGTTTTATCCTAGTGGAGTTTTGATGAAGATGCCTTTGTTGAGCAGGGAATGAAGAAAGGCTGACTTTATGTCCATTTTCCATAAGGTGAGCTTGTGGAACAAAGTTTAGACAAGCAATACCCAAAGAATGGTGAGTGATCCCGCAGGGGCATAAGTTTGACCATAATAAAAGAATTAAATCTTCCTGAAGCCCTGTACACATAATTGGAATTTGAAGGAAGTACCAGTCTTTTCATGGCCTTCCTTGATTTGATAGACCCAAACCATTTTTAGGGTGGTTTTGCCTTTGGGAATTGAGTGGCACCCTTCCCATACTTTCATGAGTTTGATGCCTTCTAGTTCATTTTTAATAGACTTGATCCAATTTAGACTTTAATCTTTGCAGTGAGTGGCTTCATGATAACTCTTGGGAACAGATTGGGAAATGAAGCCATACCTTTGGGGTCTTTGAAGAGTGACTCAATCTTGAAGCTTTGGTGGAGAGGGGATTAGAAATTTTTTTGTGATCTTTTCATCATTTTCTAAGTTGGAATTTGATTATTAAGAGTGAAAATTGGGCTGAGAGGAGGATGGAGGATTGATGGGAGTGGATTTTTCATGAGAAAGGTTTTGGATGGAAGTTGAATCATCAGGAGGAGGCAGAGTGTTATTGTTGGAATTGGAGGAAGAAATGGGAGATGGATTGGAATTGAGAGTATTGATGAACAGAGTATCATCAGAAAGGAGAAAATAAAAGAGGGAACTGGAGTTAGGAGATTCATTGGAGAGAGAGAGAGAGAGAGAAGGGGAGGTTTAAAAGATTTTGAAATGTTTGGAACAAGCAGTGGTCCTAGAGGCAGGGCAGTAGACTTGTTAAGAATTGAGATCTAAATCAAAAACGCTGAGGATGCCCTCTAGGCCTTTTTTTCCAGCTTGTGGGGAGAGGATTCCTGATTAAGAAAAATGGCCTTGGAGCCAAGGACACTGATGAGATGGAGCTTGGGGGGAATTCTGGTCCAGAGTTTGTGGGTAGAGACTTTAGAGTTGAGAGATGGGAAGAGGTTGAGTATCATACACAAGCTGACTAGTATTTCATCCCACAGAAAAGTGGGAATGTTCATATCAATCATTGCAGTCCGCTCAGCCTTGAGGATGGTTTGATTTACTATTTTGGCCACCAGGTTGTGCTGGGGGGCGTAGGGTTTGAAGGTGGTGTGCTTGATGCTGTTTTCAGAAAAGAAATTTGAGAGTGGGTGGTTGACAAACTCAAAACCATTGTTGGAATGAAAGAACTTCAACATTTTTCCTTTATGATTGGCATGAAGCTTAATGAATTTCATTACCTTGTAGGGTAAATCTGAGTTGATACAAATTGGCGCACATTTCTTGAACTTGGACCAAATGTTGGTGAGTAGTAGAAAGTAGCAACATTGGGAGAGAGATGGAGGGTTAATGGGACCACATAAATTGGCATGAATTTGTTCAAGAAATTATTGAATCAAAGGAAGATCTCTCAAAAAGGGTTTTCAATGAATCTTTCCTTTTGCGCAATAGACACAGTTGAGTTGATCCAATTTGAGTTTAGGAAGTTCTTTAGAAAGTAGGCATGTATTCTCAAGATGGGGATGACAGAATTGTTTGTCAATGGTGGATAAGGAGATGAAGGAATAAGAAAGAGCAGGAAAGTTGAATCCTTTGTTGATGAAAAATAGATTTTCCTTGATAACGCCGGACATGATTTGAGTATTATTGAAAATGATGGAAAAGTGGTTTGGAGAAAGAAGAGTTAAAAAACAGCCTTTGTGAATGATTTGGCCCAGTGACACCAGGTTGACAGTGAGATTGGGGATGGAAAGGGAGTTCTAAAGGTGGAGAGTGGCCAAGGTTGTTGTCAAGAGTGCAGTTCCTTTAACAAGAGAAAAAATGGGGGCCTTGGGGTTGCTGGTCTGTATCTTGGTTCCATTGGGGTAAAGATGGCGAAAGAAATTTGGGTTATTAAAAATACAATTGGGAGCTTGAGAGTTGAGTAGTACCTAATTGCAACTGAGAACAGGCAATGAGACCATTGCAAAAATGTAATCTAGATGAGTCAAGGAAGACTTCTAAGGATTTGAGGGGGCTTTGGGTGCAGGTTGCAATACATGACTGCTTTGATTACTTCTGGAGTTGGGTCAAGAATGTGGGTAGAGCCACCAGCATTTGCTTCTGTTGTGGTTGGCCTGAGTGTTGTGCCAGGTTGATTGGCACTTGATGGCATTGTTTTTGGTCACCAAGTCTGAGGCATATGACCCAGCCATGAACTTGTTTTTGACTTGGTTGAGTTTTTGGAGGACCAGGTTGGCCTCAATCTTGGTTTCTCCAAGTGAGTGGGTAATTGTTGTTTTGAGGTGTTCAAGTGGAGGTGGAAACTTTTAGAGCGGTAATTAGGCTGCTATATTGTTGTCCATTTGGATCCCAATCTTAGCAATTTGAAGCAGACACAATCTGGCATCAGTGATGAATTTTTCAACTCTCTTGGGATCAAATTGAAGGTTAAGGAGATTGAGGAAGACTCTTGAACAATTTTCTTTTTGGGAAGAAGCATAGTAATTTTTGATGGACTTCCATAACTCAATCTTGTTGGTAGGCAGATGATCCTTCATGCAGTTGATGTAGGTTTGATTTTTTAGCTTGAAAAGAATGTATAAAAAAATTTTGAGATTGACTTGTGGAGGGAATTTATTGGGTTTGGAGGAGTTAAGCCAGTGACCAATTCCTTTGAGGGAGAGTATGGTGATGATCTTGGAGTGTCATAAAGGGAAGTTTGAGTTGGAGAGATTGGGAATAGAATACGCCAAGGTTTTGAGCAAGGATTGCAAGGAGTTCATTGGTCTTCAGTTGTTGAAGGTTTTATGGGAAATTTTGGACAGTCAAACCTTTGGCTTTTAACCATGTTAAGCTTCAGGAAGTCACTTTTTTTAATTGCCTATGAAGACCAATGGACTAAGAAATAAAGCAAATGAAAAATTTGAGAAAGGAGCTTAAATAAGGAAAGAAAGACAATTGTAGGAAAATTTCTTACCCAGGATACCTTCTTGAATATTGGGATGGAAAGCGGAAGCAAGGTTGAAGAAAGGAGAGAAAAAAAAGCGGAACAAAAAGGAAAGAAGAAGGATCTGCAAAAACAAGAGGCAAGTACAATGAGAATGAAGGAGGGCACAAGTTGCAGATAGATACCTCACATCTGATCAGCTTGATGGGTTTCAGGAAGGAGCACGTATTTGATGGATGAGAAGGGTGGTAAAGCTTGGGTTTGATAAGGTGAATTGTGATCAATAGATTGGTGGATTGAAATAGATGGAAGCTGAAGGTGAATATTGATTGATAGATCGGTGAATTGAAATACATGGAAGCTGAGATATAATGAAAGGGGAGGAGATAATTGATAGAGGAGGAATTTGAATGAGAGGAGGGAAGTGTGGAGATGGAGGTGAAGATGGAGATGGAGGTGGAGATTGAGAAGTAGGTGAGGATTGAGGTCATTTTTGAGGAATCTCTAGATTTGAGGATCCTGCACTGGGGAGGAATTGGAGAGGTTGCAGCAGCTGTCTGAAGGATGAGAAATTATGACATAAAATGGCAGATTTGGGTTGAAACCGGCCATTAAAAAATGGCATGTTTGATTAAATCTGATAGCCCCAATTCTGGCATTCCAGGTTCCTTTCATAATCCAAATGTCTTTAATTGCATATGAATTTCTCAAAAATCTCAGAATTACTCTCATAGAGATCAATAACTTCTGGAAAAGCCTGATTATTGTTAAAATGATAGAATGAGAGAGCTTCTGGTAAGACTGACAAAGAGACAGGATTTCTCTCAAGGATATTTGAAAGGTAACTGAGAGAAATTCAGTTCAGCTTGAAAAAGAGACAAGATTGTTCTCAAGGAGATTAAAAAAGTACCTGAGAGTTTCTCAGGTCAGCTTAAAAAATAGACTGGAGTTTTCTCAAGGAGAGCTGAAAAGCACCAGCAAAAAAGGATCAGATTTTTTGAAAAAATATGAGAATATGAATGAGGGTTATCATTATTATTCTCAAGTGGAAGAATGCTTGAGATTTCTGCAGGTAATATTGGAAAAGAGACAGGATTTTTCTCAACAAGAGTTAAAAAGTACCTGGGAAACAGGATAAGAAGTATATATATATAAAAAAGCTGAAAGAGGAAGGAAACATACAGTTCAAGCCAAAAAAATCTTTTATTGAATAAAAATTGAAGTTTGAAAGAATTTATTGGAATAAAAATTAGAAAAATGAAAATTAATTTTAGGAGATTAAGAATGTGCAAAGGAAAAAAATCAGTGAATTGATGGTGAAAAGGCTTGTGAGTGAGGGGTTGAAGTTAAAGGATTTTGGATGATTTGAAAGGGAGATTTGAGACTTATTTCATTCAAAAGGGAAACAGACCAGCCATTTTATCATTTTTTTTAAGGTTAGTGATGCACTCAGATTCCAACAAACCCCCAGGCTGAGACTTGGGAAGGGTGCAAAGAAAAATCATCTGGCACATAAAATTATGGACCAGCTTTGGAAAGCTCTTGGTGAAGATATCTTTCAGCATCTGGAATTTTAAAAGCTAGGAAACTGTGACAAAACCCTCTTTAATTAGATCAAATATCAAATTAATACATATTCTGATGTTTTTTCTTTTATGATGACAAAGAGGCTTGATTGATTGGGCCAGATTAACTTAGTTTTCAACATAAAGGTGAGGAGTGGCCAAGGACTAATGTGAATATGGAAGTAGTACTTGAATTTTTAACAGATCCTGGAATTCCTCCACCATGGCTTTGTATTCAGCCTTGGTTTTCAAAAATGCCACTGTTTTTTTCTTATATCCCCTCCACAAAATTGCACCAAACAATAGCACAAAACCCCGAATTTCAACTCAAAATCCCCAATATTTTCCCAGTTTTAATCTGAAAATCAAGTGGAACTACCATTAACTACTTCAAAATGATCCATACCTATACTTAATAACAAATAAAAAAGCTTTTTGTGCTAATGAGATACCTCAAGACATGCTTGAAGGTACCATTGTGATTTGTCAAAGGAACCAACAAATAATGTGCAAGGCTACTGACTGCAAATTTCAATTAAAGCTCACAGCAAAAGACAAGAAAATTTAGAAGGCAAAACACCCTCAAATAATCAAAAAATTCATTTTGTGCCATTTTCTCCTCAGCAGGAAAAGGATCAACCCCCAGAACTAAATTCATACCAACAGGCCTTCTTTCCTCCATCACATATTCAGAGAGGATCTAATGAATACAAATAACCAGGTTAATATAGATACAGAAACTCTTGTGGTACCTGTTAAGCTTCATTCCCAGAAACAGATATGCTGGTCAAAGATTTTCAATTTCAATCCTTTGACTCAAGTTGGATTCAATACCAAAAACTCCAGTCCCTCCAATGATTAAATACTCCACATGTATGAAGAAAAAAACTTTAGAATTTACTCATCCTTTCAAAAAAACAAAGAGATGAGTCCAAGGCAAATGTAAAAAATTCAATGGATTTAAAGAATTTGGAAAGGCATTGGTAACAGAAGTGTGTAATTTTATTTAAAATTTAACAATATTTATTTAGTTTCAGACACATGCCCTTGGGTTGATTGTCAGGGAATTCATTTTGGAACTTGATATACACATCTTACTCCGATTTTTCATTCAGAAAGGATTTTTAAAATAAATTTTCTCAAAGAAAAAGATATTTTACACACACAGATTCAAGAGGAAATGTACACTAACAGGGTGGATTTTGAGGAAAATTTATTTTTACAAGAAATCCCTTCAAATTGACAAAAACACCTTACACACAACTGCAACTCATACTTAAGCCAATTGCCTGTAGGATCTTTTTTCTTCTTAAAAACCCATGTTGTTCCAAGAAAGCTGAATTTTTGAGAGACAGGGAAAAACTACCAGAAATTGTGATTATCAATATCTTTAAAATCATCCTCAGATGAAAATTTCTATTCAGTACCATCCTTTCTGCCAATGGCCTGAAAAAAAGTACTTGGAGATTTCTCTAAGGATATCAAGATGTCTAAAGGAATTCCAGCATTTAATGATCTGGGCCTGAGAAATACTTCCAATCTTTCCTGCAGATTGATGTCACCAGAGCTTTCCTTGGGTGCATGTTTGGTAGCAGGGATGTATTTTTACCCTGGTATCCTGACCATAATTCTATTGGAACCTTGTTTTATGGCTGGAACAAATGAAGTTATTGGTGCTTCAAAATCCTCAGGAATCACCCTCAAGGAAGAGCCTTTGCAAACCAAATGATTCAAAGAAATCTCCAGAAGCCTTTCCAAGGAAATCCCAAGTTTCCAAAGGACTGCCAGAACAAGCCTGTGTTTTTTCAGGAAGCATGAGTGTTTGGGTACTGTATTTGAATTCAAAAGCTTTTTTAGGGTGGCTTCAGGAGTTTTGGAAGGTGCAGAATGCGCATGTTGGTCAGAATGAGTAATATTAATCTCTTTGTGAAATTGGCTGGATTCAAAATAAAGGTCAGAATTATTATATTCATTTTAAAACTTCTTTTATAGATTTTTTTAACATTGTTTCAAATGATAATCTGGGAATTAGAAGGAGTAAATTTTCTCTAATTTCTATGAAATCCAACATAACTTAAGAATATAAATTCCTGCCCTCTAGTTACAAAATTATTGCATTGAATAGCCTTGGCTAAGTGAAAACCTTTAAAACACCTAAAAGGATGGAGATGGTTGGATCAAGGCTCCTTGTTGTATAAATCTTATTGAAAATAAATGTCAAATTTATTAAATTAATTTAAGAACTTCTTTTAGAGATTTTTTTAACATTGTTTCAAATGAAAATCTGGGAATCAGAAGGAGTAAATTTTCTCTAATTTCTATGACCTTCAACATAAACTAAGAAGATAAATTCCTGCCCTCTAGTTCCAAAATTTTTGCATTGAATAGCCTCGGCTAAGTGAAAACCTTTAAAACACCTAAAAGGATGGAGATGGTTGGATCAAGCCTCCTTTTTGTATAAAATCTTGTATGGGATACTGAATTGAAGAGTTGAATTTGGAGATCTATCAAGCAGGTATGTTGCGGTATTTCAGGTTCCTCCCCAAAAAAAGGAGGGGTATAACAGATTGAAGTAAGAGACACCAAGCCTTCTCAACAATGGCCTGGTTCACACTTTTTTCTACAAAATTATTTTCTGGTGATTTCAGTGTAGTACTGGTTGTTATCACCTGTGATTTAAGAAAAACTACATCTCCTTATTTACAAACTCTGAACCTTTTCTGACACAATACTCTTTAAAGATTTCCAAAATTTCTTTTCTACTTGATTATTGAAATATAATTAAATTTTAGAATACCTCCAACTTTCTCTGCAGAAGGATTATCTGCCAGAACATTGAAAAATTGTTGAAAAATTGTAATAAAGAGCAGCTAACCCCCTGAGAAGAAGGCTTAATTGAACTGGAAAAATTGCAATAAATAGCAGCTAACCCCCTGAGAAGAAGGCTTAATTGAACTCAAAAAATTGGTATTCATCACCTCCAACCTTTGAAATTATCTGGATAAATTTCCCACAAATGAAATTCTCTTAGATTTATCAAGTTTTTATGATTTTCACAAGACCTTTGGGATATTTGTTAATCTAGGTCCCTATGGAACAAACAAATTTTAAAGGTCTTGATTCCTTGACACCACCAACTTTGATGTACCAGATTGGGAATTTTTTTGAAAGTACATGTCATAACCACAACTTGAATCTCCATACTCAATCTCCTCAGAAATTCTCAACCCTTTGTAAAATAAAACTTCTCCCCCTGAATCTACCAGCTGAACCTCCTGAATCTACCAGCTGCACCTCCTGAAGAACATCACTGCATCCCCTGCGGGTCCTAGGAAATCTCCCAGGATCTCAATCTCTCTCTATGGCTTGGTGTATCCTCCATCTTTCCTTCAGGTATGAGAAGGACATACATATTCAATACTGCCAAACCCCAGTAATTTCTACTGGCTGGAAAACCCATAATCCAGTTCAGTACATGCCACAACTTCCTGAAAAGGCCCATAACCAAATCTGTCAGGTCACTGCCTCCAGCCCATCAGGTCAACATGTAATTCCATGGGGCATCTCAGCCCCTGAACCAGTCATATCCTCTTCAAGGCCTCCTCTCAGCTCTCACATACACCAGCCTCTCTTTCATTCCTGGAAAATTCCCCCCAAGGAATTAGTATACTACTTATTGGATTCAGTCAATCAGTCTACTTCATAGCCTTACTCTTGGATTCATCTCATCTCTTCAACATCCTCATCCTTGCTTCACCCTCATCCCTTGCAATACAATATTTTCTATCCTGAGTTCTTTGAGAAGTAGTGCCTGTGCCTTTGGCCCCTTTCATCCCAGGGGAAGTTGTGAAAGCACAGGAAATTATGTGAAAAAATTAATCTTAGGAGAATTTTAACTGAATCAGAAATTGATTCAGCATTTGAGGAATACCAAACCAAGGAGAATAATTTTTGAAAGAATGGCATTAGGGAAGTTAGAAGAGTTGGTAATCTGGAGGGTAAGAGCGCTTTGTCTACTGGGAGCTTAGTTCCATCCACAAGTTGAATAGTGTTATTTCCTTTGGCATCTGTGCTTATTAATCCAATTTTTGTGGTTTCCAGATAGGAATACATAGGAAAAAAGACTGAAAAAAATGATTTGGATTATTTAGTAGGTTTTGCAATGCTGCACCACTGAGAATTTAAAGATCTTGTCCAACAAGTGATCATGCACATAATTCTTAGTTCTTCTTGCTGTTCTTCTTGAGCCATCAATGCCTCTTTTTTAGATGTAATTAAAAGAATTCCTCCTATATTTGGGAAGACAAGGTATTGTTTTTTAAACTTCCTTTAGTATAATAGTTTAGGTTTTTATATTTCCTTTTGTACTTCTTTTTTGTTTTAAATAGTTCCATCTGAGTTTTATCTGACACATAATTTATTTTCAGATGATTCTAAATCCCTTATAATAGGCCACCCAGGATAAATTTTTCTTTGTGGCTGATTAAAATATTTTTCAATGTATCAAAGGTACTGGTAATTTTTTTAGAATTTAATAAAAGATTTTTTTGGAAAATCCCACAAGTTCAAATAGTTCATTGCAGATATTCTGAAGTTCTTTCAAAAAGAATTTGAATCACTTAATGACCAAGATCATTTAATGGTGGGAAAACATTATTATAAATCATTTCTGAATAATTCTAGCTCTGGTTTCTCCATTTTTCAAAGTAAACTTACTCAGTGTCATTCCAGATCTTTTCTGGGTCCATTGAGATCTCATTTTCAAAAAATTATTTGTGATTGATATCATGAAGGCATATCAAATTTTACAAAAACCTTCATTTTATAATTGTTAGTTTATTTAAAAATACACCATTAAAAATTTAAAAAACCCAGTTATTTCTGATAAGGTGTGTCAAAGTTACTGGGAAATAAGTGAGTTTTCCCAAACAAATTATATAAAGATACCCAAATCATGAACCAAAAATCACACAAAACCATCCATACCTTGATTATAAATTCAATCCAATTCTGATATCCTTGGAGGTATCATAATCCTTCCTTCTCATTCTGTAAAACACCTTCTTGCACTTACCGCATACCTCTCAAAACTCATCCCCACTACATTCAAATTTTAGCTATGAATAACTACTCATTTTTGTTTTGCCTATCATCTTTCTTTGAAAGAATTTAAACTTTAAAAAAATTTGATTCTAAGAAAAATAAAAAAAGGCAACCAAATGAAGAAAATCTCTCCATGGAACTCAAAATCAGCTAGTCATCCTTCTCAACCCACTCCCAAATTTTCAGGTCAACTAAAGAGAGCTGATCATATAATTCTTGTCAACTGGATAAAAAGTAATAGTCAATACAATGCTTTCTTTGGGAATGATAATGAAACTTGTGTTGGAAAAAACCAATTTTTATATTTAAATGGTTATCTACTGAAGGAAAATTAGCTAAATAAAAGAAAGGCAGTTCAGATTTTTAATTAAAAAATATGAGGGAAAAATTGAAGGACTATTAGGACAATTACAAAAAATTCTATCCCCTTTCAATTACCACTGGATTTGGAATGAATGATTCCAATAAAGCAAAATGGATCAAATCAGTGTGGAATGAATTAAAATAAATCTGTCATTTTAATTTCAAAATGTATGGGGCCTTTGGAAAGAAGTTCAATATCAGCACACTAGCTTATTTTGATTCCCAAAGATCCAAGTAAATGGATCCCAAAAAGAATTTGGCAAGTAATCAACCTATTCATTCTAATAATGAAACACATTTGGAGCTAATTGAATGGGCAGCATCCAATCATGTGGAGGATAATACTACTTTATTAGCCCCAATCCAATCAAAATCAGCATCTTTAATTCATTCCAATCTTTCCTTGAATCCATAACTGGCCTCTTTAGAAAAATATATTTCAAGCTTTGATCAAGTAAATGCCTTTATCACCCTGCCAGAAGATGTTTTTGATTCAATACACATTCCCCAAATAACCAAATATCCTGTTCAATCAAAATCAACCTGTTTTGGTGCCTGGTTTGTGTACCAATTTGTTTCTTTATTGAAAGTAAATAATTTATGGAAAACAGCGCCATAATTTGTTGAAAAATAGGAAGCTTAAACCAAGTGAACCTCCAAGCTCACCTTCTGATAATGAAATGATGTTTTAAGAAAGAGTCTCCTTAGTAAATGGAAAGAAAAATGCCTCAAATTCCTTTGAAATCAAGATAAAAAGAAATCAAAAGATTAGAAATATCTCAATCTTTGGAGGCTTTGAAAAGATCATGCCAAAAATTTAATTGAGTAAGTTACTTTCATTTATAAAAAATTGGCACACATAAATAGATACTAATACACTGATGTACATGAAAAAAATTCCAATTACCAATTGAATGTGAGAAAATTGAGTTTTAATAAAAAAGGTGGGAGAATAAAAAATCAATTGATGAACACAATCTAGATTTAGAATTTCTATCTCAAGAAAAAAATATTGATCTTTAAGAAAAAAATATTGATCTTCAAGAAAAAATATGAATTTACAGAAATCTGAGAAGGAGAAAGATAACCTTCCATCACAGAGAAAGGAAAAATATTCCTTAGCCATTGATTGTCTTAGTGGTGGTAAACCACTTGAAGACATTCAGTCAACTACTAAAATACTTGTATTGTGAATATATTGCTTTTTTTTATGACACCATATCCTTTAAACCATTCAAAATAATTTTTTAAATGTTATTCATGACCACTACTTTTGGGAAATTTGATTTTCCATCAGCATATTTCTGAGCTTCCAGTGCCATATTTTGGATATCTGACGCAGGAAGCCTATTTCTTTTGATAATTTGTGGATGGTGATAATCATCTAAAAGTTTGATGAGTCAAATCATTTGATTTGAAAAAATCTGATGGAACCACAGAAAATTTATTTAATTCCAGATAAAACTGATAATATCCAAAGAAAAAAATTCCCACTATCATATCAAAATTATCACCATCAAAAATATGAGTGTATATTCAATCGGCGATACTCTTTGGCTTGAAGATGGGAATATATCATAACAGAGTCAAGGAATTAAAATCATCATATTTCTAGGGGAGGTTTTGAAATGAAAACATGGTAGAGGTTAAGAAGTAAGAAAAATCAGAAATCCTGTATTCTTTCTTATACTCCGTATGGTTCAAAGAGTAAATTTGCTTAGCAATGAGATCCCTCTGAAACTAATCCAAAATTTTAGGAGAAAAATCTTTTAGTTTTTTTGAAAGCCACTCTCCAGACACAATAATTTCTTCTTTCTAGTATTCAGGCGGGAATACAATTCTTCTCAAATACTTTTTGAGTTTTTTTCTCAACAAATATTTCCAAAAGCTTCTTAGTTACTTGATTGTATCCATCAATAGCCCAAATAATTCCACAAACTAGTGAACTTTTTTTCACAGGTTGAATGTGGGTAGTATGTTGAAGTTGTTTGAAATTAAATCTTTCACATCTAATTTTAAACTCAGAAGAAATCCCAGAGAAGAGGTAACACACAGAAAATATGAAACACGGTTAATTATTGGTTGAATGGTTGCACCTCCCATGTTGAATTTGGTGTTAAAATACAAAGTGGATTTGGTAATTTGAAACTCAGTTGGGTTTAGATTCACTTGCTTGCAAGCTATGATACAGAAAAAATTAATGAATGGATTGATTATTAACCCAAAAAAATTCACACGTCTTCCTTTCTTTATTTTAATTTTTTCATAATTTTCCTGCTGCTTGAAGAAGTTGTAACTGATTCACAAAAAATAAAAAAATAATATTGGCACTAAGAAGGCTGGGGCCAGAATTTGATAAAATTTTTTCAAGGGCTTCTGAAAGGCAAGCAGGGCTTGAAATGCAAGCAGGGCTTGGCACAAGGAGAATCTACTCTGATTAGGCTTAGGGGAAAGGTCAATGGAGGATGCTACAAGGAGAAGAGTAGGAATGGATTTAAGATAAGGTGCTTATGACACTTTCTGGGATGAATTCCTAGTAAGAAGTAGTAAACTGATTTCTTGGGGGACAATCACAAAGGAGGAAGAGGAGGCCAGTTTAAATAGAAAAGGAATGGAATTAAAACAGAGGTACAATTTTTTGGGGCCAGACTGTATATGTAATTACAAGGGAGTAGTATAGGTAACAGTGAGGGCTGATCAGGTATGCTACTAAATTGGGATAGGCTGCTTCTACATTGAGGTAAGGTTACAGGTCTGAGCTGTCTAAGTTGGGAGAGTAAAGTTGAAGGATGTACAGTGTACATGAAGGCCATGACACTATGTACTAAGTAGAGAGAGTATAGGATACTCTCTGCAAGAGGATTTAAATAAGGATTACCAAAGGACAAACCATGACAGAGTATGGGTTAGACAGAGTTAATAAGTTTAGAGGATGTGCAGACCTGGGAGATTAAGTATGTGCAATTCTATGGAGTCTATCTGCATATTGTATGAGCCTAGACTATATTTAGATATTCACTCCATGAAGATCCTGAGGATATATATTTACCGGAGATATATTGATCTAAGTCTCCTGAGCCCTGAGTTTTAATTTCCTTGGAAAGTAAATTACGCCTGAGGGTTAGACTGGGGTTTCTGAGGTTAGAATGAGATGGGTGTCAGTATGACAGTACCCCCTGGTGAAAAGGAGGCCATTTCCTGATGACCATAAAAAGAGCAGGTTGAAGAGGCCATCCAGTCTTTTATCCTTCAGCCATGTCTGATTTAAGATTTCCTTTTCCAAATCCACAACCATCACCACCATCCACGCCATTACCATCTTTATCTTCCTTCAACAGATCACCTACACCAACCTACACCATGGAGAAGAATAATAACTACTATCCAGTCCAATAATAATTTCCTAGCTGTGACAGATTTATCAAGATGGAAAGGATCTGCACTACTAGTCTCAAGCACAACTCTACCAAATGGGAAAGTTGTAGGCGGTATGGAAGGGACTGTGAAATGGACAAGCATGGTAGGACGGCCATGGGGCCAACCTTGTGGGTCCTAGAGAAGAGTCATCCATTCAAGGTGAAGGAGGCCCCAGATGATGATACCGTGACATTGGAATTTTCTTCAAGGTTGACTGCAGAGTTAGGTGAGTCCTTTATTGTTGAAGTTTTCAGAAGGTGAAGAGTGCTGATTTTTTGATTTTTTTAGTTGAATTGATGCAGGAAAGGTTGAGAAAGACCCAGGCCAAACGGGATAATTTGCATTGAACTGGTCAATTGGCACTGGATGGGACATTGAGGTTACGTGATGAAGAGAGAGGTGAAGCATTTATAAGATGGGGAACTACTCATGTCAATTCAGATGACAAGGTAGTCAAAGTTCCCTCAAAGAGGGTAAAAAATAGAAAGGTCTTGGAGTTTGCCAAGACTTAAAAAGAGGGTTTTCACCCCATCAAAGCGCCCATTTGGCCCCAAAAATTGCCAAGATTCAATCAAAAATTGTCAAAGTTGGCTTTCAAAGCGTCAAACCGCCCCGTCAGAGCATCAAAGCCAACCTTAAAAGTGTCAAAGGTATGGGTCAAAGTGTCAAAGGTGTTTGTCAAAGGATAAAATTGGATGTTGAGTCAGAGGGGAGCTTGGAAAAGGAGTTGAGTGAATTGGAGAAATTAAGAGAAGAAAAAAAAAGAAAAGGAGGTAGGTAAAGGGAAAGAAAAGGAGAAAAGAGAGGTTTTTTTTGAAGAGGGTAGCAGATCAGATGATTCTTTTTAATTGGAAGACGGTAGGAAGAAGATGAAGGTCTTGTAGGTGAAGATGAATGTGGTTGAAGATAGAAGAAATAGGAAAGAGGGGATTGGATGAATAGATGAGGTAAGTAGGTCTGGTAGAAGAAAAATTTCAGAAGAGTTGTTAGAAGAATTAGAGAATGGAGAGAGGTTATTGCAGATTATGGAGAGTGGGATAATGGCAGGAAGAATTAGAGAAGATTCATTTCTAAATGAAGATCAAGTAAATCACTCTTTTGAGATTTATAGTAAAAATTCTAAATAATTGAATTCTAACTTGCAGGAAGGTTTGAAGAAAGGATGGGGTTCTGAAATCAGGAAGGAAAACTTTTGAATATTTGAGGCTAGAAGAAAAAGAAGCATTGAGATAAAGAGAAGACTATCAGATATTTCAGCTCTGGTTGGTATTACTTATGAAGTAGGTAATTCTGTAAGGGGTCCTAATTTCTATGAGTCTAAAAAGTTAAAACTAGTCAATACTTGAATTTCTAGAGTAAAAGAATCGGAAGAAATTATTTTTGAAAATATTTAGGAGATTCTTATTTTATTTTTATCATTATTATTTATTTATTTTTTATAAATGAGTTTGATACTATGAAGAATGATTTGACTTGAAAAAATCAGAGAAGAGCTATATATTTTTTATTCTATTTTACTTTATTTTATATACATTCCTTTTTTTGTTTTTTTTTTTTCTTTGTTGAACAGAGAAGACACAAGGAAAAAAGAAATAAGTTCAACATATTTTTTGAAATTATATTTTTGAAAGAAGGGGTTTGTTTATTTAAGGATTTTTTGGTTTTAAAGGATAGAGTGTATGGAAATCTTGAAGTAAAGTAGGGCAGTTGGTAAAATTTGAGTGAGGTTCCCAAGTGGTGAGTTCCTCATTTTTTTGAAAGCCTTTCCATTCCACCAAGTAAAATAATTTTCCCCTCTTGAGCTTTGAGTCAAGTATTTGAGACACTTCCCATTCCTCTTCCCAATTAATTTGGACTGGTTTTGTTGGTGTCTGGAAGAAAGTGAGTTGTCCTGATATGGCTTGAGTAAGAAGGAATGGAACACAGGGTGAATAGTGTACCATTGTTGAGGAATTCAAAGCTTAAACAAATTTTTTTCAACCTTTCATGTAATCAAAAAAGGGCCTAAAAATCTCTCTGAAAGCTTTTGAGTTGGAAAATTAGTTTTGATATTTTTAGAAGAATGCCAAACTTTGTTTTCAACAGAAAATGAGTAAGGGAAAGCACTTCTTTTAAGGTTGCATATCTCTTATAGGTTTTAATTGAGTTTTCAAATTCAAACCCTAGTTGTTTCTGCGTTTGGTTAATCTGATTAATATAGTTACTGGAAGGTTGATTTTCAACTACATGTAGGCCATTTAAATTAGGATGCCATCCATAAATGGTGAAGAAAGGAGATTGCTTAGTAGAATTATGAGTGGAGTTGTTGTAGGCAAATTCAGCCAGGGGGATCCAGGTATCCCAGTTGTCTTGGTGATAACTCAAATAAATCTTAAGACATTATTCTAGGATCTGATTTACATGCTCCATCTACTGTCTGTTTCAGGGTGATACACTGTGGAGAGATATCTTTTTATCTGTAATTTTTCACACACATTTTTCCAAAAGGAAGAAACAAATAAAGATCCTCTGTCACTGACAATATCAGTTGGGAGTCCATGTTTATTAAAGACATGGGAGGTTAGCAGTTTAGCTAAATCCACAGAGGAGATATCAGTTCTGGTTTTAATAAAGATAGAAATTTTTCAGAAGCAATCAAATACCACAAGGATTGAGTCAAATCCATTTGATAGTGGCAGCTTTGAAATAAAGTCCATAGAGAATGAGATCCAGGGAGCATCTGGAATTGGTAAGGGTTGAAGCAGTCCAAACTTCTTGTGGTGACTGGGTTTGGTTCTGCTGCAAATGTAACTAGAAGGAAAATAATCCTTGATGGAAGAAGTCATATTTTACCAATGGAAATCTCTTTTGACTAGATCAATTGTCTTGCCTTGTCCAGGGTGACCAGAGAATGGGGAGTTGTGTTTTTTTTGAAGTATTTCAAGTTGTAGCTGTTCATCTTCCTTGGAGATTGCTATTCTATTCTGAAAGATAATAAGGCCAGTTTCTGGATCTCTCAAATAAATCTTTACTTTTTCCTTTTTATGTAGCTTCTGAATGATCTTTTGGGTTGATTTTTTGGAGATCTGAGATTGAATTAAGCTTTCTAAGTGTCCAAAAACCTTTTTTTTAGAAAGAAAGAATATTCTAGTAGGTTTAAAGTCCGTCTGTTTCAGGAGTTGTTTAACATTTTGTGGTTTCTTTTCTGAATAGGGTGTTCCTTCCTTGGGATAAATGTTGCCTTGATGTGAAAAGAAATCAGGAACTATAGAGTGCTTTCCAGGTCTGTGGAATATATTAAAGTCAAATTTGGAAAAGAACTCAGCCCACTGGGCTTGAAAACAAATAAAGACTTTAGAGGTCATAAAATTTTTCAGAGATAAATGACCAGTGAGAACTTCAAAGGAAGAGGTAAGACTGAGGAAATCAGCTCTCCAGATCTTGATAGCCCATAAAATTGCTCAGATTTATCTATTGTGGAGTTTGTAGTTCAGTTCAGCACCACCCAATTTTCTGCTGTCAAAAGGAATTGGGTGCTTGGATCAATAAGGAGAGACTTGAGTGAGAACAGCCCCTAGGGCATGGTAACTAGCATCAGTCTCCATAAAGTTTTTCAAAGAAAAATCAAAATATCTAAGAATAGGAGGCTTGGAAAAGGACTTTTTGAGGTCCTCAAACTGCTGTAAAGCCCCTGGAGATAAAGTAAATATGGGGCCTGACCCAGTGAGAGCAATGAGGAGATAGAACTTTCTGGAATAGTTAATGATACACCTGCAATAAAAATTAGAAAAACCAAAAAAAAATGTTTCAAAGCCTTTTTGTTTGTTGGTGCTAGCCAATAAAAGATCTTTTGGACCTTGGATTTACCCATTTCAATAACAATCCTAGAGATCACTTAGCCTAAGTAATCCACTGAGGAGGCATTCAATCCACATTTAGAATCTTTTGCATATAATTTTTTCTTCTGAAGTCTGTTCAAAATTCCACACACATGGACTGTGTGTTCTTTTAAGTTCTTGGAAAAAATAAGAATTTAATTGAGTGATACCACCACACATATGGTTAGAAGGTCTGCCAAAATTCATTAAAAAGACATTGAAAAGAGGCAGGATCATTGGTCAGTCCAAATGGCATAACCAAATATTAAAAAATTCCAAACTGGGTCCTGAATGCTGTAAAATATTCATCCAACTCTTTGATTTGAAGGAGATTATAAGAACCCCTGAGTTCAATTTTAGGAAAAATATCAGGACCAGAAATTACTGTCAATAAGTGAGTCATGGGAGGAATAGGGTACCCATTATTTCAAGTAACAGAATTAAGCTTGCAAAAGTCAACACACAACTTCAAACCACCATCTTTCTTCTTCAAAAAGAGGACAGGTGCACCAGTGCTTGAAGTAATGGGGCAAATGAAACCTTTATCTATATTTTCAGCTATGTAGGCTTGAAGGGCCTCTTTCTCATGATGAATGAGAGAGTAGATAGGCCCAAATGGAGGCAAAGGGCCTTCCAGTTTAATATGGTGGCATAATCAAGGTGAGGAGAGATTTTATCAGCTTTAAACATGAAAAAAATCTCTAAAAGGGCATGGTAAGCTTCTGGAACTCTCTCTATCACAGTTTTGATTTTTTTTTCAGTTTCCTCATCTTCATCTAGGCCTTCTTCAGAA
Source organism: Puccinia polysora (assembly GCA_025617555.3). NCBI lineage: Eukaryota > Fungi > Basidiomycota > Pucciniomycetes > Pucciniales > Pucciniaceae > Puccinia > Puccinia polysora. The sequence continues at coordinate 20,716,682 of CM062634.1, read as the reverse complement.
GTATGATTTGGGCCAGAGTCAGAAGTGGAAATAATCACAAGGAAAGTTTGAATTGATAGATCATACTCTATTTCAGCTCTCTGATACCAGGAACCTTGCAGTCCTTTAGCTACAGAGAGTGATAAAAATGCTGGAATGATAATAATAATTATTATTCCAATAATAAACACTTAGAAGCTCAAATAAATGATTTAATGAGAGCAGTTGCAAGGTTTAATTGGTTTGGTAGTAAATGGTTTTCAATATGATATAAAAGAGGGGCCACAGTATTATACTACTGGTGATCTTTACAGACTAGCAACCTCTCTTCAAGGGGCCTCCTTAGGCAGTTTAAGAACCTTGGAATAAATATGGGTGCCTTAGAAAGGACTTATTCCACTAATGGCTGGGCTTAACAGCACAAATGGCCTAGAAAGGAAGGGTAACACTAACTCTGAGCACTTCACCACGAAAATCCTGGAATAATTGGAAGGATTTCAGAGCAGATGGGGTAAATTGCTTGACTAAACTTCAATGCTTGATTGGTTGATAAGGGTAAGTAATACTACTACAGACTAAGTCATAAATCACTTGCTTGTCTTCATATAAGCACTTGATTAACAATGACACGGTGTCTGATTGATAATAAATAATTCCTGGTAACTGATGATGGAATAATGGATCCAAAGAGGTCTGTATAAATACCTTTTTGGGGTGATGTGGGTCTTCTCAGGGCACGTAGAGAGGGTTCTTCTCGTGGGCTGAGGCTGGCAAGCCAGTCAGGGCAGGATTGGCACGTCCACTTGGTGCTGTAAATCAGCTGTCCTTAGATCTGCTGGATTTCTGTACTATTTTAGCCACAGGATCTGTTAATCTGTTATGGCGTAAATTTGATCATTCTGTACTCATCCTTCATTTGTACTATTGATATTGTTTTGAAGCGTGCAGATGTGGAGGTTTACTAATTTTCCATCATCGGCTGATCATGTAGATAATTTTTAATAATTTTTATGAGCACTTCTTGTAGTGTTTCGTGGTCTTCAAAGATCAAGATCAGTGATTTACATGGTAGTCCTTGATCTTTGATTTATTATTAAAAAATGTTTAAAACTTAATTTTCATTAACTTTATTTAAGTTTTGATCTTCTTAGATCATTAGTAATGCATATGTCTGTTTGTTACATATACTAGGCAACCCTAACTAGGTTGTAGCTCTTCTGAGCGGTACCTGGTTGTCAGATTAGTCACGACTGATCCAGGCGTGGGGATCAGTTAGTACAGATGCGCGCAGGGTAGGATCCGCTGCGTGCGTGGCAGAATCAGCTGCGCGTGGGTCTCTAGTACGCGGGAACTTTCTGCTACTAGTAAATAGGGTTATGTAATGATGCGGGGCTGCGCGCAGGAATTGTGACATAACACATTTCCGCATGTAACTCCTAAAATATACAAAACACCTCAATTCTGAGTGAATTTCAGGTGTAAACCCTATACATGACAATAAGTGTGAAATATTAGAATGGCCAAAAGGTGCCATACAGGTGTCGTAATTTTTAGTACTTTTCTTTTTAATTATTTTAAAAATATAAGGACTTGGAATTCAAGGGTGGGGTCAGTGAGTGACCCTACCTAATTTTGGGTGAGCAATCCATTCCTGTAATAATATTTATGGATTTCTCACTCCTTATTTTGTTAATTGAGGTATTCTTATTTTTCATAGTTTGAGTTACTATTTGACAGTTTTGCTCTATACATATTAGCAAGCTGACACTCTATATCCTCCAAGAATTTCAGAGAATTTCCAAAGAATATCCAATTCACTGAGGTAGTTTTTGAACTTGAAGGAAAGTTTTGTGGTTGCATAGATTCTGAAAAGGGGGCAGAAGCAGTGGCCTGCAGGTTCACTGGCGGAAGGTAAGTAGTGGCCAAATAGAATTCAACAGAAGGGGAAAAATCTGAAGTTGGTTGGTGCCTTGGGGTGATCAATCCCAATTGCCAATTTCCCTTGGGGCTCCAGAAATGGAGGAAGTTGATACCTAGAATAATATCTCTTTTGGGGGAGTATCAACAACCAGGAAATCCTGTTTCTCAATTGTTAAAAGAAGGTAAGGAGAAGTCAAAGGAAACCTTATGAGTGATTTCCTGGGATGGAGAGTTGGAAGGGATGAAGGTGAATAAAAAGATAGGAGTGGTTAGAGGTTCAGGAGACAAGGAAAATTTAGGAAAAATAGATTTTGAAATGACATATTGAGTTGCTCCTGAGTCAACAAGTACAATGTAGGCCTGATTATTGAACAAACAAATGAGATTTTAAGTATTTATTAGGGGATTCAGATGCTTTTCCTTCCAAAATATGTACTTGAGTATTGGAGGGGTGATGGTTATGGAGTACCACATTTCCATCACCTAGTCTTTTCCCTGTTTGGGTTTGGCAGGAGTAGGCTTTTGACCAGGCTTAGAATCAGGATTTTTTCTGCAGAGGATAAATTTTTTAGCACCTCCACATTAGTTGCACAAAATCTCATTTTCTCTTTTAGCTTTTTCTTTAGACTTAAGGTTTCCATCCTCACCTCCATTAGGATTAGGACAGTAAGTTGGAGCAGGGTGAACAGAGGTAGCCTTTGCTTTCCCCTTGAATTTACCTTGGTGGCTGGGTTGATGAGGTCTTGGAGTAGTTGAGAAGCTGGTTTCTGTTCTTGGAGTCTTATGGGAGCTGAAAGACTTCTCCCTGATCATTTTGTTGTAAAAAACATCATACTTAAGGACAATGTCCATTAGGTCTTTCAGCGTTTCTTGAGGTCCATCATATCCAGCTAGTTGGTCCAATAATATGGATGAAATTCCCTGTCTAAAATGAAAGAAAAAAGCTTTATCACCCCACCCAGAGACCTGAGTCATGAGGGTCCTGAATTCAGTGAGATTGTTAGTTTCATAACCTTTTTCTTTTGTCTTGAGGAGAGTTAAATCCTTATTGGCACGTTGAATTCTTGGAAAATCCCAAAAAAGTGTATGGAGATGTTGAGTGAAAAAAAACCAAGAGTTGAGTAAGAAGTCTTGCTCATTATTAAACATGTGAGAAATCTAGGGTTTGATCCATTGAATAGCACTTCCTGAGAGGTAAGAGACTGTGGAGAAAAATTTCTTCCTGTCATTAGCAAAAAATCTCTCATCATTGGCAAAGATTATTTTACAAGCTTGAAGGAAAGGTCTCAGCTTGGTTGGGTTTGTCCCATCAGATTTTTCTGGGGAATTAATAGATGTAGATTTGAAATTAGAAGAGGTTTGGTTATCAGAAGGTTTGGAGAGTTGATTAATTGCAGTAATCATTTGCTGAACAATGGCCAGCTGATCAGGGTCAGTAGAAGGGCCCTGAGAAGTGGGAGGAAATTTAGCAGCTTGGGAAGTTGATGGGATTGCTGTGGAATTAGAAGTTTGACTAGGATTACCCTCTGGTGAGGGAGAATTCAAGCCATTCAATATCCTAAATTCATATCCTGAGTCCTCATCCTCATAATCTTCTTCATGTTCTCCTGGAATTAGAACCAAGCTGATGTTGTAGGCAGGGGAGTCAAGGCCATGGTAACATGGTACTGGGAACTGTCCCATAACTCTACAAACACTAGAAATTTTGGAAGAAGTAATTGTAGAAATAGAAACCTGGGGAATAGGCTCCAACAAGCCAGTATCCATAGGAGTAGAAGTGGTAGCCACTGGTGCTGTTAAGTTGGAAAAGGTTCTACCTGATCCACAAGCTCTGGGAGCAGAAGGTTCAGTAGGTTCAGTGATGCCCATTCCTCTGGAGCTACAGCTGACAGCTGGGCTAGAAATGTGATAAAAAATTGCACCCTGTGGAGGAATTTTTGTTTCTAAGAATAAGGGGTGACCCAAAAATGTTCTTCAAAAACATAAGAAAAAAAAATCATTCAAGAGATTATACCCAAATTTTATTTAATATGAATCCAATAAAGGCATTGAAGTGCCTTGTAAAAGCGTCAAAGTAAAGGTTCAAAGGTGGCCTCAAAGGGTCAAAGCCTCAAAATAAGGTTGTTGAAGCGTCAAATTAAGGGCTTCAAAAAAGGGTATTAGACATTGGAAATTTGGAGTATAAAGAAGGGAGTTTTAGGAATATAAAGTATTAAATAAAATGGTCACAAATTTAATAGCCAAATCAAGATTGGGGGTAGATAAAAAAGAAAACAAAAATTTACACAAATGAAATAGAAAGATTTGATGCAGTAAATAGGGTAAGAATTGTTGGTTGTTGAAGGGGATATTATTGGGAAAGGAATCAGTTTAATTTCACAAGGGCTGCTGACATGCAAGAAGGGCTTGTCACAAGGAGAATCTACTCTCAGTAGGCTTGGGGGAAAGTTTACTGGAGGATGCTACAAGGAGAAGAGTAGGAATGGATTGAAGATAAGGTGCAAATGACACTTGCTGGGATGAATTCCTAGTAAGAAGTAATAAAACCATTTCTTGGGGGACAATAAGGAGGGAGGAAAAGGAGGCCAGTTTAAATAGACAGGTACTGGAACTACAACAGAATTACAGTTTGTTGGGGCTCAGACTACATATGTAATGACAAGGGAGTAGTCTAAGTAACAGTGAGGGCTGATAAGGTATGCTACTACATTGGGATAGGCTGCTTCTACATTGAGGTAAGGTTACAGGTCTGAGATTTCTAAGTTGGGAGAGTAAATTTGAAGGATGTACAGTGTACATGAAGGTCATGACACTATGTACTAAGTAGAGAGAGTATAGGATACAATCTGCAAGAGGATGTAAATAAGGATTCTAAAAGGATAAAAATGACAGAGTATGGGTTAGACAGAGTTAATAAGGTTAGAGGATGTGCAGACCTGGGAGATTAAGTATGTGCAAGCCTATGGAGTCTATCTGCATATTGTATGAGGTTAGACTATATGTAGATATGTACTGCATGAAGATCCTGAGGGTATATAGTTACTGGAGACATATTGATTTAATTCTCCTGAGCGCTGAGGTTGAAGTTCCTTGGAAAGTGGATTAGGACTGAGGGTTAGACTGGGGTTTCTGAGGTTAGACTGAGTTGGGTGTCAGTATGACAAAATCCCTGCCAAAATGGCTTTGATCCTGATTGTATGATAAATTCAACAGAAACCATTGGGGAGATGAATCAGGGGTTAAATGAGGGGAATGCACTGAATCAATCAACAATGGAAGTGACCCTGATTGTAAAATGAATTTGAAATACACCATTGGGAAGATTTGACATAGGTAAAATGGGGGGAGTGTCACTCACTATCACTCAGTGTTAAATTTCAGAGCTGCTTTTCCTGAATTTTATCTTTATTAATCTTTTCTTAAAATCAGCAACTGACTGAATAAGATTTAATAAAAGAAATGGAACAAGGATGAGATCAGATTTGTGTTGGACTTCAGAGGTTTCATTGCTCCCACTGTATGCTTCCCGCCTTTCATCAAATGTTAAAATCTCTGTAATATATTTGGGGCAGCCACCAGGGTATGGAAGGACTCCTTTTCCTCATATTTCAGCATCCATTGATTGCTGCCCCAGGTATGTTTTCCTTTGTAGTCATTTGTTTTTTCCTTATATCTTACTATTTAATGAAATCCATTCTTATCCTTCCAAATCCATTGACTGCTGCCCCAGCAGACCTCAACAATGTGATCAGTGAGGGAATTCATTGTCTTCATATCAAGGCAAAAGTTGGAGTGTGGGGACTTTTCTGACTGGACTCAGATCCTCTTGGGATACAGCCTGGGTCTTCTGGTAGAATTTCCTCTGGCATAGGTGGTAAATGTTGTCATTTATTCATTCTCAGCCTCAACCCAAACTCTAGCCAACTCTCCAGTCCAGAATCTCCAGTCTGAAGTACCAAGCCCCGTGCTACTGCTTCTGTTGACTTCATTATCATCTCCAATCCAACTCTAGCCTGACCTCTGTTCTTGATTGGGTAGAGCAGCAACAGCTTCTCCTTTCCCATTCTCCTTCTTGATCTCCTTCCTGGTCCACAAAATTCCACCTCCTCACTCCCTGATTCAACTACTCATGTTGCTTTTCTCTCATCTCAATCATCCATCTGTTGCTACTGCTCTTGATCCAATCTACAAAACTCAATCATTGACTCACAATCCCGCTTGACTTCACCTTCAGTACCACCAAGCTCAACTAAACTCTTGATTGGATGTGAGGTTCCATTTTTGATCTCTTTTGATTCCATATTCCTCACCAACCTTGTACCTTTGTCACAGATCTCCTTTCCTCTATTCCATTCATTCCTTATTTCCTTTGTCCACTCCAATCTGCCATCCATTGTTTCAAGTCAGAGGATTCTGGGTAAGGCTCCACCTTCTCATTCTATGTTGCTAAATCAAATCCTCAAACCCTGTTGTTTCTTTTTCATATTTTCCAACCATTGGTCTTTGTTCAAAATGAAATCCAGATTTTGATTTAAACTTCTCACAATTAAAAGAAAAAAGGCTTGATCAACTAACCCAAAAAACTCAAAGAAAAATTTAATCCACACAATCCCTACTGAAAACATTGATGGAATTGATTCCCAGTCTGTCTGACTCAAATTTCTTGCTTTGTAGGTCCAAGATTCAAACAATCCTGTATATCAAAGGCATTGCACACTGGTCAAACCCCTCAGAGCCAGATAAATGTCCTCCCAAAGTCAATCTTGAAATTTTTGGATACATTAGTTAGACAACTGGACCTACATCAATTGCATGAAGGACCATCATATCTCAAATGGAATTCCGCCGTGGAAGTCAATCAATGAATACTATGCCTCCTTGAAAACCGCAAATTTATCAAGAGTCTTCTTTAATTTTCTCAACCTTCAATTCAATCCCAAGAGGCTCAAAAAATTTATAACCGGTGCCAGGGCCTGTCTCCTCCAAATCTCTGAGATTGGAATTCAAATGGAGGACAAAATTGTGGCCTACCTCCTACTCTATAAATTCCCCCCTCAGCTGGATCATCTAAAGACTACCATCACGCACTTACTAGGCGAAGAAAAGATTGATGCTGATCTAGTTCTACAACATATCAATCAGATAAGGAAAAAACTAGTGGCCGGATTGTACGCCTTGGCCCCTGTAACTAAGGGCAACCCCATCAAGTGCAGAGAAACATGGCACAATGCTCAAGCCAACAATGATCAAAGAAAATGTTGGTGGCTCTATCCACATCTGCAAACCAACTCAGGAAAATATCAAGTCTCTGGAAAAGAACTTCATAAAACAACACCAAACCCTCAAAACCCAGCTTTACTCACCTAGCTTACAACTTTGCCATGGCTGCATCACCAACTATCAATTGTAAACAAGTACTGCTTGACTACGGAGCTTCAAACTGCATTTTCAACAATCCCAACTTCTTTCCTCATCTCCATTGCAGAAAAACCAAAATCCAAACTGGCAATCCCAACGCTCCAATCTCATCCCTGGGGAGTCAAACCACTGTCCTGAAAACTGCCCTAGCAACCCTGAATCTCAACAACTCCCTGTATGTTTGCAATCTTGCCATCAATCTTGTGACACTTGGTCAATTTGTACAGAAGGGCTGCTCTCTGGATCTTCTGACCCCAAAAAAATTTGCAATCTTCTATCAAAATTGTTGAATTCTGTTGGGATAATTGAGGACAATCTTCTTTTCATTGATGAAGGCATTGATTGTCTTCCTCTCACATCTTTCTCTTTCATATCCATCTCCACAATCCAAAAAGAATTTTATCATCCCCATCTTGACAAGAATTGTCTTCTGTCTAAAGAATTTACCAATCTCAAATGAGATCAGGTTGAGTGTGTCTCATGGGAAAAAGGGAAAATTTTCAACCTGTCAAACGACCACCCCACGTACTATAGGGCAAATCTTAGATGATTGTGAGCGCGAAGGAATACCAAGTGCAAGGGCAAGTGCAAATAGCAAGACCCAGTTGCGAAGTGCAAACTTGGTTATGCCACTCAACAAACGGCAAGATGAATGGAGATGTTCCGAAGAAGGAAACTCAACCCGAGTCCAATGTGATAACTAGGTTGCAGCAAAATGCAAGAAGGTATGAAATTAACTAACTGAGGAGAAAATCATCAGGCAAGGGGATACCCCTTATAAGGTAATCACACGGTGGTATGTGACACCATTATAACTGCGAAGTGGACTGGCTTTCATCCAGTATCATAGCCTTTTGGTTAGGCCTTGCCTCTCAGTTGGTTTGCAGTTGTGCGAGGTATGACACAACCCTTCCTTGGTCACCTCCTGACCAGGCAAAATATGTTGGAGCTCATTCAGGCCATCTTGTGCAGCCCTATCAACCCACCTTCACTCACTGTTTTCTGTTACTTCCTACTCCTCACCAATGACATTTCCAGATTCAGAAAGTGTATACCAATAAAAATCAAATCCAATGTAACTGTCAAGGCTATTAAGTTCATCAAAATTAATGCAAATCAGAAAGGAAAAATGTTGAAATTTTTACACTCAGATAATGGTGGAAAATTTGTCAATCACCGCCTCACCAATTTCCTTTTTGAACATTGGATCAAAAACACTACATCAGAACTGTATACACCCCAACATAATCCGGTTTCCAAAAGAGGTAATTGAACTCTGCTCAAGATCAAAAGAAACTCCATGATTGACATGAAAATTCTCACCTTCCTTTGGGATGAAATCCTGGTCAGTGCTTGTCCAATCATTAATCTTCTTACCCCAATCAAATATAAAGTCTCTGCCTACAAACTCTGGACTGACAAATCACCCAAACTTCACCTCATTTGTGTCCTTGGCTCCAAGGCTATTGTTCTTAATCAAACTTCCTCTTCTGGAAAACTCAAAAAAAAAGGGCCTAGACGGCATCCTGGTTGGATTTGATCTCAAACTAAAGTCATATAGGATCTATTTTCCAAAACTCAGGCATATTGTTTGTTCAAAACATGTAAAAATGTTTGAAAACTCCCTCTCCTCTCTTACCTCACAAGATGGTTATTTACCTCTTGAAACCTGCTTTGATCACCTTCTAACTGATGAAACCCTTCTCATTTCTTTCCTCCCCTATCAACATTCAAACCCCTGCGAACAATTCATCCTCCACTCAAAACTCTCCTTTCAATGAAGATTCACCTTCCTCTCAATGCTCCGCTCATGATGAAACCTTGCTTGTGACTCCTGTCACTGCATCCCAGTCGGACTCCAGTTCTGAACCCGTAAGCTCCAATTACAATGATGAATCCAAAGTTGCCAAGCAACTTGAAACCACCTCACCTCCAACACTCCCCAATCAATCCACTTGGCAGAAACCGCAGCAATATGGATTTGTTGCTTGAACCATGCCCAAGAGCTACTTTGAAGCCACCAATTGTGATGAAAAAGAGAAATGGATCAAGTCTATGAAGTCTTAATTTGAGGTTATTGACCTCATGAAGGTCTTGGAAGGATGCCAATCACTTCCCAATGGCAAAACGGCCCTGAACACCATGTGGGTTTATCAAATCAAGGAAGGAGCTGAAAGAACTGGCATCTCCTTTAAATCAAGACTGTGAATTCAGGGCTTCAAAAGCAAATCAAATTCTTTGACTACGGTCAAACCTATTCTCCAACCAACTCAATAACCACTCTCCGTGTACTACTTGTCTATGCTATCTTCCACAAGCTGACAATCTGGCAAATGGACATCAAGTAAACCTTCTTGCATGCCCCACTTGACAAGGACGTCTACATCAAGACACCCCTTGGCTATTATTCTGCATACTCTTTTCTCAAACTCAACCAGGCTCTTTACGGCCTAAATCAAGTACCAAAAATCTGGTACAAAATCCTTAAGAACTGGCTGCTTGAGGAAAAATTCACTACTTCAAGTTCCAATCCATGCCTTTACATCAGCTCAACCAAAAAAATCTATGTCTTTGTGTATGTTAAAAAATTACTGATATTGGGAAATTCAATTGAGTTCAGAAACCAATTGAAAACTAAGTTAAAAATTTTGCAAGATGGACCCCTAAGTAAAATCCTTGGAAATCAGCTTGTGAACACTAAAGATGGCCTTGGACTCTTGCAATCCAGTCACATAAAAACAGCCCTCTTTGAAATCAAACTCACCAATAGTAAAGCAATAAGTACTCCATTCAGGCCCAATATAAAACTCACTCCCGCCACAGAAGACAAGCACAAGTCCTTCCTTGAACTTAAAACCCACTATTAATCCTCCACCATTTTCCTCAACTCCATAGCCAGCCAAACTCAACCCAATCTCTCCTATGCCATTGCCAACCTCTCTTGTTTCAAAAATAAAACTGGGATTCCCCACTGGATTGAGTCAAAACATGCCTGGAATTATCTAAATTTTTCAAAAGAACTGGTTTTGCAGCTTCAAAATTAATCTTTCAAGTACAAAGTGGAAGTTTACAGCAATTTCAACAGCGGAAATGACCCTGAATCCAGAAGAATTTACACAGGATATCTGATTCTCCTTTACGGCTGCCCTGTCTCCTGGCACAGAAAAATTCAGTCAACAAAGTCTCTCTCCTCCACTGAGGGAGAAATCAAGTCTCTTGTCCTTGCAACACAAGAAAAAATCTGGATTTCAACTCCTTTCTGGAGTTGATCCCAATCAAAAACTCAACCACTGTGCTTTCATATACAACAAGGCTCTGAACAACCTAGTAACTCAAGACTCATACCATGGTGTGGTTACTAATCCTGGAAAACTCATGTAAAAGGGATTTTTTTAATTTTTTATATAGTCTATTGTCATTATCATCATTAAAAAAATCCTGTGTCACTATGGGGACTCTCCCTCTTTCCCTTCTCCCACCTTCTCATTGTCCTAGCGGTCTAGGTAGGATTCTCCAGGGAAATCCAACCCCCATATCCTATGTTCAACTATCCATTGCTGTGCCTGCAGCTTGGTTTTTTTTTTGGCCAAACGCGCGTGCAAATGGCTATCCCAATATTGATCATTTCCTCCGTCCTTATTGATGATTCCACCCTCATCACCTTCAACCAACCTATCTCATTGGCATTGGCAACAACAACAAAGATTGCCGCCAACACCATCAACAATCCCCCTTCCCTTCAGACCGGCTGGCCATCACAGTTGCTGGAAAAATTTCCATCAATCATTCCCCTCCAATTGGCTTTTGCTTTGATCCCTCTCCTTGATCCTCCCATCATCCGACCAAATGATGGCAGTTGTTGACGCCCATTGTAAGCAACAATTGATTGTGCCACCGCCATTATACGCAACTGCCTATTGCAACCTTCCCAAAAATCTCCACCCATCCATCCTCATTGCCCTTGGTTTGTTCACCCAACAACAAGCAAGCTGTTGCTTGCAGTTGTCAGTGTTGCTGTTGGGCATGATCTCCATTGACCTTACAATCTGTTGCCATTGATCACTGCTGGTTGCTGCCCTAAACCTCCCTTTTTGGTTGTCTTCCAACCCTCTGACACCCATCATTGTTGTCTTGGCCATCCGGCCCACTTGCTGGCTACTGTTGCCACCTGGCCATTGTATTGTTGTGGAAAGAGATTTTTTCTTCTGTAAAATTCTCTGCAACAACCTCCTCCAAGTTCAGGAAAGCCCAAAGCCGTTGAGTTACACTCCTGTACCTCTGCAATTCTAAATATAATCCACTTCCGCGTGGTGTTTTTATATAGCCTTGGATTGGGCACTGTGCCCCAGTTGGAAGGCTCATTGCGGCCTGCTTGGAATCCGCAACCTAAGAATGGAGCCAGCCCAACCAGGTTTGCAGGCAGCTAGTTTGAAAAGATAGGAGCGGGGCCAATCCATGGGGCAGGAAATCATGTGGCACACTGGGCAGATACAGACAATGCTGGGGGCTCTGAGTAGGGCGCAGAGGAGGGCTGCTTGATGAGAAGGACAAACCAGGTGTGTGTAATGGTAGACAGGCTTGAGGGTGGTTGCGGTATGGGAAAGGCTATAGGATCAGGCTGGGCACACGCAAGGGCGGGCCAAACCGTGGGGCAGGAAATCACGTGGCATGCCAGGCGGATACTGACAAGGCCAGGGGCTCCAAGTAGGGCTCAGCGGAGGGCCCCATCATGAGGAGGAAAAACCCAGTGTGTGTAAGGTTAGGCGGGCTGGAGGGTGATTGCAGCATGGGAAAGTGTTATGGTTAGGATAGGGTTCTGGTTTTTAGGGTTTTTTTTCTATTTGTTCTTGCTCTTGTACTTAGGATAGGGTTGAAAGGGTGGGTATAAAGTCGGCACTATATACCCCAGCTTTTAGGAGGATATACTGATCAATTCATGGATGGATGGAGGCAGGGAAAATGATACAGCAAAGGAAAGGAAATTCACCTCTCTATATATCTCTCTATTCATCTCCATCTCTCTCTCTCTCTCTCTCTCTCTTTACTGGAGCATCCTTATCCTTAAAGAAGCTAGGACCATTGATTTGGGAACTTGAGGACAACTAGGAGAGTTTGGGCCTCCTCCTTTCCACACTGCAAGAAAATTTACTATAGCCTGCAGAGGTTTAAGAGTCACTCCCAACCCCTATTCCTTAATCCACAAAACTATCCCACCCTCAATGGTAACCACTAAAGCTAACTTGCAATGAAGTAATAGTAAATAAACAACATGGAATCCACAACAAGCTCCACAATTGAACTATTTCTTAATTAAGACTCTGAGCACTCAAGCTGGTAATCCCACTTTTTGAAGCAAAGAAAAATAACAAAAGACTCCTTTAATGTATGCTGTCTAAGGTAATACTCCAATAGTATTCTGATCAATTGGTAATCACCCCTTTTCTGGTAAGGGAAATTTCCCCCTTATATATTTACAACTCAAAAAATGAACTACACCAAAAAGAATGTAAAATACAAAAGAAAGGCCCCTACTCTAACCGCCTCTGTGCATTCTGCACTGATCAGCCTTACCAATTTTCCAATCCTTTACCCAATCCAATGAGTTGCAGTAGGTTTGAAGATCATTTTTCCAATCTTCCTTAAAAGTAGATTCTTACCAATGTATAACTAACAACAGATCCCCATTGATCTTCCTCAGCAGATCACTCCCAATCCCGCATGCAGCATACTACAGATCTCCAACAATCTGCATGCCGCCTTGTCAGCTTCAGTTTTGATTGCACCATACTCCCGCAACCTCAGTGAATAATTTTTAATCTTCCTAGTCTCTACTACTTAGCCTTGATCAATTGCTTCTGCACTTGTAAATCCATAGTTGCAGAGGGGAAGTTATGTTTGACCATGTTTGTTGTACACAAAAGGCAAAAAATCCAACTTATTGTGCCACAGAAAGCACGTGCCGTACCAATGCTGAGCCCCCAAATTTGTACTCTGGATTAGAAAGTCCCCCAATGAGCTCCTCCTGAGCCTATTGTGCTGCGGAGTTCTAACCCCTTTTGATCCGCTGTAGAGACTCTTGTGGGATAATATAAAAAGTAGCAAATAGCTTGTTGGCAGTCCTTGAAGGGTAATTTAGTATTACTTCTACTCCTTTGTGTCAACTATCACATTTCTTCTGTTCAGTAAATTCCTTTACGTCCTGTATTCTTTCTGTTCCTTACTTTCTTTCTGTTTTCACTTGTGTCAGTTGTCAAGTGTTCATTGTCTCTTAGCCCTCAACTTCTTCCTTGTCTTGTGATCTCTTTGTGAATATGCAGATGTCATAGAGTACAGCTGCGGCAGTCTTCTCTCTTTCTGTCCCATGTCACCTGCCACTCTGTAAACCCTTCTGCGGGAAGGTCTCTCACTCTCAGTCTTGCTCTGTTTTGTTCCTTATTTCACCATCTCATTTTCTATTATAAGCTTGTCTCTTCTTTGTCTTCTAATTCTCTCATCCTTGAATCACACACGGCAAATGGATCACATTGGACTTGACTCAGTACTCGCTACCCCAATCTCCTACAACTTCTACGACTCCCTCTGATCATATTGGCACTCAAATTAGTACTCGCAACTCCAATCTCCTTCAGATTCAGATTACTTGTAGGCTTTGACGACCAACTGTTCAACTCAACCTCAGGAAAAACTTAACTGACTCCTTCCCTCTGACTTCTTCAAAGCTATCTGATTGTTCCATCTCATCCTCAGCCCCATTCTCTACTTAATCCGCTCTGGGGCCATAGCCCTGCTTGTAGAGGTCCTACATCTGTTTGTTGTCATCTTATTGATTCCTTTGTGGTCTTTGTTCCTTGTCGAGTCATCTCATAGCTAAATCTTTCTTTCATGTGAAATTCATCAGCCTGGTACAGGTTTTCTAATCAACATCAAATCCTACACTTTGGAGTATTAGTAAATACTAAGAGTGGTTTTTAATTGCCTGCCCTTCTAGTACTATAGTAAGTCTGCACAATAATTTATTTAAATTAATGGCTGGTTTCTTTGAGACTTAATATTGTTGGTCTCACTGAGGATACGCAGAGGAGTGAGCAGAAAGAAGGATATCACATTCAGTCACTGGAGAAAACAAAGCAGAAAAAAGGGAATAAATAGAAACAGATGATGTAGAAATAAATCTTACCTGAGGATACGCAGAGGAGTGAGCAGAAAGAAGGATGAAGAAGAAAAACTTCTATCTGTCTCAACCTCTTTCCTCAGGTAGTAGTGGTTGAGAAGATATCATGGATAATATGACATGAGCAGTGAAAGTGACATATGAGCGCGGGTGAAACACAGACTGAGACAAGTATGAGTGAGGGTGTGTGACAGACGTGTGAAGCACACCTTTACATTGATATATCTGATGGTTTAGTCATGAGGAAACTGATATGAGGAGAAGGAAGTAGAAAAAGAAAAAGAAAAGAAAACAGAGACAGAAGCAGTATGGTATACATGAGACCTATTGGGTGGCATCAGATATAATTACTCCAACAAATATAGGTCTCAGATCAGACCTAGATTAATTATTTACTGTGATATTGGTAGGATTTGTTGAAGAATAGAACGGATGTATTGGACTATTGGTTAATTTATTGATCAGATAAGTTTGATCTTAACCAATACCCCAATATTAAAGGGTTCAAGGGTTTATCAAAGGGCTGGTTCAGGAGAGGACCCAAGGATGGGTTTACCCACAGGGGGCTGGGTAGAGGAAGGTTTAGTAGTTTCTTTTTGTTGTGCTCTCTTTCTTTTTAAGGTTTATTTACTAACTAATGGGTGGGGTTTCTTTAATATGGTTCTGAATATTTGGGTCACAGAAAAACCCTTATTCAAGCACCTGATGGGTGGTTTAATTGGTTAAAGATGGGTAATAACTTGGTTTCTGATTTCTTGTTTTCCTTTATAAGTGATTCACTACTAATATCTATCTGGGTAGGTACCATAGATGGATGGGCCAAGAAGGCCTGATAGGGTGGTTGGGGATAGCTAATGGCCAGATGGCATACTGAGATGGGTGATGATACAACTTGGATAGGGCAGAGAGGCCCTCCTTAAATAGAAAATCCTGCCCCCAGGGGTGCTCAAGGCCTGAGGGTTCTCCCTGTTCTGGTGAGGAACAGTGACCTACAATTAAATGAGACATTTTAGCTGGTTGAAAAAGGCTTGTACAGTTACATGAGGCATTTCTGCTGGTTGGGAAAAGCTGGTACAGGGGTCTCATGTATGCACAGCCCTGCATAAACTCCTGTGAAGTGCAGATACAATGATTCCTGTGCAGTACTGATGGTTGGTCTGGTGCTACTTGATTCTCCCTACATGTGCTGCTGTTTGTTCCCTGGTGATTTGTTTGGTGCTGCCTGGTCTTGACTGTCTGCATATATTGCTGGGGAGTGCTGGGGTTTGTTGTTACTGGTGGTTTGCTGGGTATCACATGCTTCTGAATACATAAATTGCTGTGTGGTGCTGTGGTGGGTTGATACTGCAAGGTTCTGACTGCCTGAATATATTTCTGGGTAGGCCTGTGGTACTTGTACTGGTAGTCTGTTTGGCACCACATGCTACTGGCTGCATAAATTGCTGTGTGTTGCTGAGGTTGTTTGGTACTGCATGGTTCTGGTTGAGCCTGGTTCCACTTCCTCCTGCATATATTGCTCCTGTATAATTCTGCACAGCCTTCTGTATGTATGTTTTCCTTTTTTGTTTGGTCCTGGTTGAGACTGGTTCCACTTCCTCCTGCCTGCACTGTTCCTGTACACTTCTTCACAGCCTCCTGTATGTATATTTGCTTGCTTTCTGGGTGAGGCAATAGGAGCTGAACTAGCTGTACTGCCTCCTGTATCTGTATTGCTGTATTCTGGTTGGGGTGACAGGGTTGGTGTATGGTCCTGGTATTGAGGGTAAGCTGTTACTGGCATATATTTGAGAGTTTACAAGGTATGTCTTGTGTCTTCTAGAGAGATGTGACACCTGGTTGGGTATGAGTTTTCCACAGTTGGAGGTTTGTTGGACTGTATCTTCTAATCCATGAGAGATAGTGGGGTACTTTGGCTGAGTGACTATGGGTTATTTGTGATGTAGAATCCAATTATGAGGTTAATTTGAGGGATTGAGCTGTTGTTACACTAGAAACGTGAGTCTGATGGCTATAGGACAGGTTTGGACTACCACACCGCTCCAATTCAAATGTCCAGTGCTGAGCCTACTTGCCTCCGTGTCTATAAATAACCACCACATCCCCCCAAAACTTGAATTCTTTCCCCAGGATTCCCACGCTCCTCAACATTAGTAAACTCATTGGATAACCCACTCCCTAACTCTTAAAACTACACCCAAGACCCGCCTAAAGAAAAAATCTTCACCATGGAATTGTGCAAGTACTGTACCAGAATGCAAAGAACTTGCACCCATACTTCCGTTTACCCAGCCTGCAATGCCTGCCATCTAGTCCACTTCAGGTGTTTTTTTGTTGCTCCAAATCCTGGATACTTGCGGATTTGTCCCCCTCCACGCCCTTTCTCCACCTCTTTCCCCCTTGCAAACGTTGTTGCCGCGGCCCCATGGACAACTTTGTGGTGGATGATGATGAGTCTGTCATACTGACACCAAACTCAGTCTAACCTCATTCTTACCCTCAGGCCTGATCTACTTTCTTAGGAACTTCAACCTCAGGGCTCAGGAGACTTACATCAATATGTCCCCAGTAACTATATACCTCAGGATCTTCATGCAGTACATATCTACATATAGTCTAACCTCATACTATACACAGATAGACTCCATAGGCTTGCACATACTCAATCTCCCAGGCTCTACTCTACCTCTCTGTCTAACCCATAACTCTTTGGGTTACCTCTCTTTCTAACCCATACCTCTTTGGGCTATCTCTCTGTCTAACCCATACCTCCTCTGTGTGGTTTATCCTTTGGGAATCTTTTTGTACATCCTCCTGTAGATTGTATTACATACTCTCTCTACTTAGTACATAGTGTCATGACTCCCATGTACACTGTACATCCTTCAACTTTACTCTCCCAACTTAGACAGCTCAGACCTGGAACCTTGTCCCAATGTAGAAGCAGCCTAACCTAATGTAGTAGCATCCCTGATCAGCCCTCTCTGTTACTTAGACTGTTCCCATGACATCATGTGTGTAGTCTGAGCCCCAATCACTTGTACCTCTGTTGTAGTTCCAACCTCTTGTCTATTTAATAAGCCTCCTCTTCCCTCTTCCTGATTCTTCCCCCAAGAAATCAGTTTACTACTTCTTACTAGGAGATCTTTCCCAGCAAGTGTCATTCAGCACCTTCAACCCAATCCTCCTCTGCTCCTGTTAGCCTCCTTCAGTAAACCTTGCCCCCAAGCCTACTGTGGGTAGAGATCCCTCTGTGCCAAGCCCTGCTTGCATGTCAGCAGCCCTTGTGACATTAAACTGATTTCTTCCCCAATAACCCCTTCTTCACCAAACAAACTCCCTATCCCTTTTAGACAGCATCAAATCTTGCTATTGAGTTGTGGAAATTTTTGTTTGCTTTATTTCTGTCCCAACCTTGAACTTGGCTATTTGATTTGTGGCCATTTTCATTGCTTCCCTTGCCTTACTGTCAAACCTACTCAAAGGATCCAGCTCTTTGTCCTCTAAGTATCATTTTGACGCTTTGACACTTTGACGCTTCAATGCTCTGACGCTTTGACGCTTTGACACTTCGACACTTTGACGCTTCGACACTTTGACACTTAGACAAGGTATAGTAACCAGTATTTGACTGTCCCATAAAGGTAATCAGAGGAAGAAAAAATTTCTTTTTAATCATTTTATTCTTGCTCCAAGGTGAAGAACAACTTTTGGGTAACTAATTATTCTTAGAAGTAAGAATGCCCCCACGACGTGCTCTTTTTTCTCACATTTCTAGCCCAGCAGTCACCCGCAGCTCTAGGGGGAGAGGTACCACTGAACCTACTGACCATTCTACCCCTAGATCTTGTGGAACAGGTAGGACCTTTTCTAACCTGGTTGCACCAGTGGCTACCACTTCCACTCCTATGGACACAGGTTTATTGGAACCTATTACCCAAGTATCCCTTTCTACTATTCCTTCTTCTGACAATGCTAGCCTCCACAGGATCACAGGTCAGTTTCCAAGCCAAGTTTACCATGGTTTGGACTCTCCTGCCTATGATGAAAGCATGGTCCCAATCCCAGGAGAAGGTGAGGAAGAAAAAGAGGATGAAGACTCAGGATTCGATTCCAGAATCTTGAGTGGCCTGGGTTCACCATCCCCAGAGGGTAATCCTAGTCAAACTTCTAATGCAACAGCAGTCCCTTCACCTTCCCCACACACCAACCTTCCTTCCACCACTCAGGCTCCTTCAACTGAACCTGCCCTGCTGGCCATTCTTCAGCAAATGACCACTGCAATGACTCATCTTTCTAAACCTGCTGACCATGGAACGTCTGCTAACTTTAAATCTCCATCTATCAATGCCCCAGATAAATTTGATGGAACTAACCCAACCAAGCTTAGACCTTTCCTTCAAGCTTGTGAACTCATTTTTGCAAATGATGAGAGAGTTTTTGCTAATGACAGAAAGAAAGTATTTTTTACAGTCTCTTACCTTTCAGGAAATGCCAGTCAATGTATCCAACCCTATCTTGCTCACATTGGTAATCCTGAGCCAGACTTCATACCTAACTCCTGGCTTCTATTCACTCAACAGCTTCATACCCTTTTTGGGGATTGTCTAGAAATCCAGCGCGCTGAGAAGGAGTTAACCCTCCTTAAGATGAAAGACATTGGTTATGCTACTAACTATATCACTGAATTCAGGACACTTATGACCAAGGTCTCTGGGTGGGGTGATAAAGCCTTTTTCTTTCATTTTAGACAGGGTCTCCAAGCCAGATTACTGGACCAACTAGCTGGTTATGATGGACCTCAAGAAACCTTGCAAGACCTAATGGATATTGTTCTTAAGTATGACACTTGTTACCATGAAAGGATCCGGGAGAAGTCCTTCAATCTCCCTCAGACCTCAAGACCTGGACCCAGTCTTCCAAATCCTCAGAAATCTCAACAGACCAGCCAACCAGGTAGGTTTAAGGGGAAGACCAAGCCAACCCCTACTAATTCTACTCCAACCTATGTCCCCAATCCCAACGTAGGAGAGGATGGACACCTCAAGGCTGAAGAAAAAGCTAGACAAGAAAGAGAGGGTTTGTGTAACTACTGTGGACGAACTCACAAAATTAACCTCTGCAGGAAACGTCCAGATTTTAAGCCTGGCCAGAAACCCAATCCTATGAAGCCAAAACAGGGAAAAGACTAGGTGATGGGAATGTGGTACTCCTTGACCATCACCCTCCTAACATTCAAGTACAAAATTTGGAAAGAAAAGATGCTAACCCTCCTTCCAAAGACTTACGTTTTGTTTTCTTGACCAATAACCAGGCTTACAGTGTACTTTTTGACTCTGGAGCAACTCAATCTGTTATTTCAAAATCTATGGTTTTAAAGTTTTCTCTATCACTCAAACCCCTGACCACTCCTATTTTCCTATTTACCTTCAGTCATTCTGACTCACCTTCCCAGGAAATCACCCATAAGGTTTCCTTCAAATTCTCTTTGCCCTCTTTTCCCAACTTAGAATGGGATTTCTTGGTTGTTGATACTCCCCCCAAAGAAGACATTATTCTAGGTATTGACTTCCTCCATTTTTGGAACCCAGAGGTAAATTGGCAACTGGGATTGATCACCCCAAGACACCAACCAACTTTGGATCATTCCTCTTCCGTTGAACTCTCCTTGGCCACTACTTCCTTTCCGCCAGTGAACCTGCAGGTCACTGCTCCTGTCCCCTTTTCAGAATCTATGCACTCACAACACTTCCCTTTGAGTTCAACAACTACTTCTGTGAACAGGATATTCTTTGGACATTCTCTGAAATTCTTGGAGGATATGGAGAATGATCTATCCTTTCAAGTTTTGCGTATGATTATTTCCACTTCTGAATCTGACCCAAAGCAGGCTACTGCAGAAGGTTTGGATGAAGATGAGAAAACTGATGAAATTGAAACTGTGATGGAGAGAGTTCCTGATGCTTATCATACCTTTTTAGATGTTTTTTCCAAGGTCAAAGCTGATAAACTCCCTCCTCATTGCGCTTACAACCATCATATCAAACTGGAAGGCCCTATGCCTCCAGTTGGGCCTATCTACTCCCTTAGTCACCATGAGAAGGAGGCCCTACAAGCCTATATAGCGGAAAATATAGAGAAAGGTTTCATTTGCCCCAGCACTTCCAGCATGGGAGCACCTGTCCTCTTTGTAAGAAAGAAGGATGGTGGTTTGCAATTGTGTGTTGACTTTTGCAAACTCAACGCTGTGACTCAAAAGAACCATTATCCCATTCCTCCCATGACTCACTTATTAACAGTCTTTTCTGGTTCTACCATTTTTTCCAAAATTGACCTCAGGGGTGCTTATAATCTCCTTCAAATTAAGGAAGGGGATGAACATCTTACAGCATTCAGAACTCAGTTTGGGAGTTTTGAATATTTGGTAATGCCTTTTGGACTCACCAATGCCCCTGCCACTTTTCAATGTCTTGTTAATGACATTTTTGCAGACCTTCTGACCATCTTTGTGGTGGTATACCTTGATGACATTCTTATTTTTTCCAAAAACTTAAGAGAACATACATCTCATGTGTGTGAAGTCTTGAACAGACTTTGGAAGAACAACTTATATGCAAAAGCTTCTAAGTGTTAATTTCATGCCTCCTCAGTGGACTATCTAGGATATGTCATTTCCAGAAGTGGCATTGAAATGGACAACTCCAAGGTCCAGATGATCTTGGACTGGCCACCACCAACAAACAAAAAGGCCTTGCAACAGTTTTTGGGTTTTTCTAATTTTTATCGCAGGTTTATCATTAACTATTCCAGAAAGGTGCACCTCCTCACTGCTCTAACTGGAGCAGACCCCATCTTTCCTTTGTCCCCAGGGGCTCTGCAGCAGTTTGAGGACCTCAAGGTAGCCTTTACTAAAGCTCCTATACTCAGACATTTTGATTTTTCCTTACAAACCTTTTTGGAGACTGATGCCAGTGACTATGCCCTAGGGGCTGTCCTCACCCAAGTCTCTCTTGATGGATCCAAACACCCAATTGCTTTTGACAGCAGGAAATTGGGTAGTGCTGAACTGAACTATGAAATCCACAATAAGGAACTCCTGGCCATTGTATGGGCCATCAAGATCTGGAGAGCTTACCTCCTCAGTCTTTCTTCTCCCTTTGAAGTTCTCACTGATCACTTATCTCTTAAATATTTCATGACCTCCAAAGTCTTGACTCGTCGCCAAGCCCATTGGGCTGAGTTTCTGTCTGAACTTGACTTCACTATATTCTATAGACCTGGAAGGCAATCAATAGTGCCTGATGTCTTGTCACGTCAAGACAACGTTTATCCCAAAGGGGGGATGCCCTATGCAGAAAAGAATCCAGCAAATGTCAAACAACTCTTGAAACAGACTGACTTTGAACCTTCTAGAATTTTCTTTATCTCTGAAAAAAAGGTTGACAAACAATTGGAAACCTTAATTCATTCCCAGATATCCAACAAAGCAACCCAGCAGATTATTCAGAAACTACATAAAAAGGAACAAGTAAAGAGTTACCTTATAGACCCAGACA
The DNA here is from genome assembly GCA_025617555.3 of Puccinia polysora. Classification (NCBI taxonomy): domain Eukaryota; kingdom Fungi; phylum Basidiomycota; class Pucciniomycetes; order Pucciniales; family Pucciniaceae; genus Puccinia; species Puccinia polysora. The sequence goes on along the minus strand of CM062634.1, from coordinate 20,694,641 downwards.
CTGGACTCCTTATTTTCCAAAACAGAATAGCAATCCCCAAGGAGGATGAACAACTCCAACTTGAAATACTTCAACAAAGACATGACTCTCCCCTCTCTGGCCACCCTGGACAAGACAAAACAGCTGATCTAGTCAAAAGAGATTTCCATTGGTAAAATATGACTTCCTTTATCAAAGATTATGTTTCTTCTTGTTAACTTTGCAGCAGAAACAAAGCCAGTCACCACAAAAGTTTGGACTCCTCCAACCCTTACCAATTCCAGATTCTCCCTGGACTTCACACTCTATGGACTTCATCTCACAACTGCCCTACTTTACTTCAAGACTTCCACACACTCTATCCCTCAAAACCAAAGTCATCCTTAAAATAAAAACAATACAAACCTTACTCTCCTTTTCAAAAAAATATATATATATATATATCAATAACATGATAAAAAAAAAGATAATAAAGATTCTTTCTCCTTTTTCCCTTTCTTCAACCTTAAAAAAAGAAAAAGAAAAGAAAAGATCAATTACTCCCCTCTAAGAAAATATAAATAAAAACAAAAAAATAAAATAATAATAAAATAAAACAAATTTTATATAAACAACTCTTTAGATAGCTTCACACATCAATCCTTCCAACTCTTTTACTCTAGACATCCAAGTATTTACTAATTTTAACTTGGCAACTTGATAAGAATTTGGCCCCCTTATAGTAGTCCCTACTTCAAAAGTATACCCAGCTAAAGCCAAAATATCAGCTAGTCTTTTCTTTATCTCTAAAACTTTTTTCTTTCTAGCTTCTAAAAAACCATACTTCTCTTTTCTTATCTCACTACCACAACCCTTCTTTAAACCTTCCTGAAAATTTGAATTTAAAGTTCTAGAATTCCTACTATAAATCTCCAAAGATTGATTAACTTGATCTTCATTTAAAACAGAATCTTCTCTGAATCTTCTTCCTTCCATCATCTCCAATAACCTTTCCCCACTTTCCAATTCCTCCAACCAGACCTCAGTTTCACCTCTTCTTTCAATTCCTTTCCTTCTATTCCTTCTGTCTTCCACCACCTTCATCTTCACCTCCAAATCCTTCATCTTGTTCCTCAAATCTTCTAACTCCAAAGATTCATCTGATCTGACACCTTCTTCAACAATGATCTCTCTTCCTTTTCCTTTAACAATCTCTTTGGTGGTTCCTCTATCTTCATCCATATCACTTAAATCCATCTCCAAACTCCCTTTGGCGTCTTCATCATCATCCCCGCTTTGACAATCCTCTTTGGCGCTTCAACGGTTTGCTTCAACGCTTTGACGGTGGGCTTCAACGCTTTGACGCTTCGACGGTGGACTTCGACGCTTCAACGCTTTGACGGTGGGCTTTGACGCTTTGACGATTTGCTTTGACGCTTTGACGGTGAGCTTTGACGCTTCAACTATTTGCTTCAACGCTTTGATGTTCCACGCTTCGACGGTTCGACGAACCCCTTTGACGCTTTGACAAATCCCTTTGACGCTTTGACAAATCCCTTTGACGCTTTGACCAACCCCTTTGACGTTTCAACGACTTCCTTCGATGGGTTCGACGGATTCCAAAATACCTTTGTTTTGTACCCTTTTTGGGGGGACCTCGACCACCTCCTCGTCCGAATCTACGTGAGGGGTTCCCCATTGTATAAATGCCTCACCGCACTCCTCCTGCGGACGCCTCGACATACCATCTATGGCCAAATTACCGGTTCGACGCAGTGCCTCCCTATTTTCTTGCGTTTTAATCAATCTCTCCTGCATCAAACGGACTATTGCAAACCTTTATCAGCACTCCAGCACCTCCAATACTAAATCCAGAAGCACTTAACTGAAGATTCATCAAGTCTGGATGAGTAACCCAAGGTCATGGCATCATCATCTGGAGCCTCTTTTACTTCAAAAGGTTGACTCTTCTCCAGGACCCATAAGGTTGGCCCCAAGGCCTCTCTGCCTTGCTTATCCATATCACACATTCTTCCATACTGCCTACAACTTTCACATTTGGCAGAATTGTGCTTGATACTGGTGGTGCAGATTCTTCCAAGCTTGACGCACCTATCACAACTTGGGTAGTATTGCTGGACTGGATGATAATTGTTGGTCTTCTCCATTGGATAGGTTGGTGTAGGTGATCTGGTGTAAGGAGATAAAGGTGGTAATGGGGTGGATGGTGGTGATGGTTGTGGGTAAGGGGAAGGAAAACTCAAGTTAGACATGGCTGAAGGACAACCTGGATGGCCTCTTCAACCTCTCTATTTATGGTCATCAGGAGATGCCCTCTTCTTCACCAGGGGGTACTGTCATACTGACACCAAACTCAGTATAACCTAATTCTTACCCTCAGGCCTGATCTACTTTCTTAGGAACTTCAACCTCAGGGCTCAGGAGACTTACATCAATATGTCCCCAGTAACTATATACCTCAGGATCTTCATGCAGTACATATCTACATATAGTCTAACCTCATGCTATACACAGATAGACTCCATAGGCTTGCACATACTCAATCTCCCAGGCTCTACTCTACCTCTCTGTCTAACCCATACCTCTTTGGGTTACCTCTCTGTCTAACCCATACCTCTTTGGGTTATCTCTCTGTCTAACCCATACCTCCTCTGTGTGGTTTATCCTTTGGGAATCTTTATGTACATCCTCCTGCAGATTGTATTACATACTCTCTCTACTTAGTACATAGTGTCATGACTCCCATGTACACTTTACATCCTTCAACTGTACTCTCCCAACTTAGACAGCTCAGACCTGGAACCTTGTCCCAATGTAGAAGCAGCCTAACCTAATGTAGTAGCATCCCTGATCAGCCCTCTCTGTTACTTAGACTGTTCCCATGACATCATGTGTGTAGTCTGAGCCCCAATCACTTGTACCTCTGTTGTAGTTCCAACCTCTTGTCTATTTAATAAGCCCCCTCTTTCCTCTTCCTGATGCTTCCCCCAAGAAATCAGTTTACTACTTCTTACTAGGAGATCTTTCCCAGAAAGTGTCATTCAGCACCTTCAACCCAATCCTCCTCTGCTCCTGTTAGCCTCCTTCAGTAACCTTGGCCCCAAGCCTACTGTGGGTAGAGACCCCTCTGTGCCAAGTCCTGCTTGCATGTCAGCAGCCCTTGTGACAGAGTCAATCAAAACCAAAAACTGGACTCTGGAGCCAAATTTCTCTGCCTCCTTGTTGCTTGTTGCGGAGGTCATGGACATGCTTTCTATCCCTACTAGACGCACATAATTTGCTACTTCTGCCACCTGGGGAGATGCCACCCAACCTTGGGGCTGCTGGCATAATGTGAATGTTGGACTTGGCCAAGTAACTTGCGGGCCCTACATGGCTCCCACCTTTGTCCAAGTGGCTACATCTCTGATACCCCCCAGGCTGCACCAAACGTTCCCCTCTTCTGACCCCCATCAACTGCCCTTCCAGCAACTACTACCCTAACCGCATCTCCCCCCACCACAACTCCTCCTGCAGAGATTGAGTCCCGGCACTTGGTCATTGTGATCAGCTCCAATTTTCTGCCCATACTGCATAAGTTTTTTTTTTTTTACTAATTTCAACAAAAAATTTCCTAACAGCTCCTGCGCCCATTGTTGAGTTGCTGTTTCCTCCATTGATGGTTCAAAGATCTCTGTGTTGTTCTTCTCCAATCTGGACTCTGTCTCCTTGAATCTCCTTCGAGTTGTCCAACTCCTGCCCATCTAGATTGACCCAATTCCACCTGATTTCTCTGTACCATGCGGCCATCCAAAGCAACAATGAAGATTGCGGTTGAGGAATTGAGGAAGCCAAAATTACCTGGTATCTCTGCAATTTGGATGAGTGGATACTGGTCATCCTCCAACATTTGGTTGGAATCCCAGCTGCAGAGCCTCAAAAGCTCCTGCGTGAGTATCATTGCGCCAGTTGTGATCTCTGTTGAAGGCTCTGCCACGGCATCTTCCTTCCTTAGATTTTCCCCAACTCTCTTTTTCTTTTACAAGCTAGATTATATAAACAAAAAGATATCTACCTAAAAAAATTCAAATTTTTTGCCATTCTCCTTGATTCTTGTATATAGTATTTGAAATAAATATGATTCCTTGCCCACACAAGAAATGAATCCTCTTGATTCCCCGCACCATCCTACAAAGAGAGAAACACACACACTCAAAAGGAAAGAAAATCCTAACAAAAACTCTGCAAAAAACATATCACCTAAGGACCTGGACCACCCCAGACAAAGGCCTCTAGAGCCTAGACCTTCCACACTGCTCCAGTGATCTGAGCTTCCCCGTACTTCTTTTCCACCAAAACTTGAACTTTGACCCCAATGTTTGTTCCTCCAAGGACTCCTCCTCCACAGAATTCCTCTCCTCTGCACCCGGCTCCTCCACGTTGGTCATTTCCTGATCTTTTTCTCCCAAACCTGCAGTTTCATCAAAACCCATAGTTCCCTGCACTTGGTTTTTCTTCACGTGAGCCGGTGCTGCCTTATGCTTAAGTGAAGTGCCATCCAACTCCTCCAACTGATAAATTCTGCCGGGAAACTGACTTAAAATTCAATAAGGCCCGTTCCAGCAATCTGCAAAAAGCTTACCCCACTGCATTTCCAAGCTCCAATTGTAAAGTAGAAAAAGATTGCCCTTCTACAAAGGGTACCTCAAGCAATTATCACAATGCCTGTCCCAGTACCAGGCCAACTTAGCTCAACTGTCCCTCAGCCTCTTTGCCACCTTTGCCACCATCTCCTTCCTCCACAAGAGTTGCTCCGACCATGCCACAAAAAATTCCTCTGTGGTCTTAACCTTCCACAAGTCAATAGCAAGGTAATTCAGGGTTTTGATATCCACTGGAAGCACTGGCTGCCGCCCAGAAAAGAGTTTCTAAGGCAGATATCCCATACCCCGCTTGACCAATATCCAATCTGCAAACAACACAAATGATAAAGTTTCCTGCCACTTCTTCCTGCTGTTTCCACAGATCTTGACAATTGCGTCCTTGATTGTCTGACACCCTCTCTCTATTGCCCCTGCTCCCTCCGGATAATATTCTGTAACTTTCCCAAACTTTGCACCACAATATTTGACCAGCTTCCAAAGATCACCCTAAAACTCCGCCCCGCTGCCCACCATGATGAGCCGCAAACACCCAAAAAAAGAAAACCAATCCTCCTCCAAAAACGGCCCAAATTTCTCTGCTGAAAGCTTAACCAATGGATGCACCTCAACCCATCCCAAAAATTCTTCCTGAGCCACAAGTAGATACAGGAACTTCCCTGCCTTGATATTTACCACGTCCATCAAGATCCTCCCAAAAAGGGAACCCTTACCTGTTGGAATACCCACCTCCCAATTTAATCTGGTACTCCGCCACTGACAAGCCTTGCAGCTCCGCAACCAATCCCGCACCTTTTGCCCCAGTCCTGGCCACCAGAACCTGGTCTTAACTCTCCTCTGCGTTTCTGCTTACCCCCATGCCCTAAGTCTTTGTGGAGGCACTGTAACAAATCCTCCTGATCCTTCCGCCTTGTGACCACAACCAGGGGTATTGGAAGCCCGCTTCCATAACTGCCTGTCTTGGAAAAAGAAACACAAAACCTTCCGCCAAACCCATCTAACCTACTTCACCACAAACCCTCTGGAAAATGAAGCGTCTGAAGATACTCCTCCAATGCCTGAAACCTACCAAAATGTTTCAGGGGAAGTTTTACAACTTCCGCAGCCATTTTATCCACTTTCAGAAGCCTCTTTTCCACATCCAAATCCTCCTTTGCCGCGCGCCGGATCTCTGGATAGCAAGACAAGTCATCTGGCATTGTAAACACCTTCCCCAGAAAGTGCATGACTGTGAAATTGAACAACTTTAAGTATGAAATCCACCGCATCATAGGAGAATTAGGCAATGTCAGGGAATTAATCTTACTAGCTAGCACTTTGGCATCCACCAGTAGTTAAAATGTCACCCCCCACATCACATGCTGTAATATCTGCACAATACTCATCACCCCGCATAACTCCAACTTGGGCTGTGAGTACAAAGATTTGACCTCCAAAAAGGTTACCAACTTGTAGAGCACTGGCCTATCTTTCCCTTCAGCTTCTTGGGTCAGCACACCGCCCGCACCAAACTTGATTGAGTCCACCTCCAGGCCAATTCCTCCTTTTCTGTAATCCAGTTCCTTCAACAGTATCCGCCACCCCAAAATCTCCTTCAACTCCCCAAACGTGAAATTGCATTCCTCCATCCAAAACCACTCAGTTCCCTTCCAAATCAGCCTCTACAATGGGCTTTCTATCTCTGAAAAATGTTAAATGAAGATCTGCACCCATCCACACAGACCTAGAAATTTGTAAATGTGAGTAGCGTTCTGCGGAGTAGGCCACTCTAGAACCTTTTTAACTTTGGCATTAGTGATTCTTCTGACTTTTGCTGAAAACTCATGACCAAGGACCTCCAAGACCAGGACGCATATGGCAAACCTTTTGCTCAAAAAATTCAATCCCCCTTCCTCAATCCAGACCAGGATCCTCTGCAAGGTCTGTGCATATTCCCAAACAAAAAGCCTGATCCCCAAATTCTCCGCAATAGTTTCTCCACTGTACTTGCTTTGTGGCCCCTTGATACCCCCGTCATCAATGAATATCTGCACTGTTTCCAGAAAATCATCCTGAAAAATCCACGTCATCTGTGCCTGGTAAACCACTACCAAATTAGTTTCCCCCTGCGGAAGCCTTTTTAACTGAAGTTTCCCCCTGCAGAAGCCTTTTTAACTGAAGTTTCCCCAACCGCGTTCCAAACGCGGTCATTTGTTGGGACTCTGGGTGTAGCTCCCGCTGGTTGTACCCCCCCCATGATGTCTACAAACCCTTAGAAGACTCTTCCAATCATATTCTCCACAAACTCCTCCACCTGCGGAGGCAACCCAGCATCTCTGATTGTGACCAAGTTCAAACTTTGCAGGTTGTGGACAATCCATAGACTCTTCCTGTCCTGTTTCAGTACTGCAAAAATTGGACTGGCATAACTAGAACAAGAAGGCTCATGCATACCCATCCACAATTGCTCCTGCACCAACTATGTAAACTGATCCCTAACCGCTGCTGGAATAGGAATGGGCTTAATTTGCCAAGGGTTTTGAGGCACCATAGGTATCTGGTAGGAGTCCCCAATTTCTTTCCTGAGCAACCCCTGATCTTCCAGAAAAAAAGAAAGTTCCTGCCTCTGCATGACAATCACCACCTTCAGCAATTGTAATTCCTCCTCTTGCAACCACCTCTATGGCCCAAAGGTGAGTTCCGCCATCTGTTCTTCCGTTAAGCCCGCCAAATCCTCCTTCAGAATTTTGGTTGTCAATGCCAACTCATACGGGTCCCATGACCAACGGATAGGCCTCATCTGTTTTTTGAGGTCCTGCAGCATTGGCTCATTCTGTGGACGCACCTTCTTAGCAACTGGTTTATATTTTACACCAAAATTCCGCAATTTGATCAACTTTGATCCCTCTGTTGTTTCCTCCACTTGTAATTGCCAACCTGCAACAAAATCTGGGCTGCTCACAATTGTTGCACAAGGTTAGCTGCTTGTGCTGGCAACCATTGGAGGCGCATACAAGGAAGGACTCACTTTTGATCCTACCCCTGCTCCCATCATTGTTACACCAATTACCACCTTCCTCCATAATGCACAAAGTACGCTGCACCATACCACGGGGGTTCCTCCTTGCTCCTCATCTTTCAACCGTCTGTGTGAGGACAGAGACTTCCCCGCACAAGCCACATGGCTCAAATCTAAAAATCCTCTGCCACATTGTTGTGGCCACCTGCTGCAACATTGGCCACTCTTGGGCCAAAAGATGGTTGTTTTGTATTGTTTCCCCAAGGCATCTGCAACAGTAAGGAGTTCCTCCCTAGTATCCAGATGGAAGCCAAGTGGTGCTTGGAAGGCAAAAAGGAATTTCCTAAAAAGTATGACCTCCGAACCTCTTACTAACAAATACAACAGCAGAGCCAATACCTTACCCACCTCCGTCATCTCTTTCTCCACTACCCCTTTGACCATGCATTTGAAACCTCCCATGTTCCGCAACCCAATATTTTCCTTGTGCGGGACCAACCCCATGTCAGTTTCCAACTTAAATGAGAGAACATTTACCATTGAGCCGCTATCAACCGTTTCCCAACACCTTTTGCCTCCAATCTGCATTTCTACATAGCCCAACAGACACATTGTAGCGCGGCTTGCTCCCAGAACATCTGCCCCCGCTTTGAGAGAACCAACCTTTGCCTCTTCCTTGGGTTTTGGGTTGTCCTCCTTACTCCCCATAAACTGCTTAAAGACAGAAACCATCTCCTCCACCATTACTTGTGAGATTGCCTCCAGCTCTTTCCAGGTTAGGTAAACCGGGTGATCTGTTCCACAGATCCTCTTTGCTACTTCTCTGTCATTCCTGCCGGATCCTCCCATTTTTACTACCACCGCCTGCTCTGGAGTTTTATCAGGAGTAGTAAAATCAATTTCCATTCTCCTCTTGTTGGAGTGGAAGGCCCTAACCTCTTCCAAAACTTCCGGGGGTTTCCAAGTTAGAGGAAATGCATACCCTGCTTAGTTTTTTTCCTCCTTCTTCTCTGCTGCCAATGCTCAAGCCAGCTCTCTTGGTGAAGGTTTATCTTGAAAGTCCAATATAGCTTCTCCTGAAGGGTAAAAAAACTCCCTTCCATCTGTCTTAACAATTTTTCTCCACACTTTTGTACTCAGGTCTTTACATGACCTTTCAAGATGTCTGTCTTCCCAATTTGGTGTTGTTATATAGCCTTGGATCAGGAACAGTGCTGCAGTTGGGGCACTCAGCATTTGGTAGGTCAGGATCAGCATTTGGGCTGCACCCAGTCTCAGCGGTGGCTTCTGCGGGCTCAGAAGTAGGCGCCGCAGGGCTCAGCATACCAGGCGCAGGTTGAGCTTAACTGGGTGTGGCAGGTGACAGACCGCTAGGACATTGGAGACCCAAGAATGGAGCTGGCCTGACCAGGTTTGCGGGCAGCTAGTTTGGGAAGGTAGAGTGGGGCAGGAAATCATGTGGTGCGCTGGGCGGATACAGACAACGCCGGGGGCTCCAAGTAGGGCGCAGCGGAGGGCTGCATCATGAGAAAGACAAACTGGGTGTGTGTAACGGTAGGCAGGGTTGAGGGTGGTTGCAGTGTGGGAAAGGGTTAGGGTGGGGAATCACGCAGCGTTCCAGGCAGATACGGACAACAGGGGGGCTCTGAGTAGGGCCCAGAAGAGGGCTGCTTCATGAGAAGAACAAACTGGATGTGTGTAATGGTAGGCAGGGTTTAGTTTGGTTGCCGTATGGGAAAGGGTTAGGGTTAGGCTAGGGTTCTGGTTTCAGGGTTTCTTCTATATTTTTTGTTGGGCTTTTGTTGTGCTTGTACTTAGGTTAGGGTTTAGAGTGAGGGTATAAAGTCCGTGCTCTCAACCCCAGCTTGGAGGTTCCAGCATATCATATATATATATATCACATCTTGCGGAAAATGGAAGGAATTTCATCTCTTTACTCTCTCTCTCTCTCTCTCTCTCTTTAAAAAGGTGCATCCTTATTCTTACAGACGCTAGGACCATTGATTCTGGAACTTAGGGATAACTTGGAGAGTAAACCTCTCTAGTTTCCACACCAACAGTAGTAGCATTGAAAGACACAAGGCTTGCCTTTGTTCCTTGGTGGCTCCCTTGATGGTGCCTGAGTCAGTGCATGTGGTTTTTTAGCTTTTGGTGGCTCTGGAGCTGTTCCGTCTACTTTTTCCATATCTTTCTTCCAGGAAAGATGCATCTTGTTAAACATTTCCGTCATTTCCGCATTTTATTTTGGAGTTACTAGCCCCTTTACCCTCTTCACCTGCACTTCCCCCCTTACCAGACCCTTTGGTTCTTCCTCCATAAGCTCCCCCAGTTCCAACTCACCCACAAACGCCGCCCGGATGTCCTTCATTTCCAGGAGTAGGGTCACCCCTCTGTCCTGCAACCTGCAAATTAATCCCGTGTTGTATAACTTCCTATGGACAATTCTGCGCAACTCCAAGCTAAGCCCCCACATGAAGGTCCTCTTTACTGAACCAGTATGCTCTGTCAAACTCTTGTTGCGGACTAGGTACTTTAGAATGAAATCAAATGAGGAACAGTACATGCCAAACAACATCCTTGAGGAAAAACCTCCTTCTATTGCCGTTTCTATTGCAAGACGCTAAAGATACACTTCTCAGAACCTCTGCTCTTGTTACCCCCATTTCTGCACTATATCCCTCCGCAACTTCTCCCAATTATTCTCACTATAACCCTCCATATCCTCCACATCCCGCAGATCTTCATTTTCCGGAATGAAATTGACTATCTGCCAAACCCAATCTACCTTGTTTGCGTCTTCACTGTTGGCCGCATTCTCAAACTGTTCCAGGAACCAGTGGACATCCTCCAGACAAAACATAACCGCAGGATAGTCCCTCAGCCCAATCTTTGCTCTGCTACACCACTGCTCCTCCACCAACTCTGGCACCACATATGTTGATTTTCCACCTGTGGTTGCCCTTGGCGGCAGCCCCATCGGACTTGTGGTCTGACGCGGAGCACTTTTAAAGGGTGGTGCACTGCTTGATGCTGCCTTTTGATGGTTCAGAAGGGAGTTTCCCTTTGTGGCCTCCTAATCTCCAATCATCATTGACATATTTAGGTTGGAAAAAACAAAAAAAATGACTCCACAGAAGGTACCAGGTTTGAAAAAAGAAAAGGAATTTCCCAGCCAGACTCCTTATTTGTGGAAAGAGATTTTTTGTTCCATAAAATTCTCCACAACAACCTCCTACAAGTTCTGGGAAGCCCAAAGCCCTTTAGTTACACTCCTGTGCCTCCGCAATTCTAAATATAATCTGCTTCCCCAAGAAAAGTTACTTTGGCCTGCAGCAGTTTAAGAGTCACTCCCAACCCCTATTCTGTTATCCGCAAAACTATCCTGCCCTCAATGGTAACCACTAAAGACAAATTTCAATGAAGTAATAGTAAATAAATAACACGGACTCCCCAACAAGCTCTGCACTTGAACTATTTCCTAATTAAGCCTCCAAGCACTCAAGCTGGTAATCCTGCTTTTTGAATCAAAGAAAAATAACAAAAGAGTATTTTGTTGTATGCCTTCTAAGGTAATACTCCAATAATATGCTGATCATTTGGTAATCCCCCCTTTTTGGGTAAGGGAAATGTCCCCCTTATATATGTGCAACTCCAAAAATGAACTACTCCAAAAAGAATGTAAAATACAAAAGAAAGACCCCTCCTCTAACTGCCTCCATGCATTCCACACTGATTCTCCTTACCAATAGTCCAATCCTTTATCCAATCCAATGAGTTGCAGTAGGTTTGGAGATCCTGTTTCCAATTTTCCTTAACAGATGAGTCTCCCCAATGCATAACTAATGACAGATCCCCATTGATCTTCCTCATCAGATCTTTCCCAATCCCGCATTCAGCATACTAAAGATCCCCAACAATCCACATGCCACCTCCTCAGCTTCAGTTTTGATTGCCCCATACTTCCGCAACCTCAGCGCATAATCCATAATCTTCCTAGTCTCTACTACTTACCCTTGATCAAATGCTTCCGCACTAGTAAATCCATAGTTTCAAAGGGGAGGTTATGTTTGACCACATTTGTTGTACGCAAAAGGCAAAAAATCTGACTTATTGTGCTGCGGAAAGCGCGGACTGCACCAATTCTGAGTTCCCAAATTTGTACTCTGGATTAGACAGTCCGCCAATGCGCTCTGCCTGAGCCTATTATGCTGCGGATTTCTAAACACTGTTGATCTGCTCCAAGTTGAATGTCCAGTGCTGAGACTACTTGCCTCCATGTCTATAAATAACCACCTCATTTTCCACGCAGCTCACTGCTGCTCATCTCCGCCCGCCAGGCTGGGTTTCTTGTTCTTAATTTTTTTGTTCTCATGTTAATATAATGAAGCTCCATCATTCATTTATTGAAGAAAAAAAACATTTTTTCACACTCATTCTTAATTATCTCTTTTAAGTAGTCTACAGGTTCTTTTTCCCATAAAAGGAGGTTCTATCCCCTGCCTTTTGCATCTAGCATGAAATCATCATCAGAAATATAATAAATCAATAAATCTGTGGGGCCCTTCTCCTTCATCTGAGCACTTTTATCCTGGGTATATCTATGATTTCCACTTGATCTTTGAGCCTCCATACTCAAATCTAGATATGTCCCTCTGTGGCATTGTTCATTATCACCAACCAATAGCCTTTCTCATTGAAGAATAATTCATTTTATTGAATTATTGAGTGTGTTATACCACTCTTGATCCATTTTTTGACCATACTGGTCTTGATCATTCTTTTGATCATCCTTTGGGAACCAGTCACATTTGACTGAGAGGTTTCTTTTAAGCTTGAGACCTGGAGTGTTAAACCTCCCTTTATTTCTTTAAAAGTTGAATTCTGCCATGCTATTCTTGAATACTTTGAGAATCATTAGATTACCTTTGTTCAAATCTGTTATTGTTTTTTTTTGCTTCTAGAGCTTCATAAAACAAATTTCTTTGTTTTGTACATCCACCCACAGTTATCTGGTACCCTTCAAGTGCTTGATTTCAGAGAGTTGGGAAGTTTCATTGAGAAACTGGAGGTTGGTTGGGATTTAGTTGATCTTTCCTAATCTTCTGCTGACAAAAAGAGTTATTAGCTTGTGGATGTTTTTACTTAAAACTGCCTTGTTCTATTGAACTCCAAACAAACTTTAACTTATTTTTTTCAATTCTTTTCTTGCACCATCTTTCCTCAGATAGTGTTGTTCCATTGCTACCAAATACTCTCAAACTCATCCCTTCCATTGATTCCACATTCATAAGGTTCTGGACCTTGATTACAGTTACATTTAAATATTTTTTTAACACTTGGGAGGGAAGCCCAAACAGCACCCTTCCCCTCCACAGAACTTCCTGCGTCTCATTACGGTTTGGAGTCTTACAAGGGTGCCCTCAAAAATGTAGACATGCAAATCAAATGGCTGCATGAAAAACAAGATAATCATTCTCTCATCACTCACCTCATTCCCTCACATCAAATTTTGGAGGATTCCTTGACAAAATATGTTCTTTGCTCCTCTGTTGCTCATCTCACTTCAGTCATCATGTCACCTCACATATGATCACAACGGTTTGTTTTCATTTATTCATTCTCAGCCTCAACTCAAACTCTAGCCAACTCTCTAGTGCAGAATCTCCAGTATGAAGTACCAAGCCCCACGTGACTGCTTCTGCTGAATACATTGTCATCTCCAAAGAAACTCTAGCCTGACCTCCATTCTCAATTGGTTGGAGAGGCAAAGGCTTCTCCTTCCCCATTCTCCTTCTTGATATCCTTCCCGTTCCACAGACTTCCACCTTCTCACTCCCTGATTCAACCGCTCATGTTTCTTGACTCTCATCTCAATCATCCGTCTGCTGCTACTGCTGTTGATCCAATCTACACAACTCAATCATTGACTCACAATTCCGCTTGAATTCACCTTCAGTACCACCTAGCTCAGCTAAACTCTTGATTGGATATGAGGTGCTCATCTGTGATCTCTTTTGATTCCCTATTCCTCACCAACGTTTTCTCTTTGTCACAGAAATTTTTTCTTCTATTGCATTCCTTCCTTATTTCCTTTCTCCACTCCAATCTGCTATCCATTGTTTCAAGTCAGAGGATTCTTGGTAAGGCTCCACCTTCTCATTCTATGTTTCCTAATCAAATCCTTAAATCCTGTTGCTTCAATGTCATTGTGTCAGACCATTGGTCTTTGTTTGAAAAAAAAAATTCAGATTTTGATTTCAACTTCTCAGTAAATGATGGACTTAGTTTGGTTATGTTCTACCTGGAAGGGTTTTCAATTCCTTGTCTTGGGTTGTTTGCTAATGTTCTATTGTTCTTCCTTTCTCAGGTCTTGGAGGGAGCTAGTTGTTTGAGGTTGTTGGCCTGTTTGGTTGCTGGAGGGTGAGTCAGTTGTTGTTTTTTTGGAAATCAATTCTTTATTTTGTTGATCACTTTATCTTGAGATTGCAATAGAGAAAGTTTGATTGGTTGGTTTTTCAAAGATGTCTTGGTTCTTTGTTGATTGGCCAGCCATTCTGGAGGGTCTGCTCTGTTCTGAGGTGATTGGTTGAGAGAAGGATATAAGTTTGAGATGAGAGGTAGAAGGGGTAAAGGAAAAAGGACAAACAATCTGCAGTTGTGCAGAGGCTTTGCGCAACTACAGATGTTGTCCAGATTGGTATAATTTCCAGCTGCAATGTTTTAATTCTGAAGAGGGAAAGGAGTTATCCCAATTGGGATAAATCATGCTTTAGTTGATTTATTTGCTTGGAAGGAGACTAAATCACTCTGGATACTTTTTTTTTGGGATACAGAATTTCAACACACTGTTTTTTGGGTCCAGCATTCATAATATGATCAATTGATGGTTGGTAGAGTGACAAGGATAGTGGTGACTGTGGAGATGATGGTGGCAGTAAGAGTTGGGAGGATGTTGGAGGAAGAGGTGAAGATGATGGTGGAGGGTGTGGGTGAGATTAAAATGGCAGTGATGGTGGAGGAGTGGGTGGGTAATAGGATGGTTGTAGTGGTGTTAGTGAAATCTTTTTGCCCTCCAGGTGTTCCCGGTCTGCTGGTTGGTCTGGTGGTGTGCCTAGGGTTACAGGGGCAGGGGATCAGTAATTTCCAAGTATCATGGAGCAGAGGGGGGCAGAGAGGAGTGGGGGATTTACCAGATGTTCCAAAGAAGAGAGGGGGGAAGGTTGAGCAAGCAGTAGGGGGAAGAGAAAGAAACCAATCCAGCTGGAAAGATTACAAAGAAATCCTGGAGGGGACTGCAAGTGGGAAAACCAAGCCGGTAGGGGGCCAAAGCCGGCCTGGAGGTGGGGGATTCAAAGGGGACTGGAAAGCTAGAGTGGTGAAAGCCAAGACAAGGGGATAGAAAAGCTGGAGGTGTGGCCAAAGTAAGCCTGGAAAGGGGGGGGCAGAGAAATCAAATCAGAAAGATGGGAAGAAAGCCTGGAGAAAGAGGGGGGGGGTGATGAAGGATACCAGGGGGGGGAAGGAGTGTGTGAGGGATACCAAGGAGAGGTTGGAGAGCTGGTGGTGGATAAGACAGGGTGAGGATCAGAAATAAAAAAAAAGTATTGGATGGGGGGAGGGGTACTAACCTGGAGATGGGGGGTGGATGGGGTGGTCAGGAGCAGATGGGTGGTACTGAGGTGGTGATGGTGAGGAGAGGTGGCTGTTAATTGAGTTGATGTTTGTTAGTGGTGATGTGAAGATGGTGCTATTGGTGATGAGGTTGAAGGAGTTGAATTCAAGTTGGAGGTAGGAGCTTATTTTGGGTGGTGGCGACGTGGAAAGGGGTGATAGGTGGGGGTTTCTGGTGAGACAAACATGGTGGTTGACTAGAAGATTGAAATTTCACCCAAAAATAAATAAATTTGGAATTCTTGGGTGATAATACATCCTAACCTAAACAATTCAAAAAAAAAGGGATAGAAATAAAATAAAAAATTGTAGGTTGGAATTTTCACCAAGTTTGAGAATGATTAATCATGATTCAAACTGAGAAAGAGTGAGAATTAGAATTCACTCTCTCATTGCAAAAGATTAAAAAAAAATGAGACAAGAGTGGATTTAGGAGGATCAGGGATTTCATCTTCAAAGTTTTTGTCCCATTCATATTTGATGTTGGACAATAATCTAAGCATGATGAAACAGAAAAGAATCCAGTTGATAAGTATCTTGATGTTTTTTGAATTTTTGAGGTGGTTCTAAAATTATTTTAAGCTGGCACATCTCTCTTTTGGGACTCCTGCAGCATTTCAAATTTGCAATCTTGATTTGGCAGTATGAAAGTTTAAATTGGTTTTGTTTTGCTCATCAGAGGCAAAATTTCTGTATGCTAGATCTAAATATCTACCACTGGTATAAGCAGAGTTTTCCAGAAGTTATTGATCTTCATAAAATAGTTTCAAAATTTTTGAGAAATTTTCCTGAAATTGAATACATATGAATCATGACAAGAACCTGGGATTCCAAAATGGAGTTGAATTAATCTTTCTTTTTATCACAAACAGGTTTAACAGAAAAAGAGTATATATTCAAAAAAATAAAAATTTTTGGTTGATTATTTTTGCATAAAAAAAATTTGAGAATTAGAGAAAGAATTTACTTTTCTTCCAATGAAAATAGTTGTTTTCAATCATCTACCCAAGTTTCATGAATGATGCAAAATAATTTTGAAACAGTTGTTCAAAGCTTAATTCTGAGGGGAGATGGAGCTTTTTAAATTTTTATATGGGATGGTGCACTTGCTGAATTTTGGGAACAAGTACCACCTCCCAATAGAGAATTCAAGGATAATCATTTGTATTCTAAATTT
This sequence comes from Puccinia polysora, assembly GCA_025617555.3. NCBI lineage: Eukaryota > Fungi > Basidiomycota > Pucciniomycetes > Pucciniales > Pucciniaceae > Puccinia > Puccinia polysora. Next base: position 20,678,176 of record CM062634.1, on the reverse strand, counting down.
GCTTCTTAATCAGGATAAAATAGTCAAGATTTTTGCGTAAGCTTGATCCTATTTACCACAAGCTTACTGGAGGTAGTTTTAGAAATTCTAAGAGTGAATATTTCTATTAGGGGTGGTTCTGTGGGTGATTTGAGGTGATGAGGAGGTCTATGGTGTGATGGCATGAGGATTTTGGTTCTAATAAAGATTTTTCAGTTTTTGATGGGTTTTCTGCATTCCATGGATGATGGATGCATTATGATGTATAAATTTTGGGCTTTATTTTCAAAAACCACTTTTCCATGAAAACAAAAATTCTGAAATGCACCAGTTAGCATGTATGTTTATTTCAGAAAACCACCATTTTTAATGTGAGTTTTGGTAAAACAAATTGTGTGCTTCCAATGGTTGATTTGATAATTTTGATAGGCCCTATGGATTTCAATTTGAAGTAAATATCCTTTCTTTGATATTTGCCCCTCAAATATTAATAGAGAAGTATTATTTGTTATTGGAGTTAAATATTATTTTTTAGTGGAGTTAAATGTTACTTTTTAGTGGAATTAAATATTATTTGTTAGTGGAGTTAAATTTTTCAGAAAATTAGCTAAGCTTTGCAATCCTGCTGCATCTATAAATCTAAAATACCAGGTTAGGTGATTGAATTTATTTAATAACTCAATTTTCACAGAGTCTGTAATTTGTAGATTGATGAGCCTGGATGATGAGTTACTTGAATCCATTTTAAGATAAAATTTGTGAAAAAATAATTCAGTTTCAAAGGAAGATGATTCAGATGAGGAGACACCCAGATTTTTAGGCCTAGTTATGGGCCGGGCTCATCACCTGTTCAAATAATAGACTGAGAGAGCTTAAGTTCAGATCAAAAAAGGAACAGGGTTGTTTTAAAGGAGATTTGAAAGTTTCCTGAGATTTTTTCAGTTCATATTGAAAATGGGACAGTCTTTTTCTCAAAGAGAGTTGGCAAGTACCTGTACAACAGGATTGGTAGTAACAAACAATATGAGACACTGCATGAGGAAGGGAAAAAACAGTTTTTGCCACAAAATTTTTCACAAATAAATCCCATTCAAAATTCATTTCTTTTCAAGCTTTGAAGGAATAAAAATTTAAGTTTGAAAAATGGATTAGAATAAAAATTATAAAAAGGAAAAATAATATTGGGAGATTAAGAATGTTAAAAGGAACAAGAATCAGTTAATTGATTGGAACAAGGATGGTGAGGGAATTATCAAATGAAAATGCTTATGGATTATTTGGAAGGGAGATATGGTGTTTATTGAATTAAACAGGGACACAGACTGGCTGTTTGATCAAATTTTTGAAGCTTTGTGAAACACTGAGATTCCAACACTTAGGCTAGTGGTAAATATGTGGTTCCAGAATGATGCAATATTTCTCTGGATGAACCACAAAAAAAAATTCAACTAAAATCCATCCCAATCAATAGTTCAAATTAAAGATTCTATAGGAGTCCTGAAAAAAAGATGGGTCAGCTTAAGAAGAATTTCAAAGTAGATCATAAATTCCAAAAACATGAAGAGAGTTTTATCTCTATATTTTTATTATTTCAATTTATCAGATGATAAACATCCTTTATCCCTAATAATATCACCTATGGTATTTAAAAGGGAGGAAATCCCTTGGTATCTAGTGGGCTGATGATTACTTTGATGACTAAAATTGTGTATCTCAAAGAGAAATTCACATTTGTTTTAAAAAATATCTGTATGAAAGGAATACCTATCTGTTTTGATTTTTTTTGATTTTTTTTTTTTGAAAAAAATTTGACTTTTTTGAAAGAGAAGGAGGGTTTTGTAAATTTATTTTTGTAAAAATCTAAAATGAAAATTATCCCAATCAAAATTAGATATTTTATGCCTGAATTTTATCAAAAATTTTAACATTTTGAAATCAATTTTTTTCCATATCTCCCCTTTCTGGCTCATCAATTAAATTTTGATGCTTCAATTAAATTCAAAAATATATTCAGTTTGAAGCTTCAAGAATTATTTGAACAAAAATAGAAAAATTTGAGAATAAAATGATGCAAAATGAAATAATTTTTAGCATTCCATCATTGTTGGTCTTGATGCCATGATTAATTTCATCAAAATTTTGATTTTATTTCATATTTTTCATTTAATATCCGCTCTCTCTCATTTCTGAACCATTATTTCCATTTGGTATAAAACTATGAAAATTATGGACAGCAGTTAGCTTAGTGGCAGCAGGAGCAGTAATTAAAGCAAAAGAAATGCTGGAAAACTTGTGTATATTAAAGGCTAATGGGCTCTCACAATGGGGAAATACATTGGATAATTGATTGGATGAATTTGAAATGATATGAATTGAAAACAACAGAAAGAAGGGATCCTCAAGTAAAAAAGATTGGCTTATTGTGGGCCCATGATATAACAAGAGAAAAGGTAAAATTTCCGCCCCAAAAGAGCTCTACAGGCTCTACAAGCCCTTTTAATTGCTTTGGGCTACATCAGCCCACATGAAATCAGTCCCTGTACTCACAAAAAGCTTATTCCAGTCAGAACCAGTGTTTCCACCCTTGCGGTGCTGGACCAGCCCCTTTGCTCTTCAATTGCCTGGTGTGTTGTCTGTTCAAACTGGCCCTATTACCCCTTGAAACCTCACACACTGGCTGTTTGTCTGTTCAAAACGGCCCTGTTACCCCTTGAAACCTCACATACTGGCTGGTTGCCACATGCAACCAGCCCCTGGCTTCACACATGGGCCAGGTGGGACCAAAGACTCACCTGGGTCCAGTCTCAAATTCACAGAGGGGAGGTGTAACAAGCCAATATGCCGTCCCCTCCCCTCTTTCTGGCAGTTTCCTGGAGGGGGTGGGAAAATCCCCCCACCAGGGCCCTGGAGGTTGATGCCCCCAGGCAGTTGCCAATGGTAAGTGGGCTGGGGGGTGGTCAAGTCCCCTCCAGCCTGTTTCTCCTCCCCCTTGGTAAGGGGGGGCAGGGGGGGGGGGGAGATGGCCCCTGCCTGTTGGTGCGGTGATCAAGTCCCTACCACCACTGGTCACTTCAATGCAACCAGCCTGGTTGTCTCACCCCCTCCCTTGCAACAAACAAGGGGAGGGGATGGGGGGAGTGACCTTGCCACTGCAGCGGCTCCTGCCCTTCCGTGACAACCAGCCGGGGTGGGGGAACTCCAAATGAGTCCCTCCGCCCCCCAACAAGGGCCCAGAAATGGGCCAAGCCCAAGAAACAGAGGCCCCAAGCGGGCCGCAACACAGGTGACCACTCCATTGGGCTGTCCCAACCCAAAAAAATAAAATGAAAACTTTGATGGGCCAGCCTGTTAAAATACCTATGCACTCACATGTGTGCTATGTATAAGTGTAATCCAAATGAGATGCACATATGGGCCTCTGCAGCCCATTGGACACTCAAACGGACCATACAGTCCTGTGTGGATGTCACAGATTTTGGGAAACTGGCCTCAAAACGCATGAAACAAGCCTATTGGTACACGGGCCCAGTGAGGTGTATGGGTAAATACAGCCAGATGGGCTTGTATGGTCATAATTGGGCCCAAGGTTTATTTTGGACATACTTGGCCAGAAGGGCTGGCCCGCCAAAGTATGATTAATTTGTGTTTTGGGCTTGGGGAAGCCTATTGGGGCTGCTTCCTGTCTTGCAGATTGTTTGGGGCTGCCGCCTGTGTTTCCGCCCGCTCAGGGCTGCTTGTTTCTATTTCTAGGGCCAACGCAGGGCATGAAAACTTGCTTGTGGCCGCCATGGTGGCTGAGGGAACCTGCACGGCCAAAGGTTGGGGCCTTAAGAGCTGGGGCCAACAGCCCCAGCTCCTCCCCCCTCTCCTTGCTTGCCATTCCAAGGGGGGAAGTGGATGGCTGGCTGGGTTGAACCAGCCAGTGACTAACCCAAGAGGCAACTGGTCAGGGTGGGGGGGACTTCATCACCCTCCCACCCAGATGGAGTGGCTGGGCCCGTTACAACAAGGCAAACAGCAGTGGGGGGGGACCTGATTGCCCTCCCACCAGCAAAGCGCAAGGCATGCTCTCCCCCCCCCCCCCCCCCCCCCCCCCCCCCCCTCTACCAAGGGGGAGGAGTAACAGACTGAGGGGGATATGACCACCCCCCAGCCCACCTACACATTGAAGACGCCCTGGGGGTATCAACCTGCAGGGCCCTGGTAGGGAAATTTGACCACCCCTCCCAGGGACTTGGGAGAAAGAGGGGGGGGGACGGCATGTCTGCTGGTTAAACCCTCCCCCCAAGTGTGTCTGAGACTTCACCCAGGTGTTTCATGGGTCCCACCTGGCCATTTGTATGGCCAGGGGCTGGTTGCATGAGGCAACCAGCCAGCATTTGAGGTAACAGCACCGGTTTTAACAGAAAACCGGCCAGGGGATTGAACAGCAAGGGGGCTGGTTCAGCCCTGTAATGGTGGAAATACCAGAAATGACCCAAATGGGCTGGTCATAAGGGTACAGGAACTGATGCCATGTGGGCTTATGTAGCACAAACCAACTAAAAAGGCCTGTAGAGCCTGTAGAGCTCTTTTGGGGCTGAAAATTTGCCTTTTGGAATGTTGTATCATGGGCCCACAAGAGGAAAATCTTTTGTACTTGAGGAGCTCTTCTCCCTGCTGTGTTCCATGATTAATTCACATCCAATTGAATTCATCAACAATATCATCCAACAGATTGCCTCATTTTGAGAGCCCATTAGCAATTATTGACACAAGTTTTACAGAATTTTTTTTTGCTTTAATTACTGCTCATTTGCCTTAGCTAATTTCTGGCCATAATTTTAACACAGCCCGGCTGGCCAAGTATGTCAAAAATGAACCTTGGTCCCAATAATTCCCATGAAAACCCTTTTTTCTGGGGTGGCCCATCCATCCCAAAAGGCCCATGATGGCCCTTGTACCAAATGACCTATTTTACATGTTTTGGAGCCAGTTTCTCCAAATCCCTGACATCCACACAGGCCTGTGTGGTCCATGTGGTTTTCCAATGGGCCGTAGAGGCCCATAAGTGCATCCCATTTGGATTAAACTCATACGTAGCGCACATGTGAGTGCATACGTATTTTAACAAAAAAATTTCAAAATATTGGAAATCTCCATCATTCTTTTTTTGTCTACTATCATCAAAATTCTCAAATGGCATTGCATTTGTGAAAAAAAGAAAAGATATCAAACATATAAATTCATCTTCATCAATTTGATATGAATCAAAGTAATCCACTCTGTAGATATGATGATACAAGCAACTATCAATATAAAGGTTCATTTGAAAAATAACTGAATCATAAGGGCCCTAAGATCAATCCACTAAAAGATAATCTTGATCTCATAATCTTTTTTTATCATCAAAGACTTAAGAGAAAGATACTCACCAATTTTTTTCCATCCTCATCAATATTGAATTGAAATTTATTTATCTTCCTGGAATTTTCCATGAAAAATTCTGCTCAAGGACCTCTATTTTCTAACAGTTTGGTTATTTTTTTGTTATGGGCATCTTCCTATTTCACTTTTCATCTTTATTTTTTTTAGTTTTTTCCCTTCTAACTCAATTCTACTTGTGGTTCCAATGTTTAATCAATTGTATTTTAATGAGAAAAATTCAGATATTGAGCTTCTATTATTTTAAAAATATGCTCCAGGAGTCTAAGAAAGAGCCATAAATATATTTTCAGGATTTATAGAAACCTTATTTATGCATAAATTCCCAATTAAAAATTTATTTTTGACCAGTTTACATCACCATGCTTCATTTCCTTTTATCCAAGAGATTCATTAAAATAATGAAGCAACATAAATACTAAAGAACTTCTTATTTAAATACCTTTCTTCATTGGGATAAAATATTTTTTTTTGGAATTGCAAGTGAAAATCTTTTCAAAGGATTCAAAATGAATATTTCTCATTTAATTTTTTGACTTATTTTTGAAGTTACTAATGCCTTCACTTTCCTGCAACACTGCTCTGTTCTGGACCTGAATCTCTGTCTCTATTTCCTACAATTTCTATTCATTGTCCCGCAAGGCCTTCCTCCTGGTGTGCGCACTCTAAAATTAGCCGTGCCTCTGCGCTTATCTACCTGCACCAGCTTGGCACCCAGGATGTTTTCCTCTTGTAAAAATTCCAACTTGTACCACTTGCATCCTGGAGGCCAAGAATGGTGAGTAAACTTGGTTTCCATATATTTCCTACACAGGATTTTAATCTCTCCTCACTCTTTCTTAAAACTAACAACCAATCTCATTCAAGACACGCCTGCTCTTCTCCACTACTTTCATCCTTGTTGTTTACTCCTTGCAGGCTTAGAGCCTTTTCTTTGAAGTTGTGACTGTGGCACATTGTCTTCTCTTTACTTCATTGTCATTTATTTATGTCAAACTGAAATCATACCTTTTCTTTGAATTCTCCTATTAACATATTTACAGTCCCAAGCTTAATCAACCAGCTCAATTGACAACAAAGAAAAGGCTCATCATGGCCAAAATGGAAGACAACCCTAAACTGAACATTCCCCTACTAAATGAGTCAAATTATGCCAACTGGTTCATTCAACTCAAAAGCTACCTCAGGAGAAGAGGACTGTTGGAAATCATTGAGGAATACAACCCAAGTCAACCTGTACAGTCAACCATCAGAAAGAAGATCTATGGGGCTTCTGATATCATCATTCAATACCTAGGCAATATCACCTTCAATGCCATAGTCAACTCCACCAACAAAGCAAATCCACGTGTAATTATGGAAGCAATCTGGGAGCGCTATGCCTCACAGTCATTGAACAATAAAGGCCGACTCTGGCTGAACTTTATACGTTACCAATATAAGGAGGGTTCTTTCACAATATATCAACAAATGCAGGAAACTCATGAATGAGCTGTCAGTAGTGAAATTGGAAGCTCCTCAAGACATATTGACCTACACAATCCTAGCCAAGCTTCCCAGTTCCCTCTATCACATTGTCAATACTATCCTCCTGAACAACAGCCTGCTCAAGAGTCCCACTGGTGTCCTGAACAAGCTCAGAGAAGTCATGCACCTGGAATTGTCTTGGAAGGAAGAAATCCCAGAAGATTTTGCAAACACCAACTCTACATTTTCTCTCTTTAAAACTGGCTCTTGCAAGAAATCCAGGGCCAAGCATCCATGCTCAAAAGGAAGAAATAACCCCCTTGCTGAAAATTCAGAAGAGCGTTGCTGGCATCTACACCCAGAATTAAGCCCTGAAAATCCCAAGACCAGCATTCAGTCTCACCATTGTCCAGACAAACCTAGCACCAATGCTGTCAGAACCAAAGAATCTGAACTACCACAATCCTTTTTCAATTCCCAACTCTACCTTAATGCTTCTTCATCAATTAATCAACTTCCTTTCCTTTAATCTGGAGCAACATATCACATTGTCAACAAGGCCAAATACCTACTGGATTCAAAACCATCAAACATTTGCATTGAAACTGGCTGTGAAGGATCCTCGCTGATGGGAACTGAAACTGGTACCGCTGAACTCATCAACCACCTGGGTCACGCAATCAAGATTCAAAAATTTCTGCTTGTGCCAAGCCTGAATAAGTGACTACTCTCCTTGTCTATGCTCACCAAGTAGAGTTTCATCATAAAGCGTACAGGTTACTCAGGGTATGAAATGGCTCTCTAAAAGTTCACCCTGGTAGGAACTGCTGTCAATTTTCTGGTTGAAGTATGTGGAACCAAATTCACATCAATTAACAAACGTGAAGTTCATCTGAAGACTTCTGATGACAATCTTTTGCATTTGCAACTTGGCCACCCCAGCAAAAGCTCCCTAAAGATGTTCTTTCCCACTAAACAACACTCCTCTCAGTGTGACATCTGTCACCAATGAAAAATGACCGCAACTCCATTCAACAGACACTTCACTCCTGCAACTAGAACCCTCAAAGCCATCCACCTAGATCTGGTAGGCCCCTTCCCCTTTCAATCCAATGGAGCCTGCAGGTATTTCCTGAATATTTTAGACCAATTTTCTGGCTTCAAGTCAGTCTCACTTCTACGCTCGAAAGACCAAACCTCAGCAGCCTTTCAAAATTTCATTAATCACTACAAAAGACAACTGAATCAAAAAGTTGTGAGGGTCATTTCTGATAACAGAAGTGAATTTGTGAATAAAAACCTCAGCTCTTATTTCAAACTAAATTTCAAACTAAATGGAATTCAACACTGTGTTGCACCATTTTGGACACCTGAAAAAAAAAAAAAACTTATCCCACCGCCGCGCGTCCTGATCTCTTATCCGCCCCCCATGCATCCCGATCTCCTACCCGCCGCACATCCCAATCTCTTACCCGCCCGCCGCGCGTCCCGATCTCTTACCCGCCTGCTGCGCGTCCCGATCACTTATCCGCCCGCTGCGCGTCCCAATCTCTTATCCGCCCGTCGCGTGTCCCAATCTCCTATCCGCACGTCGCGTGGCGCTCATCCTCATCATTATCGTCGCGCGGCGCTCATCCATGACTTACCAAATCCATCCCAACCGCACCTCCAAGCGTTTGTCCAATCCTCGGATCCGTCAATCTCCCACCTCACTCAATCTATCAGTCGCCAATCTCAAGCCTGTCAGGATTTACTCAACCACCTCAAGCTGATCTCCTATCCGCCCATCCGCGCTCTCACAAACTTCATCTGTCACCTTTCCTGGGACTCTCCCACCCACTTCCGCCTTTGGACAAGGGGTGGAGAGTGTCCACTACCGCCTGCGGACATCCGCGGCAGTCCGGTTCATTTTCCTTTCCCACCCCGTCCGCCTTTGGACGAGGGGTGGGTGATTCCGGTATTGTGGCGCGCGCCCATCCACGGACGGATGCAAGTGATAACTTGATTTTCTTTCTTTTTCCGCGCTATTTGTAGAATCTGTTGTACATAGTCTAATAGGGCCTCCTGCCCATATAAGGAGGGGCTCTCCCCTGCCTTTTGGATCCAAGGATTGCAGCATCCCATCATCCCATAATCAGTCCATCATTGGATACAGCATGGAATCATCCAGCAGGAAATCATAATACCCCTTGATCCTTGAGCCTCCATACTCAAACTCTTGATCCTTGAGCCTCCATACTCAAACCCTTGATCCTTGAGCCTCCATACTCAAACCCTTGATCCTTGATCCTTATCACCAACCAATAGCTTTGCTGGTTGAAGAAGAATTTGTCTAATCAAATTCTTGAGTGTGTTACACCACTCCTGAGCCCTTTATCCAACCATACTGGTCCTGATCACCCTTTGATCATCTTTCTGGACCCAGTCACGTTTGACTGAAGAGGTTTTATTAAGCTTAAAACCTGGAGTGTTAAAAGTCTTACATTTGGTCCCCCGGGCCGGGATCAAATCAGCAACCTTGGGATTTACAGTCCCAAGAGTTCAAATGTAAGACTCCAAATGGCGCAGGGCGTTGGCAGTTCTGTGGAGGGGATAGGTGCTTTTTTAGGCTGCCCTCCTGAGTGTTACAAAAATATTTAAATGTAACCAAGATCAAATTCCAGAACCTGGTAAACGGGGAACCAAAAGTAAGAGGATAAAAGTTTTAGTGGTCGGTAGCTGCAAGACAACACTATCTGAGGCAAGATGATGTCGGGGAACACTTGAATAGAAGGAGTCAAGAATTTTTCAGACTTCAAAAAGACAAGGCAATTGTGAGTGACAACGCCCACAAGCTAATAGCTCTGGTTGTCAGCAGGAGCTTAGGAAAGATCAACTCAATACCAAACAACCTCCAGGTTCTCAATGAACCTTCCCAACTCTCTGCAATCAAGCGCTTGAAGGGTACCAGATAACTGTGGGTGGCTGCACAAGACAAAGCTAGTTGCTTGAAGAAGCTCTAGAAGCAACGCAAGAACTGATTCAAACAAGAATAACCCAATACTTCTCAAGGGACTCAATAGTAGCGTGGCGGAATTCAACTTCAAAAGAAGCAAAGGGAGGTTTAACACTCCAGGTTTTAAGCTTAATAAAACCTCTTCAGTCAAACGTTACTGGGTCCAGAAAGATGGTCAAAGGGTGATCAGGACCAGTATGGTTGGATAAAGGTCTCAGGAGTGGTTTAACACACTCAAGAATTTGATTAGACAAATTCTTCTTCAACCAGAAAAGCTATTGGTTGGTGATAAGGATCAAGGATCAAGGGTTTGAGTATGGAGGCTCAATGATCAAGGGTTTGAGTATAGAGGCTCAAGTATCAAGAGTTTGAGTATGGAGGCTCAAGGATCAAGGGGTATTCTGATTTCCTACTGGATGATTCAATGCTGTATCCAATGATGGACTGATTATGGGATGATGGGATGGTGCAATCCTTGGATCCAAAAGGCAGGGGAGAGCCCCTCCTTATATGGGCAGGAGTCCCTGTTAGACTATGTACAACAGATTCTACAAATAGCGCGGAAAAAGAAAGAAAATCAAGTTATCACTTGCATCTGTCCGTGGATGGGCGCGTGCAACAATACTGGAATCACCCACCCCTCGTCCAAAGGCAGATGGGGTGGGAAAGGAAAATGAACCGGACTGCTGCAGATGTCCGCAGGCGGTAGTGGACACTCTCCACCCCTCGTCCAAAGGCGGAATTGGGTGGGAGAGTCCCAGGAAAGGTGATGGATGAAGTTTGTGAGAGCGCGGATGGGCAGATAGGAGATCAGCTCAAGGCGGTTGAGTAAATCCTGATGGGCTTGAGATTGGCGACTGATAGATCAAGTGAGACGGGAGATTGACGGATCCAAGGATTGGACAAACACTTGGAGGTGCGGTCGGGATGGATTTGGTAAGTCATGGATGAGCGCCGCGGGACAATAATGATGAGGATGAGCGCCACGCAACGGGCGGATAGGAGATCGGGACACACAACAGGCGGATAAGAGATTGGGACACGTGGCGGGTGGATAAGAGATTGGGACGTGCGGAAGGCGGGTAAGAGATTGGGACACGCGGCGGGTAGGAGATCGGGACGCGCAGCGGGCGGATAAGAGATTGGGACGCGTGTTGGTTGGATAAGAGATCGGGACGCGCGGCGGTTGGATAAGTTTTTTTTTCAGGTGTCCAAAATGGTGCACCACAACACAACCTTTCTTCCCCTTATACTCCTGAGCAAAATGGATTTGCAGAACGGACCAATTGGTCAATCCTTGATAAGGCCAGATGTATCCTTGTACAAATTAAGCTTCCACCTTCCTTATGGGCAGAGGCTGTGAAGACAGCTACCAACCTACTTAATGTGCTGCCAGTTGCATCCAACAATCAATGGATCCCATACAAGACTTGGTTTGGAAGATGCTTCAACTACTTAATTCTGAAACTGTTTGGCTTCACAGCTTACACTCTCTTACCCAAGGCAAAGAGAACTTTCAAGCTCAGCGCCACTGGAGTCAAAGGAACTCTGCTTGGTTATTTCAACAACTTCTCCTCCTACAAGCTGTATATCCATCAAACCAAGCAAGTATTGATGATCCCCAATGTCACCTTTCTTGAAACTGTGTTTGATTACACACATGAAAGATCAACCAGCAATCTCCTAAACTCCTCTAATGTCCTCCAACCCACCGGATCAAAATTCCCGTCAACCATACCCTCTCTGCCTTTGAATTCTGAACCCTCCTCAGTTCCACCTGACCAGAACACAGGGAAAACACTTGAACCTTAATACGGTACTGTCTTCCCCGGAAACATTCTTTCTTACCCATGGAGAGACAAATCAAATGTAACTTCTGAAGTGAATCTCAATGAAATAACGCACGGAGATCCCAAAACCCTGGAAGAAACAATGAAGAGTGTTTACAAGCTTGAATGGATTTCTGCAATGGAAAAAGAAATCCTAAACCTACTCTCCTACAACTTTTGGGAGGAATGCCATCCTGACCAATCAGTAAAAGCACTCAAATGCATCTGGGTCTTTTGAACCAAATGAGACAAGGACAACCGGATAATTTAATTCAAAGCCTTCCTATGCATGCAAGGATTCCATCAAGAATTTGGTGTCAACTATACGGATTTATTTTCACCAACTGATGACAAATTGTTGCTGCGGCTACTCTTTTCTCACGCCATCCAAGAAGGGTACAAGTCTCATCAACTTGATGTCAAATTGGCATTTTTTGAATGCAAAGTTGAAGGAAACCATACATGTAAGCACTCCACCCAATGTGCCTGTCTCTCCTGGTATGTCTCTACATCTCATGAAGGCTCTGTACAGATTGAAGCAAGCTCCACAGATGTGTCACAATACCCTAAAAGAGTCGCTCATCAGCAACAGCTACAAGAAAATTCAGGATGACTGGTGCGTGTTCTGGAAAGGCAAAACCTTTCTATATGTTCATGTGGATGACATTGAAATTTTCAGTACACACCCTGAGCAATTTGTGCATTCTATCAAGGCATGCTTCAAAATCAAAGACTTGGGTCCTGCCTCTTTAATGCTTGGCATGAACGTGTTGCAACGTCATAGAAAATTTCATCTCAGCCAGGAAACCTACATAGCAAGTCTTGCAACCAGCTACAACATTCCACAAAACCAACCCTGATCAACACCATTTGAGCCCTTTGGCAAATTACTCCCAGCCAGAAGCGCTGAACATGAAATCTTCCAGGCCTTGGGCCTAAACTACAGACAGATTGTTGGGGAACTGAACTATATCAGCTGCAAAACCTGGCACAAAATAACATTTGCAGTCAACTACTTATCTCAATTCCTCAACTACCCCGGGGATGAATCATTACAACGCTGCAATCTTGACACTAAGCTACATTCAACACTCAAGTAAGTTAGGGCTAGCATTCTCAAAGTGCTCAGAGGGAGTCAACTTATGCTCCTATGTCAACACAGACTGGGCCACATGTCCCACAACAAGAAGGTTGGTCAGTGGTTTCTTAGTCCTGTGGAAAAAAAACATGTTAAGCTGGAAGTCTTGGAAACAGCCCACTGTCACTCTCTCTACCACAGAGGCGGAGTACAAGGCAGTTGGGGAAGTGGTCAAGGAAGTTTTGTGTATACAAGGGCTTGCCGTGGAGATCTTTGGGCATGCGGTTCAATAACCTGTCATCATCCACCAGGACAATGATGGATGTGTGAAGCTGGCCACCAATAATGCCAACCACACCAGATTCCAGACAAAACACATGGATCTAAGGTTCCACTTTCAACAAGAGGAATTTGAAAAAGGGAAAATCAAAATCAAAAAAATTGAGTCAAGAAAAAACCCAGCAGATTTCCTCACCAAGCCAGTCTTGAGATCAACTATCCAGAGGCAACTCCAGCAAATCAAGGTGTGGCCCTTCAACCAGGAAAGTTGAAGCCAGGGTGGGTGTTGAAGTTACTAATGCCTTCACTTTCCTGCCACATTGCTCTTTTCTGCACCTGCCTCTCTGTCTCTATTTCCTAAAATCTCTATTCATTGTCCCGCAAGTCCTTCCTCCTTGTGTGCGCACTCTAAAATTAGCCGTGCCTCTGCACTTATCTACCTGCACCAGCTTGGCACCCAGGATTTTTTCCTCTTGTACTAGTTCCAACTTGTGCCACTTGCATCCTGGAGGCCAAGACTGGTGAGTAAACTTGGTGTCCATAGATTTCCTACACAATCTTTTAATCTCTCCTCACTCTGTCTTAAAACTAACAACTAATATCATTCAAGATACACCCACTCTTCTCCACTACTGTCATCCTTGTTGTTTCCTCCTTGCAAGCTTAGATCCTTTTCTTTGAAGGTGTGAAAGCATCACATTGTCTTCTCTTTACTTCATTTTCATTTATTTACTTCAAACTGAAATCTTACCTTTTCTTTGAAGTCTCCTATTAACACTTATGAAAACATTCTTGAAATTTGATTCTTTCTTAATTTTTTTTCCCACCAAAACAACCCTCAATTTTATTCAAAATTTCTCAATATCCTTTGCCTAAAATGAATTTTGATATTTCCCATTCATTTAAAAAAATTGATCTGGTAAAGATGAAAATATTTCAATCCCTGTATCTGATGGATCAACACAGATATATAAATTAATAAATCATTGATTTTTTATTTCATTCCTGTCTGATGGAGTCTCTAGAAACTGCAGAATTCAATATTTCATTTTCATTCCATCATTTATAAAAGTTTGAATATTCTTGAAAGAGGTATTACTTAGAAAAAAAAACTGAGCTCCTAAGTTTCCTACTCTGAAATCATGAAAGGATTGATCCAACTTTCAGGAGGTTTTCTCATGTTTTTTTCTCTTGTTTCAGAGTTCCTCAATTTTTTTAAAAATTTCCAGAATCTTCCTGTTTTATAAATTTCAGGATCTTCTTTTAGGGAGTCCAGATGTTGTGATATATCTGGAATTTTTATTTTTTATGTGGGTATAAACTATAATCAATTTGTTTTCAACTAGAATTCAAACAGGGATAATGGTTGTGGCCAGTATTTCTAAAAATAAATTTTCACCAGGCTTATTTAGGCTGTTGAGTCCGTAGATCTTGAATCTCAAATCCAAAAATGCTTGAGTAATTCTGACACAAAGAAGATTCATTTTTGGCTTCATAAGAATCAAGAAAAATTCACTTGAAACAATCATTCATGTGGTTTTGTAAATTAAAGATGCTTAAAGCATTCCCATGATCCTTGTCCCAATTTTCAACAAATCAAAGAAATTTCCCACAAGAATAAAGCAATTTTTCAGGTGGTAGCCTCATATATAGTCTCATCAAAGTTGGATTCTGAATATTTTCTCAATAATAATCATATTTTCAATTTCAAGAATCAAAATCTTCTGTGGAATGTTCTGGGATTAAATTTTGGATTTTTTGTCTGATGAATTCCTTGAAATAATGATAGAGTTATTATATTTTTCTCATTCCTAAAAATAATTATAATATTGATCAGCCAAATACCACTTGAATGGCCCAGGAAAAATTCATGCCTTCAAAATTTCTTAAACCATGCCTATTTTTGAAAAAAGTGTTGTTTTAGGATATGTTTTTCCAAAATCACACCTCTTTCAAAGAAGGCATGATTAGGGTGTATCAGATCTCAAATTTTCAAAAATTTAAATTGCTTATTTTGGGAAAAATATCAATTTTTTAAAAAAATATTTCTTTTACAAAATAAATGATGAAAAAATGGGTTAAACTGACAAAAAAAGATAAAATTTTGAAAAAAAAAAAAGGATAAGCCTGAAACCAGCCATTTAATGTTTTGAAATTTTCAACTCTGATATGCCCTATTCTAGTAATTCTTTAATAAATTTATGCCTTGTGATATGGTTTTCTCCCCCAGGAAGGCATGTAAACCTTCAAAACAAATTTAAAATACAAATAGTTTTCAATATATAAAATTGAAGTTTGGCACAACCTTTTAAGGATTAAAGGATTGTTGGGGCTAAAATAAGGCCAACAGATTGTCACCCTGCCATATTCTGCAAAAAATTGGAAGGCAAGCCTTAGCCAAAAGGCTATGAGACTGGCGAAACAAACAGTCCATTTTCAGGTTTTATTATTTCACATAATACTGTGTGACCATGCCCCTGTTTTTAAGGGCACTTTTTACCAGACTTTTTATGGCTGGTGGCACTAACCCATGTAACACCCAGAAGTAGAGACATATTCAGACACTCCTGAATGCCATAAGGAGCCACCAAGAATTGGAATTCTCGCCATTCAGAGGCTGAAAACCCAAAAATTGTCACAGAACAAGCCACATGCAAATTTTTCCTCATTTAAAATTGAGCTTACAACAGGGTTAGCCAGTCTACTACCACAAAACTAGATCCTGATAAAAATGGGAATGAACGCCTTAACCAAAAGGCTACAAGACTTGCTGAACAACCAGTCCATTCTCAGATTTTATGGTGTCACATACCACTGGGTGCCTGTGGGGTCTTTGTGGGTGGAAATTTTCAGAGAATCCAAATCTGGAAACAAATTAAATTATTTAATATTAGAAAATGCAACCAATATGAATTTTTTTAAAGGAATTGGAACCCAACCTTATATTGTAAGAAAACCTCATCCAATCTAAGGAAAATAAGAAAAATGTTAAAAATTCTTTTTTTACACAAAATGAAATTTTTCTGGTGGAATATAAATTGTGCATTATTTTCCTCATGCATCCAAACCTTTATTTCATGCATTTTGATGTTGTTGCATGTTTGCGCCCCTTTGATATCTCACGCAAAAGAACTTTATTTCATACAAGTTTCAAGAATTCATTCTTTTTGAATTCTGAATCTGCAGCCCCATAGAAGGGCTTTTGAGAACCCTAACCAAAATTTTGGTGATTTTGGATTCATTAGAACCCGTTCAAAAATGCAACCCAAAAATGAGTAAATTCCATAGAAACAAATTTTTTCACGGGTTTTTGGATCCTTATTTTGGCCATTTTGATTGTTTTTTTTTTGGTTATTTTATCTTTGATAAATGGTGAAAACCATTCAAAGAGCTTTCAAATATTTTCTTCATATTTTTTGGATGTATCCTTTCACCTTAAAAAATTCCTTCAAAAAACACACAACTTCAAAAAAATCAAATTTCTCTTTAGACATTTGAATCCTTTTATTTTCTTTTTTATTTCATTTTTTTGTGTGATAAAAGCTATTAAAAAGTTAAATCAACAATTAAGGATCATTTGAATATTTTTTTCAGATTTATTGGATGTACTATTTTACCTTAAAAATTTACATCAAAAAAGCAAAGATTTCAAAAAATTCAATTTTCTCATTGGACTTTTGGATCCTTTTGTTTGCTTTTTTGATTGATTTTTTTGGGTTTTTCAAGCTGTTATAAATTTATGAAAACTAATAAAGAGATTTTTAAATGCTTTTTCAGAATTCTTGGATGTCATTATTTACCTTCAAAAATTCTATCAAAAAACAAAAAAAATCAAAAAACTCACTTTTCTCACTGGATTTTTAAATCCTTTTGTTGACCTTTATAATTGATTTTTTTTGGTAATTAAAAATTCCAGAATGTTAAAAAAACAACAAAACAGTTATTTAATACTTTTTAGAGATCATCTGCATGTATTCATACACCTTAAAAAATTAATTCAAATAATTAAAATTAAAGAACCAATATGGATACCATGGTTAAAATGGATTCAACTATGATTGGTTTTATATTTCTACTTGATTTTCTTGGAGGGAAAAAAACCTCATTACCAAGATCTAAATTTCTCTGCAAAATGGTTTTCCAAGATTTGAAATACTTTTTCACAAAGCTTTTCCAAAGTGGATTCAACCTGGGAGCAGGCCAATGATCAGACTTGAACTTGAATGAGACTATATGTTTGAAATCTTCTAAAGGAATGGAGCATATAGGAGAAGATTTGGAATTTGGAGTGCAAGGGGAATTCAAAGGAAGATCAGTGCAATTCATTAAAGAAGAAAAAAGAACCATTGGGAACTTATATATTTCAGCCAGAAGGAAACCATGGATTGAAAATTTTATCCACATATTTATGGGAGCTGGGCCATAAATGTGGTTAAGTTGCCTTCTTGCTTCTTGGAAAGTTTCACCCCAGATATCATGCCTTAATCTTGGGTCCTTGAATATTGGGTTGTAATCAAGCTCTTTCACCATTTCTTTCCTGACTTCAATCCAGTCTTCTGAGTTCCTCCCCAAACAAAGGGCTGCTGCTCTAAAGCCACAGTTCCCATCCCCTATGAAATCTTGAACATTTGATATATGTGGAATGGCTGTTTTGGGGGAAATAAAATCTTTAAATTGGAACTAAAACAAAAAAATAAGATTTTTTTATAACAGAAAATATGAAATAAAGATACAACTCACTTGTTCAATTGATACTTGGTCAAATATTCCAGAAGAAGAAGAATATAATGGGCAGGAAACCTAGAGAAAAACCCCCCAAAAAATCAGAAAAAATGGATAAATGGGATGCCATCAAGGGAATTTTTTTGTATTTGGGATATTTTTTTTAAATTGTAGGAAGATTTGTATGGATTGGTGATGATGAGTTTTTTATAAGAGAGGTGATAATTTCTAAAGGGGGAACTCCTGCTTTGGATAAATTTTCAACCACCACCTTTTGCTTCCCTTAGATTCTTCTGTGGATGGGATGAGTGGAAGGATAATTGGAAGGTGGATGGTTGTGCTCTGGAAATATAAACTTTACCACCCAAACACCCAATCTTTTTGCAAGATCAAATGATAACCTGAAAGGAAAATTTTTCTTTCTTAATTTTTTTAATTTTGTGCTATCTTTGCTGGTTTTACATTCCCAATCCAGTGAGAAAATTTAATTTTTTGATTTTTTTTGGTTTTGTGATGGAATTTTTTAAGGTAAAAAATGACCTCCAAAAATTCTGAAAAAAATACTGAAAAGCTCTTGAATAGTTATTTTTGAAATTCTAAAAGCTTTAAAAATCCAAAAAAAATAGTCAAAATGGCAAACATAAGGATTCTAAAGCCCAATGAGAAAATTGAATTTATCAAACATTTTGCTTTTTTGATGTAAATGTTTAAGGTAAAATAATAGATCCAAAAAATCTGGAAAAATATTTAAATGCTCGGTAAATGTTGTGTTAACTTTTTTATAGCTTGAATTACCCAAAACAATGAAATAAAAAGTAAAATAAAATGATTCAATTGTCCACAGAGAAATTTGATTTTTTTGAATTTTTTTGTTTTTTGAAGGAATTTTTAAAGGCAAAAGGATCCATCCAAAAAATATGGAAAAAATATTTGAAAGCTCTTTGAGTTTTGGTTTAAATTTATGGAAGCTGAAATAACCAAAAAAATCAAAAATTAAAATAGCCAAAATAAGGATCCAAAAACCCATGAAAAACTTGCTTCTACGGAATTTTTTCATTTTTTTATTGCATTTTTGAAGGGGTTCTAACGGCTCCAAAATTACCAACTATTTTGGTTTGGGGTTCAAGGACCCCTGCTACGGGGATGCGGATTTGGAATTGAAAAAAAAAATAATTCTTGAAACTTGCGTGAAATAAAGTTTTTTTGCATGAAATATCAAAGGGGTGTAACTGTGCAAAAACATCAAAAAGTGTGAATTAAAGGGGTTGGATGCCTGAGAAAAATAAGGCCCTATAAATATCATATTACCCCAAATAAAAAAAAATGGAAATATGCTACATATAAACATTTGATGAAGTGAATTCAAATACTTCCAAATTTTTAAACAAAAAAATTGTCCAGTATGAACATAATTATAAAAAATATGAAAAACATACTTCTTTGAATGAAACTCAAGATTACTCACAAAATTTAAATACCTTTGTCTCAAAGATAAAAAAAATTCAAAATTCCACATATATACATATATATAATAGGGATACTTCAATTATTTTGATATATCTCAACAAAAGCTTCATCAAATACAAAAATACAAAAGTTCAAATATAAAAAATTTATTTCTTTGAGTATAAATTGAGATTTCAAGTAAGATTTAAATAAATTAAAACAAAACAAATACATAGAAAAAAATACATATACATACATTATCAGAGGAATTCAAATCTGTGTAAATGCTGCAAAAATCAGTTCATTTATTAAATCAATAAGAATAATAGGGTCCATCAGAGTTAAAATTTTGAGGAATTTATATTTCTTATTTTACTAAAAAAATCAATTTTTCATAAAATATTTTTTTTGTAAAGATTAACAATGAAGCAATGGGTTTAGATGAAAAAAAAAAAATAAAAACAAAAACAAAAACAAAAACAAAAACCAAAAACCAAAAACCAAAAAAAAAAAAACAATAAACAATAAACAATAAACAATAAACAATAAACAATAAACAATAAACTATAAACAATAAACAATAAACAATAAACAATAAACAATAAACAATAAACAATAAACAATAACAATAAACAATAAACAATTAACAATAAAAAATGAACAATAAACAAGAAACAAAAAACAAAAAAAAAAAAAAAAACAGATAATCCTGAAATTGAAAATGGAAGATTTTAAAAATTCAAACTCTGATGTGCCCTCATAAAATCAAAAATTTATTTCTTTGAAGAAAAATCAATATTTCTGATGGAATTTGAATATCTTTTTGACAAAAAATTTCACATAAACCTATTCAATGATTTCAATTCAAATGTCATTGGAGATCTCAAAGGAAACTCTGTGAAGTTCATAAAAAATCAAAGAAATATCAAAACTTGATTTATTTGAATAAAAAATAAATAAAGAGATATTTATTATTTTTTTCTCATACTTGAAAAATTTCAAAAGGAAATTTTTCAAGAATATTAGAATTCTTCTCTAAAATTTTGTACATCTAGAATTTTTGAGTAGTTTTTCAAATCTGGTAAAAATGCATCTAAATTTGACCAGAAATACTAAATCTTATTCAAAGGAATGAATTTTTGATATTTTCTCTGTTATTCTTTGATCTTATGAATTTGTTTTTGAAATAATTCAAAAGAAAATGGAGATTTTCAAATTGAATATAGGTATTCAAAATTCTGTAATTTATATTTATAATTTTGTAAAAGTTCTATTTACATTCCATTGGAAATGTTAATTTTGATTCAAAGAAACAAATTTCTCATTTTTCTTTGATTACTCTTGAATTTTATGGAGCTTCTTTTGGAAATTTGAATGGAATTTGAATCAATCTCATTGAATAAGTGTATGTGGATTTTTTTTTATGATTTTTCATGTTTGGTAATAAGATATTTACCTTCTATCAGAAATATTAATTTTCATTGAAAGAAATCAATTTTTTGATTTCATTATTGTTATTATTCAACTTGATAGGGTGTATTTGAGTTAATCAAACCAGCCATTTTTCAATGAGAGTTTTCAACCCAAATTACCCATTTCAAACACGCCATTTAAAATAAAAAATAAAAAACACTTATTTCACATCAGACATGTCAGAGTGACCTGAAAATAAATTGGTTTTTTCAAACGAAGTATTTAAAGGCTTTCACCACCTCAACCACACATCAGTACACCTTATACACCCCTGGCTTCCACCTTCACCGCCTTCTACCTCCAATCTCATCGGAAAGATTCTGCCTCCAACCTCATTGAAAAAATGTGATCCATCACTCTCATCACATATTTCTCTCATCACTTCATGACTATCATCAATTTAACCCTCTCATCACTTATCACTCTCATCACTTCCTAAATCTCATGGCTTTATTGCGCTTATTGCTTCCTCACTTCCTCACTTCCTCACTTCATCCTTCTTAATCCTTTCAAATGGCCCCTCAGAGAACCTCCCCCCACAAGTCCACACAAAAATCTAGTGAAACAAAGCAAAAATTCCCCAGGAAATCTGCAAAAAACAATCCTCTGTCATCAGATTCCAAATTCTCAAGTCAGCTTAAGAGATCTGATCCCATAATCTTAGTAAACTGGCACAAAGTCCCCTCAAACTATGATTCTTGCTTTGGATCTGACAATGAAGCACAATTTGGTTGACCAACATTGTCTAATGTTAATGGTTTTCTACTGATGGCCAATGAACTCAAGAAAAAAACAAAAGGTAGGCTGGATCTTTCATCCAAACAGATGAGGGAGCAGTTCAAGAACTATCAAGCCAAGTACAAAAAGGCCCCCTCAATGTCAATCTCCACTGGCTTTGTTATCACTAAATCTGATAAAGCCAAGGGAATCAACTTGGTGTTTGATAAGTTTGACTCCATTTGTCCTTTTTATATTCAAATGGATCAAATATTTGGAAAGAAGAGCAAAATAACCCCCTTTGCTGATTTTTATTCCCAAAAATTCAATTCTGTTGATGCTGAGGACTTGGATGTAGATGCTCAGCCTAGCAATTATGAACCTAGTGAAAACTTTGAGTTTCCCCAATGCAATGTGGAGGAGGATATTTCAAAACAACCAGCTCCACTCACGTCCACATCAGCATTGATCAATCCTTCAAACCCTTGCTTGGATCCCTCACTTACATATTTTTATTGATACCTTCCTGGGGTAGCAGAACTGAACAACTTGGCCAGTGGGGAGCCTGATATTCCAATATCTCAATTGCAATCAACATCTGATCAAGTAAGGAAGCAAGTTCTTTTCTTTTGTGTTCAATCCTGACTGATTTAGATTGTAAAAAAATAAGCTCATCCTTTTCTGAATGGCAAAAAGCTCAAGCAAATGGGGCCTCCCACATTACCTTTAAATGAGAGTTAAAAAATTCCCACACAAACCTCCTGTGCAAAGGGAAAGAAAAAGGCCTCCAATTACATTGACATCAGCCCCAATAGCTGTCAAAAGAGCAGAAATTCTTCCAACTTTTCTGGCTTTGAAGATATCATGGAGAAGCAAAATTCAAGTAAGTGCATTGATGTAATCTCCTTGCTTTTGAAATCCAGAACATTGATATTCCTTTACAAAAAACAGTGAAAATACAAATTGAATCCAAAAAACTTGAATTTGAAAATCAAAGGTGGGATTTTCAACTGGCTATTGATTTTCAAAAGCATAAAGCCATCATTTTGGCTCATCAAAAATAATTTAATTCTGAGTCAAAATTGAAACAGGTTGAGCAGGAGTTTCAAAAAGATGAAAAGGAGAAGTATCAACTGGAAGAACAACTGGAAAAAGAGAGGTAACAACTGGTAATGGAAAAGCAAGATAGTTTATTGGTAGCCATTGAATGTATTGGTAGTAGTAAAACAGTTGAATAAATACAGCAGATTACTTGATTTCTGGGCTTTTAAATATATTTACTTTGATGAAAATTTTAAAAATAAAAATAAAAAAATTATTTTTGATTACAAAGAGGTTTGGAAATATTTTTGACCCCACCAATAAAAAAATCTTTTTTTTCTTATTTTTTATTTTTTTCCTAGAGTATATTTTGCCACTGTTCAAGTCCTTGCAAGTGTTACTATTTGTTTTGTTGATTTTCATAGACATTTCCATTCTGGTATGGGTGGCAGTGTCCCAAGCAGGAAATGTGCGGTGCTTGTACTTATTTTCTGCCCAAACCATTTTGAAAATACCTTTTTTTTGGAAATCAATACCAAAACCCAAGTCAGGAAAAAAAATGGCCATTGGATGCTTGTTATTTTTCTGCATTTTCAATAATTTGTCCACTAAATTTTTGGTTGGAACTAACAGTTAAAAGGAATAGGAAGAGCCTTTGTCTATGTCAATGTGGGAAGAATTGTAGAAGAAATTGGATGTGAAAGTAATATGTGAAGAAAAGTCCAAAGGATTGAGGTGGAATCCAAATTCCAAAGAATAGAAGAATCCAATGTGGTTTTTCTTCATTTTTTGATGTTTTGATTCAAATGCAAGTCTGGCCAATTTCTGGAACATTTGGCCTAAAATTTGAGAGAATTTTTCAGACCTAAGGTTCAAAAGCAAAACTCTTGAGGGGAAGATTGAACAGAAGTGTTCTTCAAATATTGTCCAAATAGTTAAGAAGGGTGCATTGATTTTCACCATCCCAAGATCTTGAGGCAAACAGTGTTTAAAATCTTTTGGATTGGTGAATGAAGGTGGTGAAAGAGTTTGTGTCCTTCTTCTCTTGCTCAGAGATTTTATTCAAAGGGATAAATTTGATTGTTTCAACCAGAGAATGTCAATTGGAGCAGTCAAGAACAATCAATTTTCCAGAGCTGAAGAAATGGAATTGTTCAATCTTCTGTTTGGCTTGTCCAAACTCTTCAGGGGAGGTTTTTTGAGTATTCTTTTTATTTTCAGAAGTAATAGCAGGGTAAAAATCCCAAGGTCACCCTTTTTTCCAGACCATACAAACTTTTTGTTAAACTTGGCTAATTCCAAAGAGATTTCCAAATATCTCATTTGAGCCCTCTGCTTGCCACGTCTATTTGTTTTTTTCAAACCATCTCCTTCCATCTTGTTCCCTCCCAGGCACCTACTGCACTTGGGGTTATGATCAAGAAGTGATTCAATTTGCTGTATAAAATTTTGAGGGTTGTGGGAGAAGCATTGGCAGTCCAGAAACATTTTGGGGGTCAAATGAAAAACAGTGTGAACAGGGGGTTGCATTGCATGGAATAAAAAATAAAATAAAAAATTAAAGAAAAAAAAAAAAACATCATTAGTCATGCTATAATCAAGGTAGATGAGCAGCAAACAACAAAAAAAAATACCTGTCAATGATCCTAACAAAAAAAATTCAGTCCCTTTTTTTGATCATCAGGGAGGAGGAGGGGAAGGAGGGGAAAGGGGGGGCAATCATGAGCAAACAAGCAAAAAAAATTTTGCTTTCCATTTGATGGACAACAAGTAGGAGGGGAAGGGGGGGCTTTCATTTGCAAACAATCAATCAATTGTTTGCTTGCGGTTTGATAAAGCAAAGAATCAATTGATTTTTTGTGGTTTGTTCAATTTTTTTCTTGCATATTGAGGGAAACCAAGGAGGAGGAGGAGGAGAAGGAGGGGGAGAAGGAGTAAGGGGGGGAGGGATGCCTACCTAGATCAATAAATCAATAAATTGTTTGGAAGGTGGTGGGGGTGTACCTGGATGGGATGGATTGATCAATCAATCAGTTGATTGATTGAAGGGAGAAGGAGGAGGGGGGGGACTTAACAGGTTGATTGATCAATTGATGGGGAGCAGAAGAAGGAGGAGGAGGACCAGGGGCACTTTGAGCTGGAGGTGCTGGCTGAGGTGGTTTGGTGAGGGGGAGTAAGGAGTGAACAAGTGAGTGAGTGGGGTAAAGTGGGTGGTTTGGTGAGTGGTGAGGTATAAGGTGGAGGTGTTTTTTTTTTGTCTAAGTCCACCAAAAAAAAAAAAAAAAAAAAAAAAAAAAAAAAAGTCAGCCTAGGATTCTTGGTTGAACAAAAAAAACAACAAAATTACTGTGATGTTATTTTTTTACCTATTTCAAAACTGGATGCTACTCATCAAAGTGAGAAAGTGTGAGGGTTGGAATCTGCTCCCTCATGGCAGAAGATGAGGGACAGTATGAGACAGGGATGACTTGAGGAGGATTGGGAATATCTTCTTCAAATATTTTGTCCCATTCATCTTTGGTGTTGGCCACAAGGTTGTGAAGGATTACAAAACTGATAATCCGGTTGATGAGGATCTTCATGTATTTGGCATTCTGAGTCTGGTTTCACATTTACCTTAAGCTTGCCCATCTTCCTTTCAGAACACCAATTTCATGTTAAATCCAAACACATGATTGAGAAATATGATGGTTGAAATTTGTTTTTTGTAGATCATTGGAAGAAATATTCCAATAAGCTGGAACAAGATATTTCCCCCTAGCATAAGCTGAATTGGCTAGAAGGTATCAATCTTGGTCACATTAGTTCTCTGGTTGTTGGGCAATCCACATCCAATTGAAAACATATGAATTGTGAAAATAACACAGAAGGCCAGAATGGAGAGATATGAACTTCTTTTTTCTTATCAAAAAACATTTTTAGTGCCATAGATTATCCATACAAACAGATCAAAAATATTTGGTAAGTGTTTTATCAAAGGTTTTACCAAAGGCTTTGGAAAATAAATGAATTGATTGCCTTTTTTTTCAAACAAAATAGTGGTTGCAATCTAGCTTGGGCTTTTGACTCAAGGGGATAGTGGTTCCATCAACAAAAACAATGCAGCCATTAGAGAATTTTGTCTCAATGAATTGAGATATCTCCTTGTGTTCTTCTTTGGTTGACCAAAAAAGGACTGAGAGGCATAAAGATAGGATAGCAATCATGACTCTTTTAGTTTATAATTCAATGGTTCCATTACCAACTGAGAATAGATGTTCTAATCAATGATTTGCTGCTCCATTTACATTTTATCCCAGTCTACAAATGGAAACAGAAATTTGTATAGCTGGAGTGTTTTGAGTATTCCAAGAATTGTTCTGGAATATGTGGTGGTCTTCAATCATATCCAAAAGTTTCATGAATGAAGGCAATAAAGTTTTGAACAGTTTGTGGAAGTTTAAGTTGGGTAGGAGATGAAGCTTTTTACTTTCATAAATAGGTTTGTGGATTCTTTCTTCTTGGAAACATGTATCACTTTTCCAATAAAGAATTTAAAGCTAACCAATTTGATCAAAAATCAGAGTCTGAATCAGATTCAAATAATAATAAAATTCCAGTCATCTCTTTTGTGTTTTCAACTTTCTGCCTGGAATTTTGATTGGAGATGTTGAGAAAGATGGTGAGAGATGAGAATGGGATGTGTTTGATTTGATGGAGATCTAAAGATGGAGATGTGTGTGATGCAAGGGAGATGGGATCAGTATGGATTTGCTCAGGTGGAGGTGTGGATGGGTGTTTTGCATGTAATGGATTGTGGATGGATTATGGTGAATAAATGGTGGATTTCATGTTTGAAATCCACCATTTCCATGAAACAAACCATTTCAAAATACACCAGTTAGGGTTTATGTGTATTTCAGGAACACAACATTAAAAATAGTGGGTTTGTTCAAAAAAAAATGGCTGGTTTCTCATGGCAGGTTTGCTAACTTTGATATGCCCTAATGAAATTTTTGTTAGAATACTTAAATTTATTTTAATTACCCTCATAATAGAATTATATGTAGCATTTTTCTACGCCTTCTTATATTTTTTGCAATTTATTTACCTCCCACTGTAAAGTTCAAATCTTATTAAAATAAATCAATTCTTTATATTTGTAGTTTTTATTCAAAGCTTTTGTTAGAATATCTCAATATTTTTGAATTCTCCTAATAAAATAGATATATTAAGTATTTTTTATTTGTTTTGTAAAAATTGATTTACATTCCATCAGGAATCTTAAATCTTCTTCAAAGAAATTGTTTTCATATTTTTAGAATTATTCTTGTGCTTGATCATATTTTTTTTGAGACATTTGGAAATATTTGAATCCCTCTCATCAAATAGGGATATGTAGAATTTTTTCTTTTATGATTTTTTATGTTGGGTACATTGGTATTTCTATTCTTCTGGAAGAAATCCATTTTGTACAAAGAAAATAAATTTTCATCATTTCTCTTCTTTTCCTGATTCTACATAAAGTTTCTTTTGAAAATCTGACCTCAGATTTGAGTTCCTTGCAAAGAGAACAAAATTTATTGTATTTTTACATGTAAAATTAATCCAAGTGATGTCCCTAATCAAATTTTTTCAAAATATTCTACCCTAGGACAGACCCCACAGGGGGTCTGGGGGCCTTATTTTAGCTCCTCAAGGCCTCAATCAATGTTTACAGGCGTTGGGGGTGCCCACACTCCCTCAAAAGGCATGTTTTTCTACCCCAGGGACTGCTTCAAACCTTACAAAGGCATGCAAAACCTTAATTGTCTGAATTCATGCCTCTTTTTTATTGACATGAATTTTCAATTTTTGCACACCTTCCTGGGGTGGAAAAACACATCAGAAGGCATCAATTCAATCAAAAAAAAAAAACAGTATAGTCCCACCTACCTTCAAAAAGGGCCTGAATTTAGCAAAAAAAAAAATCTCAAATCATGCCTCTCTTTGAGGGAGAGCATGGATATAGGACTTTTGAAGGTATGAATCTAGCCTGGGAAGACTAGAATTGGAAAAGGCTACATCAAAATATTGGGTAAATTTTTTTTTACATATCTGGTTGAATTATTTCCTTTGAAAAATTCTAGTGAGGAAGTTAAGGCACAAATCTCAAAATAAGTAGCATATAAATTACCCAACATTAACTGAATTATAAAAGAGGATTTCTAAGTAGTACATACTTTGATGCCCTGCAAGAAAGGTGATACATAACTCTGGAAATTCATTGTTGGAATTTTATCTGTCGAGAAGATCGGTTACTTTGGGCAATGAATATGAATTAGGGGCTTGAAGATAGGGCTAAGTGGCTTGACATATGATTGATTTTCTTGCTCTTGGGGGCTGAAATCATATCTCAAATGGATGTTTGAATTAATTTGGTCTATGGGCTTGGGTGTGTGATTGAATTGCTTGAGTATGGTGCAGATTACCAAAACAATGATAGTCTTGATCTAAAAAAGAACATTTTTGAAGTTCTGGGAGTTAATCTTCATGCCTGAAAAATCACTGAAAGTTTATTGGGATGCTGATTGGTAATTTGAGAATGATCTCTGATGAAGATAATTTCACATGTTGATAAAAAGTTGAGAAGGTGTAACAGCAAGAATTGAAAACATCCAAGGACCAATGGCATTGATTGAAGAAGATGGATTGTTGTAGGCACTACTGATTAATCTTTCTCAAGATCAAGATCTCCTTTTTTGAAAACCATCACAAGAAAAATTGGATTTTTTATTATGCATTGCTGATGTTTCATTATGCATTTTTGATTTTTTATCATTATTTATTGTTTTAATTGGTGATGAAAATGGTCACCATGGGATAACAGTGATGAATATTGGGTTGGTGAGGATGAAAAAAAAACATTTGGGACCCTTCTTATCCTGCTCAATATGACACAAGTCAAATCCAGTCCCAGAATTTTGATTTTCTCAATCAAGCTTGCCAGAAAAATGACATCTGTAAACCAGCGCTATCCTGGAATTGTCAACAAGCCCTATCCAGTTTTTTATCTAGTCTTCATATGCCAATCCGTCTCAAGGTCTTTGCATTGCCAAGTGATCCCAAGCATTCTTGTTTTCAATCTTGCATGTCAAGCCTTCCTCTAACTCTACCAAGTTGGCTTCTATGAGCCTTGGGTGCATCGAGTAAACTAAATATTGGAATGTATTTAATACATCGGTCCAAGTTTCTGTACACATATACATACATCAAGTCAAGGCAATATCTATGAATTTCGAGTCTGATGGGCTGAGCAGTGTTGACGCTAATTGGTTAGTCTGTTTTGAAGAGTTTTTTTTTCCCTTGGTCAAAAGTAGATGCAGAGAAAAACATCCCATGAGAGCCATTCAAAGAAAACGCTCCAAATCTTACAAAAACCATCGAGCCACTGAGGAATGCCCATAAGGAAAGAACAGGAGAGCAACAGTAAGTGGGAATGTTGAGGGCGAGAAAATGGATTAACGCATTTAATGAAAAACAACATATTGAGCTGCTGAAACGATCTTGTTTCCAAACCCAATGAACAAACAGGCAACGGTCCGAAATAAGGAAACTTATACCTATACTATAACACATGTAGGAAAATGTGGTAATGACAAGCCGCAAACAAATGAAGTCACAGCGACTTTATGCAGGAGGATCAGAGAAGTGCTGAGGGAGGCTTCGGTCAAATCGAGGAGAGCTCGGATCAAGGTGCATTTTGAACGGGAATCGGTGGCCTAACGGCACGTTGATGAAAATCGGATCTGTGGGTTGTTTTGTTAAAGAAAAAAAGACGATTAGAAACCATCAGCTTTACTGTGATCTGATTGACGACCTTCTGTACTTTGCTTTATCGCAGAAAACCGCAACTACAAACCTCAGGGCAGATTCACCGTACGTAATAAAAAGCAAACAATGAAGAATGAAGACGTAAACGAGAAACAGGTTTCTGGTCAATTTATTGCCAAGTATAAAATTTGCAGTGTATAAAACCAATTTGTCCAAAGGGTTGAGTGCCTGAAGTGCCCCCATGCGTTCCTTTGTAAATAAGTAAGGCGACGGTCAGAGGGACGATTTGCTCGTTAGAATATCAACTCAAACAGATGTTTCTCCAAAAATATCACTCACTCGACCTCTAAATTTCTCAAATGGATTCATGTGTTCTTCATAGATTCCACGATATTTACTCAAGTCCTCATCTTTTCTAGAAACGGTACTGGGGACTGAACTGAATGCTTTGAAACGAGACGAGGGATTGTTTGAAGAACTGGTACCTAAATCGTCTCGATAGGATTGCAAATATCTAACTTTTTCGTAAAGCTTTAGATTGTCGTTTTGGAGGCTCTTCATTTCATTTCTGGTCATCGTGATCGTCTCGAACTGTTTGCGGAGTTCCTCCTCTAGTTCTGAGTTTCTCTGTCGGAATCGGTCTCGTTGGCTAGTGATGATCGGTAAGATGGATGAATCACTACTTTTTCGATGCGATTCATTCGTAATCAGTGATTTTCCCGTTGCCTTTGAGAAACTCTCTAATCGAAGATCTTCCTTCAAATGATCCTTTTTCATGTCTTTGGGCGAGGAACCCACGGGATTTGAGTTATTTCTACTGAACCCCTCTAGGTTGTCTTTCGTGGAAGTGCCTTGCATTTTGGTTAAATCGTTTTCTAACTTTTCATTTAACTTCTTTACTCGATCCAGTTCTGATTTTAGCTTCTCGCTTTCGATCGTGTTCATTCTAGATGAAATTAGGAGATCATCATGCATCACCCTCAATGTGGTCAAATCGTCCTGTAGTTTTCTATTCTTACTTATCAGCAAAGTTTCCAATGACTTCGTTTTTTGTTTATTTGCCTTGTCGGCGTTGGGATTAGGCATTTTGATCGCTAGGTTGAGAGATGATGAGTTTGGACTACAATCATCAAATGTGGGATTTTCATCATCCTCCGGATTAAGCGAAGCAAACTCCACGTACTTTTCGAAGGTCGGGACCAGCAGGGGGGAAAGGGAAGGGGGGGGGTTCAGCTTGAATCACCTCCTAACTACAACAGCTACTAAAATCCTTGACTGACTTTGATAATCTCGAGCTCGCGCTTTATCTCATCGTAATCAGCGTATTGAGCTACTTTGTCTCTCAGGACCGAAATTTCTTGTGCCAATTTTTTGGTTTGTTGGGCGTACTCGGCTTGAATCTTTTGACGCTCGGCTTGGGTTTCTTCAATTGCGTTTTTTTGAGTTTCTAGTGTTGATAATAATTTTGAAATTTCACTTTGGAGCTCTGAGATGTGAGATTCAAGGGTTTGAATCCTGGAATAGAAAATTTTGAGGGAGTTTGAGTTACTGCGAAGGAAAAAGCGTGAAGAAATTGTCTCACTTCTCGTGAGCCTCGCTACCATTCCTGACGGCCTCAATCTCGGCTCGTAATTTTTCATTTCTTCTTTCGACTTCTTCGATTCGTCTCTGGGACCTTTCCAGATCTACTTCAACCAATTCTATCTCCGCCCTTCGTGAAACCGTTTCGAGCTCTCTCCTAGATGAATCGTCCAAAATTTTTGCTTGATTCGACTCGTTACTTGCCCTAAGATCGGCTAACTGCTTTTTGGTGAGCTCCAGTTGCCTGGTCAGATCCTTCTCTCGTTGCTGGAAGTTCATGATTCGCTCGCCATAAATAGCGTTTAATTCGGCTTCCTTGTTTGAGACTTGCACTTGAACCATATCCCCCAGTTTAGCTTCTAGTTTCTCCAACTTATCGGATTGCTTTTGGTACTCTTTCTCGATCTTTTCAGCTTCCTTGAGTTGAGAGTTTATAGTTTTGATTTGCTCGTTCGCTCTTGAAAGCTCTGATTCCAACAGTTTCGCTTCGGCTGCGCGAACGGTTTGATCTACGGCTGCCTCCAAAAGTGGATACGGATCGGGTGCCTCGGCCAAGAGTTTATAAATATTTAGAAACGCTGATTCTGATGTCTTGGATCTTTTCGTCAACGCATCTATTTCTGCTTGATAAGCTAACTCGAAAAAGTTTGAGGGACACCTGCGCTGTGAGTTAAACTCGACGACAACCAACTAGATAACGACAAAGTACACTTGTACCTTTTAGTAAACCTTTAAAACCCACGACCTTTTCTTCATCTGGCATCTTCTTGAAATCTGATTTGACAAGGACGACGAAAACGAGCACGAGTTGAGCTTGAGCAATGAAAGGTGGCACTTGTTAATCGTTTTGATTGAACTGTTTACCTCTAGTTTGCTCAGCAAGTTTTTTCCTTCCCATCAAGCTGTCTTTTTGATTCTCAACAATTTCAAGTCCGGATGCATCTAGGCTTTTTTGCAAGGTTGACAAATTGATATCTGGGTTTGGAAACCATTATTTATGATGAAATGCGGAACGGTTGGCGGGAATTATAGATCAACAAAAGAAACTTTCGAGTTGGATGGTTTGCGATAAAGAGAAGGGAGAGGTAAGTTGACCTAAGTTTAGACGGACCTCTCCATGTTGCCAATGCTTGTGAAAAACCAGACCCGTCGGATAAGACCGACGTCATCGTGAGACGTTCTTGTGGTCAGAAGGGTTGTGTGAATGGGTTCGAATCTATCCTAGGCCTAGTCTGCGAGGTTCACCCGAGAGGGGGTGGACTGAGCGAGGGGATTGGGTCGGTTGTATGAAACTGAAGGTGTTGGAGATGAGAAGTGATGTTGAGTTGGTTAGCAATCAGGATGGGATCGAAGATGGTGAGGGGGGAAGGCGAAGTGAAGAATTGCTGGGAATCGGGAGTCTCGGGTTCGGAGGAGAGCCGGTCCCCCGAAAGAGCTCGATGCAACAGTGGTCACATGATCATCATGATTGATTCTTCATTGACTTCAATAAAAAATTAATGGTTGAATTATTATTTGGTTGATGAAAAGATGTGCAAGCATTGGACTTTAACTGACCTGGAATCGGAAGCCACACTTTACTGGCCATTTCAATGCATATGAATCAAAGAACTGGAAATAATATCTAGGATTTTTTTTTTTAAAAAAAAAAAGAAAGATCTATCTATGGGAAAAAATAAAGATAAAAAATGTTTCAATAAAGGAGGACTTAAAACATTTGCATCAAGAAAAGTTTTTTTTTAAAAAAAAAATATTTCCTTTTTTTTTCTTTTTACACAAAAGATATGAAGCAATATACTTACAATCAAAGCATACAAGCAATCTTTTCAGTATCCTCAATGGATAAAATGCTAATGACACAAGCAATGGCCAAGGAAATATTGCCCTTCTTCTCTGATGAAGAAAAATCTTTCTCCTGCCACTCTTTTTGAAAACAAAGATTTTTTTATTGAACTGTAAGCTTGGAATTGAAATTTATTTCCTCAATCTATGCTTTATGCTCCCAAATTTTCCTTTCAAACTCAAGTTTCTCAATGTTAATCTTGCATCTAATTTCTTTCAAAATTAGATCCGTGCAATAGTGCCAGTTAATTTTCACCAATTTTTTATACATTCAAGAATATTACTAGATTCTTTTTTTTAAAAAAAATCTCTTCAAATACTCCAAAGCATGAGATATTTTTCATCTTTTGATAGATTTTAAGGTGGGTTTTGAAGGAATTGGCGGACCTCTGCTTTACCTCTACTGAGGATGACTCTTGCTGAACATGATCACTATTTTTGGAAGTTCAGCTGGGGGTTCCCATAGGCTTAATCTTCCTATTTATCAGCAAGGGGTGTGGATTTTTATCTAAAATCAGCCATTATTCATCAAGAAAGGAAGGGATAATAAATTCCATACTGACTTCAGTAAAATTAAATTGGAACAGATTTTTGGGTGCTTGGAAGGGGGTGGTGATGTGGGATATATCATGAAAGGGTGATGAACTGATTTAATTTATAAAATCAGGGAATTTATGGGTCAAAAGAAGAAATTTATGGGTCAAAGGAATAATTTGAATGAATTATAATTCACATTTGGTTTGTATAGGGTTTGAAATAGTTAGAGTAACCTCTTTTTCATGAGATTATGAAAAACCAAGGGGCTCCAGGGTTTCCTTGTTACTTTCATCAATAGTTAAAGGACTGGTAAAAATATTGTGAGAGCTTAATGACTGGTATATCTGGGAATAAAAATCAGCTAGTGGGGCAATATTTGATTTTCCCTACAATATTTAATCATTTGATTTTAAAGATTAAATATTGATCAAAATTTCTTTATCACCAATTAAATCTACATGGTTTTATTGGAATTTTTCATGAAAAATCCAGTGAAGATTGAAAAGGAATGGGATTTTTTTTACTTTTACCAATATCTCTTGAAACACTTCCTCATTGTTTTTGGTGAAAAATAAATCCCATCATTTTTTTCTTCTTTGGCTGGTTGGCCATTGGGAGATAAAAACCAAACTCAGAAGATGTATTTTTTCATAAAAACTTGAATTTTTGGTCCCAAATGAATTGTTTTAGTTAGAAGGAGTTTTGAGGTATTTAGGAAGGATGATATGATAAGCCTTTTTTAGTTGACCTGAAAATTTTGAAATGGATTGGGAGAGAGGATTGTAAAATTTGAGAAGGGGTATTGGAAAATTTTGGAATGAGCTGAGAAGGTGGATTAGAAAGTTTTGAAATTGATTGAGAGGGAGGGTTGGCAAATTTTCAAATTTATTGAGAAAGAGGATTGAAAAATTTTGAATTCCTTGCAGATTTTTGCTTGGCTGGATTTTATTTTTGGGCTTCCTGAGAAGCCAATTTTCTTCAAAGGATTATTTTAGTCAATGAAATGAATAGTTATGTAGAGATAGTGATTTCAAGATTTGAAGATGGGTTTGGTGATGTATGAGGCAAATGAAAGATGGTGCAGTGGTTTATGTGTAGAGAGGGTGATTACATCTCCAGGGAGGTTGAATTTTAGTGGAATTGGGAAAAAATGGCTAGATTATTCTTTATAATTATTTCAAGAGTGTGGGTACCTTTATACAATAAAATTGAAAACAAAAACACTTATTTGTGGGTAAATCTATTAACCCCCTTGTGAATCAGATGTTCTGCATTTTTTCATTTTTAGAAAATATTTCAGAAGGGCATATTTGGATAAAATTTAAATCAAAAAAATCCCAATTTCAGCATCAATTTATGCACCATTTTATATAAATTGTATACTAGCGTGTATCAGGGTTAATAATTGGGAAATTTTAAATGGTAGATTTTGGGAAAACCATTCATTTTCAAAAAAATATTTCTTACAAAGATTTTGAATTAATCTCTTTTTTTTTTTTAAGAATATTTTTCAATGAAAAAAATTGGGGTATGCCTGAAATCAGCCATTTGATTTTTTGAAGATCTTAACTCTAATAAACCCTATAAATAAAAATTATATTCCATAAATTTGAGTTTGAGTCCTTTGGTTTACATTGAAATGATAGAATTAGTTAGAAATTTTGGGTGGTTTCAGTGGGTGAATATACCTAAAAATGAAACCCAAATCCCTTTCTGCAATAATAATTTAGTATTTCTTACTCCTTGGCCTGGGTTTTCAGCTCAAGTTATATTCTTATTTTTTAGAATACTTTATCACTCTATGAGGCCAACACTTCTAGATTATTGATCTCAAGAAGATCCAGAATGATTCAATTGATTTTATATATTTATTTTGATTTTTCTTTTACTTGATAGGAGAAATCTCTGCTGCCCTTTTCCTGTTTTTATTTTTTTTCATTTTCAAAACCTCCCTGGGCTACCTTTCCTTTTCTCTAAAATTATGTTGCTATCTTTGAACACTGGTACTGGGGAAGATAATCCCTTTGATTTCAAAAAAAAAATCTATTATTCACTTTTTCTTTCTATTTTTCCTAACCCATTTATGACAATGAAATATTTTAAAAAAATTGATCAATTTTTCAATTTTGATAAAAATTCTTATCCTGAATCTTCCCTCATTTTGAATAAATTCAGGAAATGTTTTGAGTATTTCTTCATTGGTTAAATGATATTTAATATATTATTTTGGCCTAGCCATCATCTGTAAGGCTTTTCTTCTAGTTTATGAAATAAATAATTTTAAAAATTTCTGAAAAGTTTTCTTTTCAAAATCCTGGAATCAAATTTTTCCTTAATAAATTTAAATTTTTTACAGGAAATTTTGGATATAGATAATAAATTTGCTCCATAACTGATAAAGGATTTTGGATCAGTCCTTCAACTCATTTTTTAGTCTTAATACTGCTGTAGCCTCTGAAAATTCACACAAATATGCATTATGATCAATTTTTTTTGTGAAATTATCAAGTTTGTATTCTACTCATGTGGAGAATTGGGGAAATCAATCTGTTTCAATCATCAACCTTAAAGCCTGTCATACATCTTAATTAAGGATGGATCTAATTATTTTATATTTTTATGTTTTCTAGAAAACACCTTTCTAGGATAACCAATGCTGGAATAATTTCCTACAAAAATATTAATTTTTCTTTGGTAATTCTGATATATTTTCATCCACCCAGTCATTTTTAATAGTAATGATTTGAAGTCAAAATTTCATTTTAACAATTTTAATTGGATTATATACCTTATTATTTTTATTTAATATTTCTTCCAGAGCTTTGATTACCAGAGCTACACAATGTAAAATAATAATTCCTTCTCTGGAGGGAGAAATGAATTTTTGGGGTTATGTGTATTATTATTCTCTTTTTCTTGAAATGATTTCTTGCCAATATTATATTAAAATTTGGTCCAACTTCATAAATTTCAGTTTTCATCAATGCTTAACTTCAGAAATTGAAGAAGCCAAAGGTTTTTTGTTTTTTGATAAACTCAGTTAGTGTCAAGTTGATGCACAAATGCATCGAAAATTTCACTTTTCATGGAAAATTTACCTTCAAAATATTCACTGAATTTTGGAAAAAATAAAATTCAAAAATCATTTCTGTATTTATTCTTGAGTATTTGAGGAATCACCTTCTTCTGAGCCCATCTAGTGGCATATGAAACTAAAGCTCTATGTCCTGATTTCTCCATCTTGTTGGAAGGTCTTTTCTAGAACTATGATTTCTCCTAGAATATTTTATCCCATGTATTCAAGCCTTTCACATATTTCTCCATTTGAAGCTTGGGGTTTTTCTTCTGATGAGGTATTAATGACTTGTTCTATGCAAATAAAATTAATTTATTTCTCCTTATTTCTTGAAACAGTTTGTCCCAAAGGCGAAATTCTCTCTCACCATCACCAATGATTTCTGTTGGCTCTCTAAAATTTTACTTGTTATTATACATCACTAGGTGTTCTTTGTTGAAGCCCCTTCTTTAAAATATTTTTGTTTTCTATTCATGGAATTAATCTGGAAATTTTTCTACTCAAAGCAATTCCTGAAAATTTTAAGGCTGTCAAATGGTTAGTTCTTGCAGGAAACCTAATGGATTATTGCTAGGATAAATTTTCCAAAATCAAAGGGGGTTCCAATTGATATTTGGCTATTACTTTTAAAAAAACAGATTTATAACAAATGAAAATTTGAATATCCCGGGAAAGAGATTCATGGTTTTAGTAGACAATACATTAACTAGATTTTTTCTACAATCTTTGTATAAAAATACAATGGGCACCTTCCAGAAGGAAGCTAGATTGTTAAATATACTATATTAATAGGGAAAACAGGTTTCTGCACTGAAGGGTGATTCAGTGCAAGCGTGGACCCTCTAATTTATTCTAGGATTTCAATACTTCAAGGCTAAATTTCAGATTAAACAAATAAATGTATTACTTGCATGCTCCAACAGTAGTGATTTCAATATTTCTGCAGACCTTTCAGTGGGTTCTTCTTTTACCAAGTTTCTATTTGAGTTTTAATTAAGGAACTATCTTTTTAATTGCCACAACCCTTATTTTTGTGTGGTTTTGATGTCACCAAAATTTCCCACAAAATCCTGAATCCGCATGGTTTTTTGGATTTGAAAAAAATAAAAATAAATAGTAGTGCATAGAGAGGCATCTAAGACTGTTGTCTTTTTGCTGTTCATATTCTGTAACTAAAAAATTAGGTACCTTTATCTCTATGTTACTATTTTCATTAACTCACTAATCATGTTTTAGGCCCCCTCTGGTGCTGTTGAGTTGTCTCTAACCTGCTGCCTTAGGCTCCCTTTGGGGTTCTATAGTTTTCTATAAATACTTGTCCTTCCCTTGGACCATGAATGCAAACCATCTGATTACCAGAAAACTAAACAGGAGTGTCCCTTCCTTGCCTTCAGATCATTTCCACTTGAATTTCAAAGTAAGATCCCTTTTCCATTGGCTCTTTATAGCCTTATAAATACTCCTACTTTGGCTATTCAGCAGCCTACTGTATTCCTTTGTTCTCCAAATTACCCTTATTTACATCCTAAAATTTTCATGGTTAAAAGCCAAAACTCATCTGAAGAGATTTGAGAAGATTTGATTGATCAAAGAGCTAAGAGCTAGAGACATGGTAGGATGACGCGCAGTGAGGAACAGGAACAACCAAACAGGGATGAAGAAAAAGAAGAGAAACAAACAGGAAACAAGGAACGCAGGATGTATGACATAGCTGTGAAGTTGGCCACACTTGGGATTGAGTTGAGGGTTTGATTGGAGTAAGTTTGTTCAGGATTGGATCAGGTAGGCTGTGAGTTCAGTGGTGGTGAGTCTTAGTAGGGTTTGTTGAGAGGATATTGGGGTATGAATCTCACCAGGCATTCACAGTGTCAAGTCAAAGTTGAGTGAGGTCTTAGAGGAGGAAATGAGGTTGAAGAAGAAAATGGGGAGGAGAGGATGAGGAGGAAGTATTGGAAGGAAGGTCATGGTGAGTGAAGTGAGTGGTGTGTCAAGAGGAAGATGTCTGATCAACCCCCCATCTTCCCAGGGTCTCCGACATGGGTAGTAGACTGAGTGATTTGAGTGACCAGGTGCAGCTACCCAGATGATCGGGGGAGAGGAGGCCAGAACGTGCGCATCTGGAGGAGTCAGTGCTGAGAATCTCAACACGCCCCGTGCCTGGAGAGATGAAGACCAAGATTGGGGTAGGCTCAGACATTGGTTGGAAGTAGGAACATGGGGATATGAAAAGAAAAGAACTACAACTTGTTGAGAGAGGCAAAAGAGAAATGAAGAAGCTGAAGACTGGTGAGACTTGCGCTTTTGGTGAGAGCGTCCGCCGGCATTGTCTCTGATTTGATGAGTTGGATTCTGAGGTTTCCTGACTTCAACTCCTCTCTCATTCCTTTAGTTTTCAGGTTGAGGTGTCACGTTCTTGAGTTGGAACCAAACTTCTCAAGCTTTTCTGTCAGCCCGCTGTTGTCAGTGTGAATGGTGATTTCAGTTAGCTTGGAGGAGAAAATTTTGCATGTGAGAGCTCTGATCCAGGTGGCCTCATTAAATGCGCCAACAAATGCATTGAGTTTGGCATCTGTGGAGCTGAAGGTGATGTTTTTTTGTTTGCTGCTGTTCCATGATACCACACATCCGTAAATGGTACAGAGATAGCCGGTTTGAGATCACCTGGTGGTTGGATCATCCGCCCAGGATGCGTCAGAGTAAGCTGCCATCAGAGAGTCGAGGTTGTCCACTCTCAACCAAAGCTTGATGTGCGGGGTTCCTTTGAGGTACTTCCAGGTCTTCTTAAGCTCATTCCAGTGAGGTAGACCGGGCTTTGCGTTGAATCTGAACAGGATGGACACAGAGAAACTTACGTCAGCTCAAGTGTAGCAGGCAATGTGGTTGAGGAGCCCAATGGCTGATTGGTAGTTGACATTCAGAGCCTTGATTTTTTTAAACTCTTTGTCTGTAGCGGGTTTGAGTTGCAGGTTTTGCATCAGGGGAGACTTGATTGTCCTTGCGTCTTCAAGGGCGAGTTCTTTGAGTCCATGCGCAATATGATTGGGCTGGCTGAGGAGGATTTCCTGGTCTTTCACTTCTATCTTCATACCAAGAATTGTGTCTGGGTTCTTTGCAGTTGAGCCAGCAAAGCGTGTCAAGCATTTCTTTTTGAAGTTGTTTCCATCCCCAACCAGGATTAAATCATTGACGTGGAAGAAGAGTTGGGACTTCCCGTTGTTGGAAAAATAGAGGCACGGGTTGCACAATGATTCCTTGAATCTGACGTCCTTGAACCAATTTGTGAGGGTCTCGTACCAATTCTTTGGCGCTTGTTTGAGACTGTAGAGTGATTTTATGAGCCTGAGGAATTGAGAGTTCCTCTTTGATCCCTTGGGAGTGAGGATTATGACTTCCTTGTCGATTGGTGAGTGTAGGAACGCACTCTTGACATCAAACTGTCAAATTTTCTGCTTCAATTTGAGGGCAAAAAGCAGCATTAAGCGCAAGGTGGAAGGTTTACCCATTGGCGCAAAGGTTTCCGTGTATTCAAGCCCCTCAATTTGATTGAACCCTTGCACACACAGCCAAGCCTTGTATCTTACAGGGTTGCCGTGACAATTTTGCTTGATTTTGTAGATCCAGGTTGTTTTGAGCGCGTTCTTGGGTTCAGGGCCATTGTATTCTTCCCACACAAGGAGGTCTTCAATTGATCCCAGTTTGTTGTTCATCGCTTCAGTCCACTCAAGGTGTTCCTTGCATCTCTGAGCATCCTCATACAATCTTGGCTCGTAGTGATGGTAGAATCTGTACCTTTGCAGAGGTGCAATGCGGGAGCGGTCTCTCAATTTCCTTCCAAGGGGTGCTGAGGGTTGCTGCTCAGGTTGAGCGGTTGCCAAGCGTGGCTGAGCAGGCGGCAATGGCGATTTGGATGTGTTGGAAGATTGGTTGCCCAGATCCAATTTGGGTTCATCTTTGTCTGCCAAACTAACTGAGTCATCAGACCGGTTGCAATACCCGGTCCATGGCGCTGAAGGAAGAGGTGGTGTTTTGGGACCTCAATCTTGGTGAGATGAGTCGGAATTGTTTGGCCAGGATTTGTCGTCAACATTCAGTCTGGCTCCGGGGGTACTTGGTCTGGACATGTGAAGGAACCTGACATGCTTTGAGGAGATAATAGAGCCGTGTTTGGTCAGAATCCGGTAAGAGAGAAGAAGCGGGTTGAAGCCTACTAAAGTGCCCTCTTTTCCCTTAGAGTCAAACTTAGCCCCTTTTGTCCTCTTGTTGAGTAGGTAGATGCATGGGTTACCAATAGGTTTGAGATAGTTGCAGGGGAGGACTCTGCCCTGCATTTTTGTCCAGGAAGTTGATTCATTGTCTTTTGCCGGGATGTGATTGAGCATGGTGCAGCAGCCCTTGACAACCTCATGCCAAATTGAGGAAGGCAGGCGACTGTCCTTGAGCGTTTCCCTTGTTGATTCTGCAATGGTGCAATTAGCCCGTTTGGCTTGGCCATTGTGTTCAGGATGATAAGGTTCTGAGACTATGTGAGTTATGCGTTTTTCTTCAAAGAAGGACGTCAATCTTGAGTTGAAAAACTTGGTCCCTCCATCTGAACAGACCTCCAAAGGGTATACGCCACGTTGTTGGTATTCTTTCTCAAGTAAGCTGATGATGATCTTGACCGTCTTGTCTTTTGAGATCATTGGAAAATCAGTCAGGTATCCACTGGCATTGTCTACAAGAGAGAGGATGAATCAATGGCCAGACTTGGAGGACAGTTGTATTGGACCCATGAGGTCCAGGTGGATCCAATCAAATACTTTAGATGATTGTGCTGAGGAGTGGTTAAATGATTCCTTTTTGATCTTGCTCTTGATGCACTCAATGCATTGAAACTTCCGTTTGACTTTGTTTGGGATGTGCTGAGTAAGGGGTTCCAACCTGGTCAGGAAGGCATGGCCAAATTTTCTGTGGATCTTGAGCAGAGCGTCCTCATGCGTGGTTGAGAGAGTGGAAACATGAGATTTGAGATAAGTAGAAGAGATGTGAGAAGGCGTAGGCAGAGTGTAGAGGTTTTCCTTAATCATTCCATTCAGGACCACCCTCACGCTGTGAGAAACCAAGAATTGATTGTCATGAGATTTGATGGAGCAGCCCTTGCCGTTCAATGCCTGAGCGCTGATGAGATTGACAGTGACGT
Source organism: Puccinia polysora (assembly GCA_025617555.3). Lineage (NCBI taxonomy): Eukaryota > Fungi > Basidiomycota > Pucciniomycetes > Pucciniales > Pucciniaceae > Puccinia > Puccinia polysora. Next base: position 20,636,719 of record CM062634.1, on the reverse strand, counting down.
CTGGGACATAGAACACATCTGTGAGCTTGAGAGTGATGTTGCTCCAGTGAAGTGTGGCGGTCCCTTTTCCTTTGATGGGGAGACTGGCTCCTTATTTGCCTGTTCTGATGGGATTTCCCGCATACGGCTCCATTTTGCTGAAGAACCAACTGTTGTTGAGCATGTGCACTGAAGCTCCGCTGTCCAGCAGAAATTGTTGGTTGGAATCTCTGTGTTCAACCCATAGGTTGAGGAGGGCCAAATAATCAGCTGAGGGGGGTTCTGCTTTCTCTCCTTTCTCTCTCTGAGTAGTCTTCTTTGCCTTCCACTTAGCTTGATTATCTCTTGACCATTTGGGGGCAACGTCAGGATGGAGGTGCCAGCAGTTGTTGGCTGAATGGTTCTTGTCTTGGCCAGGGTGATGGTACCCTTCAACGCATTGTCTTGGATCCAACCCCTTGTTGGTGTGTCGGTGAGAGGAAATCTTTCCTCCAAAGAGGGTGACGTTGCCTTTTGATTTTCAGTTTGAGATAGATGATTGGGCCATTGATTTGTTTTTCAGATGAGTAAGATGATTCAGTACGTATTCCACTGACAGTTCCTTGTCAGAGTGCATAATCTGCCTCTTGAAGTCGTCCATGGAGGTGGGAAATTTGAAGAGAATCAGGTACGCCACAATGTTGTTGGGAAGTTTGATACCAACCTCGGCCATCTTCTTAAGGCTGACTTTGACTTGAGTGATGAAGTTGAAAATTTCATTAGGATTGAATGAGAGATAGAGAAAGGTGTTGAAGACCCTCGCACGGTTTGACGCTTGTGACAAGGCAAATTTCTGTATGATGGCCTTCCACAGGAGCTTAGCTGAGTTCCTGTTTTTGGACGTGACAATGTTCTTGTGGGCAGTGGAGTCAAGCTTTTATATGAGAAGAAGTTTCATCTTGTTGTTGACAGAGGCATCCAGGATAGAGTTCTTGTCGTTGATGGTATCGGCACATCCCCTGACATCAAGAACAGCGTCCATCTTGTCTCTCCATATCCCATAATTATTGTCTCCAAGGAGGGGAATTGTTTTGAGAGTGGTCTTGAGCTTGGTTTGTTGGAAGATGTCCATTATGCCCAATTAGGTTTTTTCCTCTCTTGGCTTTGAGTTGATGATTGAAGGAGCTTGGTTTGGCTTTTAACCGTGAAGAGATTTGAGAAGATTTGATTGATCAAAGATCTAAGAGCTAGAGACATGGTAGGATGACGCGCAGTGAGGAACAGGAACAACCAAACAGGGATGAAGAACAAGAAGAGAAACAAACAGGAAACAAGGACCACAGGATGTATGACATAGCTGTGAAGTGGAGTTGGCCACACTTTGGATTGAGTCAAGGGTTTGATTGGAGTAAGTTTTTTCAGGATTGTATCAGGTAGGCTGCGAGTTCAGTGGTGCTGAGTCTTAGTAGGGTTTGTCAAGAGGATATTGGGGTATGAATCTCACCAGGCATTCACAGTGTCAAGTCAAAGTTGATTGAGAGCTTAGAGGAGGAAATGAGGTCAAAGAAGAAAATGGGGAGTAGAGGATGAGGAGGAAGCATTGGAAGGAAGGTCATGGTGAGTGAGGAAGGTCATGGTGAGTGAAGTGAGTGGTGTGTCAAGAGGAAGATTTCTGATCAACCCCCCATCTTCCCAGGGTCTCCAACATGGGTAGTAGACTGAGTGATTTGAGTGACCAGGTGCGGCTACCTGGATGATTGGGGGAGAGGAGGTCAGACCGTGCGCGTCTGGCGGAGTCAGTGCTGAGAATCTCAACATCATCCCACTAAGTCATCCGGTCAACTTCATTGTTCCAACTGGTTGCCTCATCACCAATCTCATCAATACTATTCTCTTCTTCATCCTCATCCCTCCGCTCCAATTTTTTTTCTTTCCTTTCCCATTCAATCTTTCCATTCTCCTCACTCTCTCACTCTCCCATTCCATCCTCATCCTTATTCCCTATCAACTCTTGCTCATCATCCAAGCCCTGGCCTTCCTGGTCTCCTACATGCTCCAATTAGGGTGCATAAAAGTTAAGCAAACCCACCGTTTTTTAATGGCAGTTTTCAACTCAAATCTGCCATTTCAGAACCGCCATTAAAAATCAAAAAAACCCACTTATTTCACATCAGACATGTCAAAGTTAACTGAAAATAAATGGTTTTTTTCAAATAAAGTATAAAAATGCTTTCAACAGCTCAACCACGCATCATTCCACATTATCACCCCTGGTTTCATCCTCTAACCTTATTGGAACACTTCATCACTCTCATTGCTTCATTGCTATCCTCATCACTCCATCACTCTCATTGCTTCATAAAATCATGCCATCATCACTCTTTTTGCTTCATCACTCTCATTGCTTCATCAATCTCATCACTTCATCACTTCATCACTCTCACCTTGCTTTATCACTGTCATCACTTTATTGATTTCATCAGATCCATCCTCTCATTGCTTCATTGATTCATCACTTCATCCCCCCTTTCATCAAATCCTAACTTTCATTGCTTTATTGCTTCATCACTTCATCCCACTTACTCTTTTTAAATGGCCCCTCAGCAACACTCCCCCCATAAGTCCACTCAACCAAAGCAAACATCCCCCAGGAACTCAACATCCAACAATCCTCCCCCATCAGCTTTCAAAGGCTCAATTCAGCTCAAGAGAGCTTATCACATCATCCTGGTAAACTAGCTCAAAATTCTTTCCAACTACAGTGCTTACTTTGGATCCAACAATGAAACACAAGTTGGCCAACCTCCATCCTCTAAGGTCAATGGTTATCTCCTGATGGCCAATGAAATCAAGAATAAAACAAAAGGTAGGCTGGATCTTTCATCCAAACAGATGCAGGAGCAATTCAAGAACTATCAAAACAAGTATGAAAAAGCCCACTCAATGTCAATCTCCACCATCTTTGGTATCATCAACTCTAATAAAGCATAGGGAATCAACTTGGTGGTTGATAAGTTGGACTCCATTTGTCCTTTTTATGTTAAAATGGATGAAATCATTGGAAAGAAGGCCAATATAACCCCTTTAGCCGCTTTTGATGCCCAAAAATCAGATTCAGTTGATTCTGAGGACCTAGCTGTGGATGCTTGGCCTAGAAATGATGATCCCAATGAAGCCTATGAGTGGCCCCAATCTGATGTGGAGGAGGATATTCCAAAAGAATCAGCTCCAATCAGGTCTAAATCAGCATTGATCAACAATCCAAACCCTTCCTTGGACCCCTAACTTCCTTCTTTGGATTTCTCTCTTCCTGGGGTGAAAGAAATTAACAACTTGCACAACAAGGAGCAAGTTATTCCTGTATCACCACCATTGTCATCATCTGCTGAAGCAAGGAACCAAGATATTTTCTCTTCTGTATGCTTAATCCTGACTGATTTAGATTGTAAAAAAACAGGCTCATTCATTCCTGAATGGCCAAATACTCAATCCAATGGGGCCTCCCACATCCCCTTCAAATGAGAGCAATGACTTTCCCACACAAACCTCCTCTGCAAAGGGAAATAAAAAGGCCTCCAATGCCATCAACCTCAACCCTAATAGCCGTCAAAAGCAGAGAAACACTTCAAGTTTTTCTGGCTCTAAGGATGTCATGGAGAAGCAAGATTTGAGTAAGTTCATTTATTTATTGTACTTGCTTTCAAAATCAAGCTCATTCCTATTCCCCTCCAAAAAAAAGTAATATGACAAATATAATCCAAAAAACTTCTATTTGAAAAGGAGAAGTGGGATTTTAAACTGGATATGGATTGTCAAAATTGGAAAGATGAGAGTTTGGCTCATCAACACAAGTTGGATGCTGAGTGGCAAATAAAACAGGCAAAGCTGGAGTTTCAAAAAGAGGAAAAGGAGAAGGATCAAGAGAAAGATCAACTCAAAAAGGAGAGGGAGGGGCTAGCCAAAGAAAAAAAAGATAGGTTATTGGTAGCCATGGCATGTATTGGTAGCAGTAGAACTGTGGATGAAATAAAGGAAATTACTTGATTGCTTGGTTTGTAAATATATTTAATTTGATAAAAATTATAAAAATAAAGACAAAAAAAAATTTTTTGATTGCAACAATGTTTGAGAGTATTTTCAACATCACCAATGAACAAATATTTTTTATTTTTATTTTTATTTTTATTTTTTTTCCTAAGATATATTTTGCAACTGGCCAAGTCCTTGCTAGTGTTTTGAGTTGCTCTATTGATTTGCATGGACATCGCCATGCTAGTATGGGTGGCACTATCCAATGCAGAAAAAGTAAAGTGTTTGTACTTTTTTGCTGCCCAAACAATTTTCACAATGCCCTTTTGTTTGAAATCAATCCCAAAACCCAAGTCTGGGAACACAAATTGGCCATTGGATACTTGATATTCATACTTTTTGTTGATAAGTTGTCCATTTGATTTTTTCTTTGGGACCACAAGTAAAAAGGAATAGTCAGAGACATCAACTTGGTCAATATGAGGCAAGTTGTAGAAGGAGTCTGATGTGAAGGTGGTGTGAGGGGAGCAGTCAAAAGCAGTAAGGCCAGATCCAAATTCCAATGAGGAGAAGGAAGGGTTGTTGTCCATCATAGATTCATGATTGGAATTGAATGCAAGTTTGGCTAATTTTTGAAACATTTGGCCCAATATATGAGAGACCTTGTCAGACCTAAGGTTCAAAAAATAATACTCTTTAGGGGAGGATTTGACAGCATCTTTCTTCAAATATTTTCCAAAAAGTTCACAAGGGTACATCAATTGTTGCCATCCAATTGCCCACATTGTCTCAACCCAAGATCTTGAGGGACTGACAGTGTTGACAATTTTTTTGGATTGGTTAAGGAATTTCATTACTGAGTTGATGTCCTTCTTCTCTTTCTCAGAGAGTTTATTCAAAGGGATAAATAGGATGATGGCAACCATAGCCTCATTATACAATCAATCATGAAAATATTCTTTTCCAGAGCTGAAGAAATGGAACCGTTTGATCTTCTGTTTTGCCTGTTCCAAGTCTTCAGGGGTGGGTTTTTGAATTTTCTTGAAAATGGACGGATGAAGGTTCAAGGTACGTAGTTTGCCTGAAGACCAAACAACCTTTTCATTAATTGTTTCCTCAGTCACTTCCAATGCAATTTCAAAATCCTGCATTTGAGCCCTCCTTCTCTGGCAAGCCCTTTCCTTTCCACTTCTCTGTATGTTTCTCAAACTATCTCCTTCCATCTTTCCCCCCCAACCGTTTAGTTTGATTGGGGTGAGGATCAAGATGGAAATCCATTAGTTGTAACATTTTGAGTTTTGTGGGTGAAGAATGGGCTGTCAAGAAAGGGTGGTCAAAGTGGTGGAATGTCCAATTGCATTGCATTGAATCAAAAAAAGCAAAGAAAAAACAGTCATTATTCTGGTATAAACCACTTAGATGATCCACAAACATAGAAAATAAAAAAAACAATACCTGCAATTCTCCTACTAAAAAAACAAAAAAAAAATAAAAAAAAATAAAAAACAAACAATCATCAGTCTGGTATAAACCACTTAGATGATCCACAAACATAGAAAATAAAAAAAACAATACCTGAAATTCTCCTACTAAAAAAACAAAAAAAAAATAAAAAAAAAATAAAAAACAAACAATCATCAGTCTGGTATAAACCACTTAGATGATCAACCAACATAGAAAATAACAAGAAAATTAGTGGTAATCTCCTACCAAAGAAAAAAAATTGTCACTTAACTTCTAAAGAACTGGGAGGAGGAGGAGGAGTTGAAGGGGGAGAAGGCCACCGGTTGGTCAATCAATCAATTGATTGATTGGCAAGCAATCAACCATTTGCTTGCCGGTCAACCAATCAATTGATTGCCTGCCAGTCAACCAATCAATCAATTGCCTGCCAGGAAACCAATAAATCAACCGGCAAGCAATCAATTCTTTGCTTTCAAATCAATCAATTGGTCAACTGGCAAGGTGGTGGTGGGGGAAGATGGGGAGCAGGAGGAGGGAAAAGAAGGAGAGCAGGAGGAGGAGGGGGGGTGCTTACCAGTGGTGCTGAGCAAGGGTGCTTACCAGTGGGGCTGAGCAAGGAGGGATGAATGGCCTGGAACTTGTAAAAGGAGGAGGAGGGGGGGGAGGTCAGCTCTGATGAATCAAGGAGGAGGAGGTGGGGGGCTTACCTGGGGCACTGAGAAAAGAAAAATAAGGAGGAGGATGACCAGGTGAACTTGGAGATAGGTGGAGGTGGATGGTGAGGTGGTTTGGTGAGGAGGAGGGAGGTGTGGACCAGTGGTTTGGTTTGGTGAGGTGATGGTTTTGTGAGGAGGAGGGAGGATTGGACCAGTGTTTTGGTGGGGTGAGGTTGCTGGTTTGGAAGTTTTGGTTCTGGTTTTTGTCTAATTCCATCAAAAAAAAAGAAAAATAAAGAAAAATAAAGAAAAAAAAGAAAAAAAAAGTAAAAAAAGAAAAAAAAAGAAAAAAAAAGAAAAAAAAAAAAGAAAAAAAAGAAAAAAAAAGAAAAAAAAAAAGAAAAAAGAAAAAGAAAAAAGAAAAAAAGAAAAAAAATGGGAATTAGCCTAGGATTCTGGGTTAAACAACCAACACCAAAAAAATCCAGTGATGCTAATTTTTTACCTATTTGAAAACCCAATGCTACTCATCAAATTGAGCAAGTGTGAGGGGTATAATCCGCTCTCTCATGGCCAAAGATGAGGTAGAAGATGAGGCTGGGATGACTCAAGAAGGATCAGGAATATCTTCTTCAAAGATTTTGTCCCATTCATCTTTGATGTTGGCAAGAAGGTTGTGAGGGATTACACAACTGATAATCCAGTTGATGAGGAACTTCATGTCTTTGGAAGATTGGAGCTGGTTTTGCATCTCCCGTAAGCTGGCCCATCTTCCTTTCAGGATTCCTATGGCATGCTCAATCCAAGCTCATGATTGGGCAAGATGATAGTTGAAATCAGTTTTGGCTTGATAATTGGTTGAAACATTGTGGTATGCTGGAACCACATATTTCCCTCTAGCATAAGCTGAATTGGCCAGAAGGTATTGATATTGGTCAAAGTAGTTATCTGGTTGTTGGGCAATCTGCATCCAATTGAAAACATATGAATCATGACAAGAACCCAGAAGGCCAGCATGGAGGGATATGAACTTCTGGTTGTTATCACAAACAAGTTGAAGTGGCACAGGGTATCTATACAAAAAAAGGAAACAAATCTGATCAGTTTATTATTAAAGGCTCTGGAAAGGAAATGAATCAATTGCCTTTTTTTCCAATCAAAATAATGGTTGCCATCTAGCTTAGGTTTTTGACTAAAGGGGATAGTGGTTCCATCAACAAGGCCAATGCAACCAGGAAAGCCTTCAGTCTCCCTTCATTGAGATATCTCCTTGTGGTCTTCTTTGGTTGGCCAACAAAGGACCAAGCAAGGGAAAGATAGGATAGCAATCATGACTCTTTGGATGTATAAGTCAATGGATCCATAACTGACCAAGAATAGATTTTCTAATCAATGAATTGCTGCTCCATTTCCATTTGATCCAAATCTACAAAGAGCAACAGCCAGTTGGATAGCTGGATTGTGTTGAGGATTCCAAGAATTGTTCTGGAAGATGTGGTGGTCTTCAATCATCTCCAAAAGTTTTATGAAAGAAGGCAATAAAGTTTTGAACAGTTGCTGGAATCTTAAGTTGGGAAGTAGGTGAAGCTTTTCCCTTTCATACATAGGGTTGTGGAGAGTGTGTCTTTGTGGAACCATGTATTGCTTTTCCAATAGAGAATTCAAAGCTAACCAAGTTGATTCCAAATTGGAGTCTGAATCCAAGTCAAATAATAAAAAAAGTTCAGTCAGCTTTTTTGCATTTTCAACTTGCTGCCGGGAAGTTTGATTGGACATGTTGAGAAAGATGGTGATGTGATGATGATGGGATGTGTGTGAAGTGATGGTGATGTGAAGCAATGGAGAGTTGAAGCAATGGAGATGTGAAGTCATGGAGATGTGAAGCAATGGAGATGTGAAGCAATGGACATGTGAAGCAATGGATATGTGAAATGATGGAGATGTGAAGGGATGGAGATGTGAGGAAATGGAGATGTGAAGCAATGGAGATGTGAAGCAATGGAGATGTGAAGCAATGGAGATGTGAAGTGATGGAGATGTGAAGCAATGGAGATGTGAAGCATGGAGATGAGATGTGTGTCATGCATATGGATTTGATGAGTTGGAGGTGTGGATGGGTGTTTTGCATGCCATGGATGGTGGCTGGATGATAATGGCAGGTTTGATGTTTTAAACCCACCATTTTCATGAAACCCGCCATTTTGAAATACACCAGGTAGGGGGTATGTGTATTTCAGAAACCCACCATTAAAAATGGCGGGTTTGGTCAAAAAAAAATGGCGGGTTTCTAATGGCAGTTTTGCTAACTTTGATACACCCTATTTGATACAATAGATCACCAATTCCTTCAGTGGGTCTAACTTCCTCATCCTCACACTTGTCACGCTTGTCTACGCTCATCCCAGGAAGAACAACCCCATTGCTATATTCCTCTTCATCCCTTGGCCACCAATCACCATTCTCCAAGCTGTCCGTTTTGATACTGCGTGGTATCAAGATCCAAAAGACTCCTCATTGACTCAATTCATCCTCCAATTCAAGTGCTTGCCCTACTCTTTCTGATCCTCAGATGATCTCATCCCGCCGGACAGTGGCCATCTTGGATCCTACTTCCCAGCTATCTTGCCTTCTCAATCCTTGATCCTCTCCCTCATCTTCACCTGGAAACAGGTCTTCCCAATCCCCAGTACCATCCTTCTCAACATCCTCAATGGCGCCATCTACGACCATTGGTGATCTACTCAGTCAGGCCTCCCAATCAAACGTTCACAATGGTCATCCGGACTATTGAAGACCTACTGGTCTCACCATCATCGCCAGTGTTTCCTACTTTGAGCTCTCCATCTCCTACCCCTCTCCTCCGCCTGGTCAACCGCTTGATCCTGCCCTCATCATCAATCGTGACTTCACTTGCAATCTCTCGTCATCTTTTCGCAACCTTGATTTTATTGCGCTTGACCCTGCCATCCCTGCCCTTCTTCCACTTCTTCCGCTTCTTCCCTCACCTCTCTCTCTCTCATCGTCATTTGAAGCGGTCTCATTGACATCCCAATCTATCATCCCAACCTTCAATTGACCTCAAACTCCTCTCCCAATCATCATACCATCTCCCTTCTGACTGATCCCAACTCAAATTCCTACTGATTGGTCAAAAATTGCCCGCTGCCCCCTGTTGGCCTTCTACTGCTTTCTCCATCATAACCCCATTACTCCATCCTCTAAATCAATTGGTACTCATTTCACCGGTCTCGCTATCACTCTTGTTACCTCTCTCATCAATCGCGACTTTGCTTGCTTCTCAACTTCACCTCACTATCATTCTCATCCATATACTCAGTCGCGACTTTGCCTGCAACCTTGAATGTGAACCACCTCCGTCCTCTCCATCCATCAACTCTTCTCAATTCCCCGCTGGCAACCTCGCACCTCTGGCTCCTTGAACCCTTCCTTGACATTTCCCATCCCTTCAACTTCGCTCAATCCCTGTTTGATATCTTGGTTGCAACCTTGTTGCTGCTCATCCTTCATCCTCAAACACAACCCCGACCTCGCTCCCTTTGAATTCACCCCGCTGAACTCACGTGTTGTGACTTCACACGCAATTTTGTCTTTTTTGTCTCCCTTCTCTCATTGATTGCAACATTGTTCGCGCACTCCTCCTTGCTCGCCCATCACTTCTCTCGCTGCCTTGATGGCAACCTCAATGGCAACCTACACGCTCTTGCTCTCATTTCCATCCTCCCTTGTTTGACCAAATCTTCAACATCTGTGACCTTGCTTGCGCCTCATCTGAGACATTTTGTGCGCTCTCCTCCTTGCTTCTCCACCGCTTTCCTTGCTGCCTCAATGGCAACCTCAATGCTTCATCAACTACCATCATTCCAGGGGTGGTCCATTCATTTGGCCCTTCCTTTTGCTTTCCCATCCACTTCATCCGCTCCACCTCCTACATCACAATTCACTCCACCTCCTCCATCTCATCCGCTCTACCGGCTACCTCAACCACCATTGCTTCATCTCCTCCATCTCATCCGCTTCAACTGCTACATCACCACCCGCTCAATCTCCTCCATTGATACTCCCATCATCCTTACCATCCATCAACCATATAAACAACAAATAACTCTCAACACTATTATCACCATCAACAACATTCAATTCAACTTCAACAACATATCTATATTCCTTCTCATGTAGTATTGAACAGGCTGGTGTGTTGGAATCCTTCCCTCTTTTTTGTTCAATACTATCCTCATATCTCCCTATCTTCCACCCTCTCTGATTACCACCACCACATTGATTACAATTTAATACTGTCATCATCCACCATCATTATTCAACAACTGTCACCACTACATTCAAACTTCATCTCTATCATCATCATCATCACCATCCTCATTGCACCATCACCATTGCCATAATCATCATCATATTATTCTTCCCCATTAAGCTATACCATTACCCTCATCATCATCATATCATTCTTCCCCATATCATACTAGGCACCTATGCCTGAGGTCCTTGTTGCTCCTCTTAAAATAGGCTATCATTCCCCATATCATGCTAGGCAACCATGCCTGAGGTCCTTGTTGCTGCTCTTAAAATAGGCTATCATTTTCCCATCTCATATCCTGACAAGGTGGCATCTTGTCATATATTCCTCAATTCCCATATTCTCTTCTCCCTTCTCATGAATCTCTGGAATGTTTTCTGGTTTTAAATTTGTTCCTAAATTTGTCAGTTAAGTTGGTGTGTTGTCTTTTTGCTGTTCATATCCTGTAACTACCAAATTTAGTTACCTTTATCTCTATGTTACTATTTTCATTAGCTCACTACTCATGTCTTAGGCGCCCTCTGGGGCTGTTGAGTTGTCTCTAACCTGCTTCCTTAGGCCCCCTTAGGGGTTCTCTAGTTGTCCATAAATACTTGTACTTCCCTTGGACCATGAATTCAAACCATCTGATTACCAGAAATCAAAAAGGGAGTGTCCCTTCCTCCCCTTCAGATCAGTCCCACTTGAATTTACAAGTAAGATCCCTTTTCCATTGGCTCTTTATAGCCTTATCAATACTCCTCCTTTGGCTATTCAGCAGCCTACTGTATTCCTTCCTACTCTAAATTACCCTTCTTCACATCCTAAGCTTTTCAAATACCTCTCACCAAAAAATCTGAGAGCTTTTGGCCAATTTAAAGGCCTTCAAAATTACAATCAAATAATTAAAAAAAAACCATTGTCTCAAATCTTTTCACATTTTCTGAAAATTATTTTCTGATTTTTTTTTGAAAATATGAAGAGAAAAAAGTTTAAAAATATAAAACACAATTCAAATTCAATTTTTCTAGATTTTTAGGCCTTAATTTTAATGCCAGGAAATGGGATTAACATAAAAAATAAGACATTGTTTTAAACTTTTTTTCCTCATCTTTCCAAAGCATTTTAAAAAGTTTGAGCTTGAATTCTTTTAGTGGGCATTGAGAAGGGCACAAAAAATATATGTGAGGATTTTTTTTAGGTTTCTTTTTTCCCAAAAAATTCATAATTGAAAACACAGAAGTGAAATTTTTTGCTCTAAATGATTGAGTCAATAATCAATAGAAAAAAAATTAGGAAAAGTTCAGCAAAACAAAAGAAAAAATGATTTAATCAAAATCAATTTTTAGTACTTTCTTTATTTGATGTGGAGACTTTGTAGGAGGAAAAAAGTGTTTAAACCAAGTTCCAAGTTATTATGAATCAAATCCTCCCATTTTTGTGATTACTTGCTAGCAAAAGCCATCAAAAGGGGGTCTAATTGCCAATGTGGTCACATTTCAGAATTATAGTGGAAAGAAACAATGTGCTTAAAATTTTCCAAAATCATTATACATATGGGAGAAGTTTGAGAATTGGAAGTTGGAGGGCAATTGAGGGGCAAATAGGTTGATGGCATCAAATTAGATAAAAGTATCACTGGCCTTTTTTATGTATCTTCCAGCAGGAAAAAATGGCAACAGAATTCCATCCATTAAATTTGAGTGGAAGGTCCAGAAGGGTGTTTGAGATATTTTCTTGCTTTTTCAAAGTTTTCATCCTATACTTGATCCATGAAATATTCTTTCCTGAAGAGAGAGTTTGATTAAATTTATTTGACCATTTCCTGTATTGAAATGCAACCTTCATATTTATGAACCAAATTAACTTCTACTGATCTACAAAAAAGGTTCCCATCACCCATCACATCTTTGAAATGTGAAATTTGTGGTAAGGCTGTCTTGGGAAAATTAAATCTCTGTATGGATACTAATGAAAGAAAGATTAATATTATTCAAGAGGAAATGAAAAAAATTACTTAACTTATCAATAGTAATCACTTCAAAATTATCAGAAAATTAAAAGTAAAATCTTTTTAACTTGAATATTATCACAAAAAAAAATACAGGTTGATAAATGAACCATAAAGCAAAATTATTTCAGAAATATATTCACCTCTTCAGTTTAAGAAGATGTAGTTGTGGGAGCAAAGATTAGATTCCATGGAGGAATTTAAGCATCTGAATCTGAATCTTCTTCTTATTCTCTTGAAACTCCTCAAAGTTCCAGGAATTGATTATGGGAAACAACCGGCTTATTGATGATGAGTCCTGACCTTTGATTGACAAATGAAAATATGAAAATCAATGAAAAATAGAAAACTAGACTGATCCCCCCCAAAAAATTGCTAAATTTCTTGATTATAACCAATGCTTCCAGCTCTGGTATCTCTTCAACACTTAATTCATCCTTATAAGAATTAAATGCTAGACTAATTAAAAACAAAAAATAATAATTGGAACAAACCTCTTCCTCTGAATCCTGTTTCCTTTTTCCCTTTGAATTTTCTTGGACTTCCATTGGGGCATATCAGAGTTAACCAAAACTGCCATTAAAAATCCAAAAAAAACAATTATTTAACATCAGATGTGTCAGATTTATCTGGAAATAAATGGGGTTTTTCAGATAAATTATTTAAAGGCTTTTGCCACCTCAACCACACATCAGTCCATGTCATACACCCCTGGCTTCTAGCCTCAACTCCTTCTACCTCCAAACTCATTGGAAAAATTCTACCTCAAGCCTCATTGGAACAATTCTACCTCAAACCTCATTGGAAAAATCTACCCCCAACCTCATTGGAAAAATCCAATTAATCACTCTCATCACTATATTGCCCTCAACACTTCATCACTCTCATCATTTGATCACTCTCATCAATTTATTTTTCTTGTCACTTGATCAATCTAATCACTTTATTGCCCTTGTAACTTCATCACTCATCAATTTATTGCTCTTGTATCTTCATTTGTATCCTCATTGCTTCATCTCTCATCCCAAAATTGCTCTCCTAATCAATTCATATGTCTTATTTTTTAATTTCTCTTACTCTTTCCAAATTCACCCTCAGTGAATTTCCCCCTGCAAGTCTACACAAAAATTGATTAAACCAAAGAAAAAATTGCCATTATTCAAAGGGAAAAAATTGATTATTTCAAACAGAGACTCATGATTGGACTTATCAATAACAATTAATTTTCCAAAGTTTAAGAAATGCAACTTTTTTATCCTGTTTTTGGCCTTTTCAAACTCTTCAGGGCAGAGTTTTTGACTGATTTTTTTTTTTGGAAAAGAAGGCAGGATACAGATCCAAATATTTTAGTTTTTGTACAGACCCCAATTTATTTTGATTGATCCCCTCCTCTGCTACTTCAAAGAGATTTTGGGACCTCTCTTTTGAGCCATCTATTTCTGAAAAGCTCAATTCTTTCTACCTCTCTGTATGCTTATCAAATAATTTTATCCCATCTGTTAGGGTGGTGTGATTCACGCTACGCAGGGTTGCACCACTCTGCCGCCTGCCGCGCGCAATTGCGCTCTCAAGCCAAGTCTCAGTCTCAACCTCAACCGACGGATAGCAAAGTCTGGCGGAGAATCTTCTTCCCCGCAGCCTTTCCCTCATCATCCCTCACTTGACCACCCAAACCATGCCGCCACTCATCAACTCAACTTGCAACCAACACAACAACCCGAGGTTCCACGCAAAGCTGACTCAGGAGGAGGGCACGACTAGGTTCAAGTGGAGGTAACTTAGGACTCCTCTCTCATTCTCTCATTGTCTCATATCTCTATCAAAATCTCCACTCAGTTCTGTTTTCTCAATCAACCTCAACTCACACCAACTGGTCAATCCAGGCTTGTTTCCTTTTCATTCCTCACATACTGTGTCGGACTAACGCCGTAGGACTAAAGTAGTGTTGATCTATTTCAAGGTATTCTACCAATCCCTTTCTCTTTTGTAATCATCCCCACTCAATCAACTTACTGTTTTGTCTTTATTCCATCTATTTCAAGTAATTCAATTGCCTATTCTATGTCATCTAAGGAAGTGATCACGACGTGAAATCACATGGTAGCAAGAGAAACTTCCTTGTAAGCAGGCAACCTTGATTGAGTAAGAATGAGCAATGAAAATGGGACGGCAATAGTAATACCCAAGTATGACTTGTCAGACTCAAGCTTGGGGACCAGTCATTGCGTTAAAGTGGTCAAGTTGACGGGAAAGAACTGGAATCAATGGCAAATGAGATTTGCCAATATCTTAACCAGTAAGGAGTACGAGGACCTGTTGGACAAGGAATGGAGTACATCCACCTTCAGACGCAGAAACACCTGGGCCCTCAACCAATTGTTCTCCACCACAACATCAAGGCAAACAAAGGAAGTTTCATCAACGCTTATACCGCCCTGCGCAACGCTTGCGGGGACGGATCCATTCTGACAATAGTAACCAAGTTACAAAGACTTATGAGGATGGAGTACACACCTGGAACGTCCCTACAGGATCACGTCAACAGGTTTTCTTCTCTCTACACTTTGTTGAAGTCCTCCCTTGCTAACACTCTGGAATTTGCATCAATCTCCACCGGACTGGCTGCATGTCTACTTCTGATAACACTCAACTACAACAAAAATCTAACCCCATTGGTTCAAAATATGTTTGAAATCAACCCCTTCAACTACAAAACTGTAAGAGATTGTCTCATACTTGAACATAACCACAGAGAAAATCTGGAGACCAAGGAGGAAATGAACCTGGCAATCAAGGGTCCAAACCGTACCAACTCACACAACAAGAGCAAATCTGGAACTAGAAAGCTGGCCAACCATCCACCCTCATCTTCAAACCAACACGGAAGTGCAATTCCTAAGAGAAATCACCCTCAAGGCAAATCATTAGACAACAAGATCGCCAGATTGGTTGCCAAGCATCTCAAGCAGATCAAAGGCAATCCCGAGGCACATCATCTTTCCAAAAAGTCCTTGGAAAACAACAATGAAGCACAGGAGGAGATTGGGTGCGTGGAAGCAGAAAACAATCCGGACAATTATGGATTCTGTCTCACGGACAAAGTCTACCTGGTTCCATCAAGCAAAACCAACTCATTGTTCATCCTAGATTCTGGTGCAACCAAATCAATTGTATGCAATCTATCCTTGCTAACCTCCCCAGAACCTATTGAGAAGGAGATGATAACCTATGGCGGGTCCATCCCGGTCACCCACTCCGTTAGACTTGAAATTGGCGGTACCTGGATACACCCTGTGTATTACGCCCCAAAGGGGCCTTGAAATCTTCTGTCAGTCTCTCAACTAGAAGAACATGGGCTAGTTATATCCCAGAATCATTGTATGCTGGTGTTAAAGCAAGGAGAAAAAATTGTGGCTCAATTCCCTCGGAACGGAAACCTCTATGCCTTGGACCTTGTCCGGGTATCAGCCTTCAACTTAACCAAACTTACCAATTGGCACGTAACTTTGGGAAACCCATCCAATGTATACCTAAAGAAATTTCTTCAACTATACAATCTACCCAAACCAACAACAACAAACCAGGCTTCTGTGTGCAAAGTATGCCGAAAATGCAAGCTGAAACAAACTCCACATCTTAACCCCCTTCCTTCCGCCACTCGGCCGTTTGAAAAGCTCCATTTTGACGTGCTTCAAATCTCCCCATCGTGTCGTAGTGGATATCAATAAATCCTCATGATTATTGATGATTACTCCTGCTTTAACCGTATATACACCCTCAAGAAGAAGTCCCATTCTGAAGCAAAGATACTCTCCTTCATACGGGAAATACAGAACAAAACGGGTAAATTACCAGCGTATCTCCACTCAGACCAAGGAGGAGAATTTAGCTCTAATTCTTTCCTAACCACCGTTGCAGATCTGGGAATAACCACCAAACAAGGCCCTGCTAACAGCCCTCAAACCAATGGAATTGCGGAACAATTCAACTCTATGTTACTCACAAAAATGAGATGCATACTAGCTCATTTGTTGGTTCCCGTGAACCTCTGGAACAAAGTGGCAAGATACGCTTCCCATCTCATTAACGTACTCCCTACCAAAAGTCTTGCGTGGTCATCCCCCATGGACACCTTGGCAAAGGCCAACTCCTCCATTGAGCCTCAGCGGGATCTAACTAAGCTCCTTCCCTTTGGCCTCAAGGTTTTTGTAACCCGGACCAACCAAGAAAAAGTCAGACCTCCCTCAAAACCTCTCCTACACCTAGGCTTTGAGCCTTTCTCTGACGCATCACAATTCCTCAAACCCTCCAGTTTGAGAATAATTTTCAGTTGGGACTTCTCCCCTTCCCCGCTAAATTTTCCCTACTGGCAACCTTCCGCGGTCAAAAAACATCACTCTTGCTCCCTTGGACCGAGCCCCTGAAACCCCCCCACCACTAAACAGTATTGATCACCATAAATCCTCCAAACCTCAGGACCGTCCCAACCTCCAGTACGCCTGGCGCCATATCGCGACCCCCCTTGCCAATTAATTTGGTACCAGATCAACCCGCCGCAGCCACTGATCAAAGAATCGTCCCAGGGGCTGATAATACTCAACCTCAAGACTCAACTACTACCACGTCAAAGCACTACACCTTTGTTCCGTACTACAACAAAGCTCCTAGAGATGTCAGCTCCAATATCAACCCATCCAATATACTAGAAGGATCAAGTAGTCGCCGCGGCCTGATTGATGAAGCCAACCTCACTGAATTAATCTTGGTAAATGACGCCCTGAACTCACCTTACGCCAACAAATACCTCGAAGCGATGAAAGAAGAGCATGGCCAGCTTATCTTCAAGAAAACCGGTACTTTGGTCAAGCCTCCCCCGGGTGCCAAGATAATTGGCGGCATGTGGCGTTTGGTCAACAAGCTAAATGAATTTGGGGAGGTTGCTTGCCGCAAGGCGTGCTGGGTGTGTTTTGGCAATCATCAAGACAAGGGAATTAAATACTTCAAAACTTACGCTTGGTGGCGCAAAATGAATCTCTCAAGGTGCTCCTGTCACTTGCCGTGCAACAGAAACTCCATGTATTTCAATTCGACGTAGCAACAGCCTTTCTGAATGGCCTCATTGACGCCCCGGTTTATGTGTTGCAGGTTAGCGGTTTTGAGGAACCGGGTAAGGAAGACTATGTCTGGCTCTTGAACAAATCCCTCTACGGGACCAAACAAGCCCCCAGACAGTGGAAAGCTCACCTGGTCAAAACACTTGCAAAATGCGCATTAACACCATTGGTGGGTGATGAATCTCTCTTTGTCAGCTCTGACCTAGCCATGAAGCTCCACATACACGTCAATGATGGGTTGGTTGTTGGACCTGATTGTAAAATGATTCTTCAGTTTCTTCATCAACTCTGCAAGCACTATGACCTGAGAATCAAAGAGAAACCAAGCCAACATCTTGGGTACAGCTTAGACTGGTGGCCGGACGGGTCCCTCTTTCTTCACCAGGGCAATTTTTGCAAGAAGACCCTCACTGAATTCCAGATGGAGAACAGTCACCCCGTGAAGACCCCGGCTCTTATGGATCTTCAAAAGCTGGTGGCAGAAGACGCGGAACCAGTGGATTGCCGCAGGTATCAGAAGGCCATCCGAATGCTCCTTCATCTAGCTATCCACACATGGCCCAACATTGCTTTCACCACCAATCTTCTATCTCAATTTTCATTGAAGCCAACCGCCTCTCACTGGTCAGCCGTGAAACATCTTTTTTGCTACCTCAACGGCACCAGAAAAATGGGTATTGCTTACTCACACTGCGCTGCTGAAAGGTCCATCCTATGTGGTTGGGCAGACGCGGACTACGCAGGGTCACTGCTGTCCAAGAAGTCCACTTCTGGGTATATGATAACTCTCTTCAACAACCCGCTCTCCTGGGTCGCAAAGAAGAAATCCGTTGTGGCGCAATCAACCTGTGAGGCAGAGTTCATCTCGGCAAACAAGTGCGCTAAACGACTGCGCTGGCTGTCAATCCTGCTCAAAAATCTGAAGAGCCTCAGCAAGAAACCTCCCCTCAACGTTGTTAGAATCATGGCCAGCAATTAGCTTAGGAAAATGAGCAGTATTTAAAGAAAAAGAAATTCTGGACACTGGGTGTCAATATTTTCTTAATGGGGCTCTCACAATGGGGCAATATCTTGGATGAATTTGATTGGAATGATGAATTAATGGATGGAAAACAGCAGGGATAAGAGCTCCTTAAGTGCAAAAGATTGGCCTCTTTTGAGCCCATGATACAACAAGCCAAAAGGCAAATTTTCCGCCCCAAAAGATCTCTACAGGCTCTACTGGCCTTGTTACTTGGTTTGGACTACATCAGCCCACATGGCATCAGTCCCTGTACCCTTAAAACCAGCCTATTCTGGTTATTTCTGGTGTTTCCGCCTCAATGGGGCTGAACCAGCCACTTAACTGTTCAATCCCCTTGGCTGGTTGTACGTTACAACCAGCCATGATGACTTCATTACCTTTTTTAAGGGCTGGTTGCCTCATGCAGCCAGCCCCTGGCCCCTCAAATGGGCCAGGTGGGACCCAGGGAACACCTGGGTCCAGTCTCAGACTCATATGGGGGGGGGGGGGGGTGTGTGACCAGTGGACATGCTGTCCCCCCCCCCCTCTTTCTCTCAAATCCCTGATGGGGGCGGTCAAATCCCCTCACCAGGGGCCCTGGGGGTTGATACCTTCAGGGCATCGTAAAGTAAGTTGGCCTGGGAAGTGATCAAGTCCCCCCAGGCCCATAGCTCCTCCTCCTTGGTAAAGGGGGGGGGAGAGCGCCCCTTTACGGTCGCCCCACACACTCAATGGTGGAGGGGTGATGAAATCCCCCCCACCTGCTGGTTGCTACTCTTGCGGCCGGCGCCGCCACCTCCTTGGGCAAGGGGGTGGTCAGGTCCCCCCTGCCCTGACCGACCGCGCTGTCGTGGTCAGTTGCTGGCTGGTTCAACCCAGCCAGCTCGCCCCCATCCCCCTTGCAACGGCAAGCAAGGGGAGGGGGAGCAAGCTGGGGCTGCGAGCCCCGGCTCCGTGGCGCTGGTCGCCTAGCGCGACCAGCCGGGCCCGCGCGGGATCCCTTGGCCGCGTGACAGCCCCGCGCGGGCCATACCAAGGAACGCAGGCGGCCCCTAGCGGGCCGCGACAGGGGCGGCGGCCCCAATGGGCTGCCCCAAGCCCAAATTGTGAGAATTACATACTTTGGCGGGCCAGCCCGTCTGGCCAAGTATGTCCATAATAAAGCTTGGGCCCTTTTATGCCCAGATAAGCCCATCTGGCTTGGGTAGCCCATCCACCCTGGCGGGCCCGTGAGGGCCCATGTCCCCAAAGACCATAAAAACGTGTTTTGGCACCCAAATGCCCAAAACCAATAACACCCACATAGGCCCACATGGCCCACGTGATGTCCAATGGGCCGTGGAGGCCCATTTTTGCATCCCATTTGGATTACACACTCCTATGCAAATTACCTGAGTGCATCCGCATTTTAACAAATTTCATCCTCCAAAACAATAACGCAAGCACGGTCATGATCAGCAAGGAAGCCCAACTGAACCCAAATTCAAAACATATCAAGGTCAGATATCAGTACATCTGCAATCTTGTGTCAAAGAACCTGCTATCTGTACAACAAGTACCTTCCGCCAAGATGCTGGAGGACGTACTCACCAAACCGCTAGGCACCGTCAAACATTGGGTGGCTCTGGATCTCATTCACATGGCTCCCACATGAATCAAGGAGGAGTGTTAGGGTGGTGCGATTCATGCTACGCAGGGTTGCACCACTCCTCTGCCTGCTGTGCGCAATCACGCTCTCAAGCCAAGTCTCAGTCTCAAACTTGATTGACGGATAGCAAATTCGGGCAGAGAATCTTCTTCCCTGCAGCCTTTCCCTCATCATCCCTCACTTGACCACCCAAACCACTCCGCCACTCATCAACTCAACTTGCAACCAACACGACAACCAGAGGTTCCACGCGAAGCTGACTCAGGAGGAGGGCACAAGTAGGTTCAAGTGGAGGTAACTTAGGACTCCTCTCTCATTCTCTCATTGTCTCCTATCTCTATCAAAATCTCCACTCAGTTCTGTTTTATCAATCAACCTCAACTCACACCGACTGGTTGATCCAGGCTTGTTTCCTTTTCATTCCTCACATACTGTGTTGGACTAACGCTGTAGGACTAAAGTAGTGTTGATCTATTTCAACGTATTCTACCAATCCCTGTCTCTTTTGTTATCACCCCCACTCAATCGACTTACTGTTTTGTCTTTATTCCATCTATTTCAAGTAATTCCATTGCCTATTCTATGTCATCTAAGGAAGTGATCACAACGTGAAATCACACCATCTTTTTCCCTCCAATCCAAATAGTTCAATTGGGGTGAGGATCCAGAAAGAATTAAATTCATTGTGGAACATTTTGAGAGTGGTGGGAGTTTTAGAACTCAAAATTTAGTTGTGAACTATGGGATTTGAACCCATGACCTCATCATTCATGAGTGATTCTTTAACCACTCAGCTAAGTGCACCATTTCCAGATGGGCCATCGTAAATGTCCACCCACCAAGAAGCTTCTCATTGATGAAAAAGGTTGAGTTATTAGATGCAAGAAGTTGTGCTCACTGAGAAGAGCCTTTGGGATTCTGATCTCAAACATTCTGATCAAACTCAATGCCAGTCTCACATCTTTCAGAATTCTC
Organism: Puccinia polysora; assembly: GCA_025617555.3. Classification (NCBI taxonomy): domain Eukaryota; kingdom Fungi; phylum Basidiomycota; class Pucciniomycetes; order Pucciniales; family Pucciniaceae; genus Puccinia; species Puccinia polysora. The sequence continues at coordinate 20,615,549 of CM062634.1, read as the reverse complement.
ATCCAAGCAGTTTTTCTTCCTCTTTGTGGACTGTATTTTGCCTTATTCACATTGAAAAGCAGGTTCATCATTAGCTTTGATTTTCTGAATATCATTATCAGGCACATTTGGTGTTGAGTTTGACAAAGAAAGACATGGGTTTTGATTAGGGGAGGTAGGGATGGCAACCACAAGAGTATCCAAAGAGGGATTGTGTGCAACAGGATCTACAAATATTGATGGGAGCAATAGCATCATGATTTTGATTGTTGGAAGTTGTTGAAGCAGGAGAGGATCTACTAATAGTGATGGGAGCAATAGCATCATGATTTTGATTGTTGGCAGTTTTTGAAGCAGGAGATTGGTTGGGCACATGGGGATGATCATGGTTATTTGTTATTTTTTCACTTTGTTCTCTGGTTTATTGGCCAATGAAATATTCATCTTTTTTGGCTTTTGCGGCTGCTCTTCTGCATTTACCTGGGCATGATCACAATTTTTTGAGATTTAAATACACATATAAGATCAGATCAATGAATTTTTTTTGTTTTTTTGACCTTTAAAGTCAATCAATAGATATGAAGCAGAAGCACTCACATAGAGGTAAGTCAACCTTAGAACACAAATCAGCTCTACCAGGGGCATCAGGTGGTGTGGGAATGTTGAAAAAGCAAGAATGAGAGGTTAATAGATTCATCAGAGTAGCTTTCCAAGACTCTGGTTCTGTGAAAAAATATCTGATCAACCAAGGAATACACCAATAACACATTCAAAAGTTGTCAAATCTTGCAAACATCTCATGTTTTGTTTGATCAGTTCATGTGAAAACACCCGTATAGAAGATTTGAGACTTGAAGCTTCAATCATTGGACCTAAAAATTGACTTTCTCCTGGTGTTTAAGCCATGGTTGTCCATCTCTTGGTTGGGGAAATTTGGACCAAAGAGGAAGGGATTGATTGAATCTTCAAAGAGGCTGCATTTGACTGGCAAGAGGCTGGCTGCTTGATGTGCCTAGTAATCTGCCAAGGACTCAGATTGTGGTCTTGAAGAAGTTCAAGTCAATATCAAATTTGAAGTGGAGTTCATGATTGCCATAGGTTCTGGCTTGTTGATACTTTTTGTGCATGTCACTGGTGAGTAGGATGGTATTGAGCACATAAACTATAAAACTGTGGATGGGGGGATATGAGTTTGAGTGGTTCAGTCAGTAGCTAGCTAGGGGGAGAGAGAGAGGGTGAGTGGATGAGAATCAACAATCCAATAAAACAAGTTTGGGTGAGATTACCCCCTGTGAGACTAATGGAATGGAAGTCGTTGGAACCACATTCAGGACTGTGAGCATAGGATGACCAGGGGTCCTTGATGGCTGATCTAGTGTTAGAATTCCAGGGTGAACTGGGCAAAGGATATTGAGAGGAATTGGGTGAGTTGGCTTCCTGCTGACAATGATGATAGCTTGAATGTTATCAGATGTGTGTGAAGCAATGGAGATTCAAGCTTACAGAGATGTAAAGCAACAGAGATGAGATGTGTGTGAAGGGATGGAGATGGGATTGGTATGGATTTTCTGAGGTTGAGGTGTGGATGGGTGTTTTTCATGCAATGGATGCTGGATGGAGATGATTCATAAATGGATAATTTTATGTTTGAAATCCACCATATCCTTTGAAAACATCATTTTGAAATACACCAGTTAGGAGGTATGTGTGTTTCAGAAACCTGCCATTAAAAATGGCGGGCTTCTAATGGCGGGTTTGCTAACCCTGATACACCATATTCTGTTACTTTTACTCATCCTAAAAATCCTCAAATAATTGTTCTGTGCCCGTCTCAACTCACAATAAAAGACTAGGCTCATAATTTGGAATATGATTTTGAAAGATAAGGGAAAAAAAATGAAAAAATGTCTTATTTTTTATTAATCCCATTTTCTGGGAGGAAATTGAAGTACTAAAAATCTAGGAATATCAAATTTGAATTGCTTGTTATATTTGAGAAGTTTCTCACTTATGATTTTTCAAAATATTCAGAAAAGGATTTTTAAAAATGTGAAAATTTTTGAGATTTAATTGTTTTTTTTCAATATTTTGATTGTAATTTTGAAGGCCTTCAAATTGGCCAAAAACTGTCTTTTTTTTTGAGAGAGACTTTAGATGCCTCTCTACATCCTGCCATTTTTCATTTATTTTTTTTTTGAAACTACACCAAACCCTGCAGATGGGGGACATTGTGGGATGTTGTGGTTATGTAAAAGCCACACAAAAATAAGTGTTGGGGCGCCAAAAAATAATGCCCTTTAAATTAAAACATCTCCCAAAATTTTCAGAATACTGAGGGCCTAGGCAAGAATAACTCCAAAAAATGATTAAAATCATGCAAAAAGATGCCATTGGTGTGATTATAGTAGAGAAATTACCATAATCATACCACCTGGGATGTTTTCCCACCCTAGGAAGGTGTTAAAAGCTTAATATATAAAATCAAGGTTTAATACTTTCTTAAGGTTCAAAGGACTTCCTGGCATTAGAACAAAACCTTTGATGGCATGTTGGGCCCACCAAGGCCTGTAAGCACCAATTGGGGCCCCCGGGGCTTATATGAGATCTCCAGACCCCCTGTGGGGTCTGCCTGGGGTAGAATGTTTTGGACAATTCAAACATTAGGGCATCAGAGTAAGCTCACCCACCATTTTTCTAATTCCAGCTTTCAGAAAAATACCACAATTTCCAACAAACCATTAGAAATAAAAAAAAACAATTATTTCACATCAGACATGTCAGAGTTACCTGAAAATGAATGGGTTTTTTCAGAGAAAGTATCTAAAGGTTTTTGCAACCTCAACCACACACAAGTCCATGTATTGGTCCATGTCATAAACCCCTGGTTTCCCACCTCCTTCTACCTCCAACCCCATCCAAAAAATCTGATTCATCACTCTCATCACTTTATCACTCTTATCAGTTCCTAACTCTCATCACTTATTGCTCTTATCAGTTCCTCACTCTCATCACTTCATCACTCTAATTGCTTATTGCTCTCATCACTTCATCACTCTTATCACTTTATCACTCTCATCAATTTATTTCTCTCATCACCTCATTTCTCTTACTTTTTTCAAATGGTCCCTCCAAAAATCTCCCCCCCAAAATTCCACACAAAAATTCAATGCACCAAAGAAAACATCCCCCAGGAATACCAAAACGAACAATCCTCCCCCATCAGCTTCAAATGTCTCAAGTAATCTCAATAGAGCTGATCAAATCATCCTGGTGACTGGCTCAAAATTCCCTCCAAATATGACACTTGCTTTGGAACCAAAAATGAAACACAAGTTGGCCAACCTGCCTCCTCTAAGTTTAATGGTTATCTACTGATGGCCAATTAACTAAAGTATAAAAAAAGGTAGGCTGGATATTTCATCCAAAAAGATTAGGGGGCAATTCAAGAATGATCAAGCCAAGTACAAAAAAGCCCACTCAATTTCAATCTCCACTGGCTTTGGTATCACAAGCCGTGATGAAGCCCAGGGAATAAAATCAGAGGTTGATAAGTTGGAATTTATTTTTACTTTTTCACTTCCAATTTTTTGGGCTTTGAAGATATCATGGACAATTTTCCAGACCAAGAAACCTTTTTATCAATCCCTTCCTCTTCCACTTCCAAAGATATTTCAGAATCTCTCTTTTGAGGCCACTTTTTCTGACATACCCTATTCTTGCCATGTCTCTGTATGTTTGTAAAATCATCTCCTAAAAAATTTTTCCCTCAACTCTACATACTTCAATTGGGGTGATGGTCAAGAAAGGATTCAATTCATTGTATAATAGTTCCAAAGAGATTTCAGAATCTCTTTTTTGAGCCCTCTTTATCTGAAAAGCCCTATTCTTGCCAAATCTCTGTATGTTTGTAAAATCATCTCCTCAAAGCTTGTTCCCTCAACTCCACATACTTCAATTTGGGTGATGATCAAGACAGTATTCAATTCATTGTATAACATTTTGACGGTTGTGGGAGAAGAATGAGCCATGCATAAAAAGGGTAGGTGCAGAAATAAAAAGGGGTCAAACCTTGTGTTGCATTGCATAGAATAAAAAAAAAGTGAAATTAATTCACAGAAAACCTATAATCAAAACAAAACAAAAAAAGTTAAAACAAAAACTATCATTAGAAATTCTATAATCAAGGTGGATCATCAACAAAAATTGAAAAAAAATCATTTGGGTTAATGATCCTAAAAAAAAACAATTGGTCAGTCATGTGATGATCATTTTTGAAACATTATGGACTGAAAAGAAGGAAAGAAAACATACCTTGTGTTTATCCTAACAAGAATGAAAACCAAAACCAAAAAAAAAAAACAAATTCATGGGTCACCTGTGCATAGATTTACACCAAATAATCAAAAAACAAAAAAATAATAATAATAAATACAAAATAAAAAATAAAAACTTGGTTGCGAACCACCTGAGTATTGGTGGTATAAGAATAAAGACCCCAAAAAAACCCACAAAAATAAACATAAAAACAAAAAAACCAAGATCAGTGGCCTGCATCCATTTGCAATTGATTGCTTGATCAATTGAAAATTGATTACCAACAAATTGGTCAATAAATTTCCAATTAACTGAAAATAAATTGGTTGATTGATTGAAAATCAATTGATAAATCAATTGCAAATCAATTGCTTGATAAATTACAAATCAATTGAATGATCAATTGAAAATCAATCAGGGCATATTGAGGTTAGCAAACACACCATTAAAAAATGGCAGCTCTAAAACCAAATCTACCATTAAAACAATGTAAAAAATCCCTTATTTCAAAAAAGGGTGTCAGGGTTACCCAAAAGAGAAGTGAGTTTTTCTGAATATAGTATATAAAGTCAATAATCAAACAGAGAGCTACATCCTAGTACACTGTTTCTCTGCCCTCTCCAAAACCAACATCCATTCCAGCCATCAAAGAATCCTACCAAATCTCAAGTCAGAGATCTCCCATTTATGTTTGATCATCTCGTCACAACTCAATACTGTCTCCTTTCCCATCATCATCCACCCCTGACGCTCTTGTTTGAAATTAACATCTCAATTTGATTGAATATCCCCTCCCTAAAGACAATGATGGTTACCTGGATGCCCCAAAACCATCATCAGTCCCTACCCCAACCCAGGACTCACCTCTCACTACCTCAAAACCTACATCTCCCATTTGTAAAAAGAAACTATTCCCAATCCCAGAATCTACCGTCCTCATCCACATCAAGCAAAAGTTTCCCTCATCAAATTGTGCCACCAGATTGACCGCAACTCTCAATCTCAAATGGTACTTGGTGATATAAATATATATTTATTTTCAAAAGAACAAAAACAAAAACAAAAGATCTGATTTGATTCACCAGATATCTCATCCCAGGATCAAATATTCTCCTTCTGAGCTTGAGCTGTCCTTTGAATAGGGACATGGGCCTTCATGGCGCTTGTTCAACACAAAATTTCCATGCACTGCTGGCCATTCATTGAACACAAAACTGAAATTTTCATTTTCAATGATGATGATTATGGAAAAAACAAGGACCTGCATGTTGATATAATTTGAGTCAATCTCAACCTTTGCCAAAGATATCTACAAGCAAATCAGCTGGACTGGGCTGACAAACTTGATCATGACCCTCCACAAACTGAGGACAAGAAATTAACGGTCAAGCTTTTCAAGAGCAGCTAATCAGGATAAGGATTGGGATAAACTCAACAAGGAGGATTATGGCTCAATTAAATTGGATCCTATCATCCTTAGAATGGCCATTGGCTCCTTTTCCAAACAGGGTAAAGCTAAACTCTTCAAATTTTCCATCAATGGCATTGCTGTTGATGGTGATGGTGTCCAATTCTGTTGATCCATAATCTGGCCCTCTGCTTCCCACCCCCACACCTTCCTTTCCTTCCTCCTTACGGGGTCCCTCTCTCCCTCTCTCAATTTATTTTCTACCTCATTCATGCCATTTTTTTCTTGTTGTTTCCCTCTGCTTTGCTCCCCCCGCTGCTCTTCTCTCCTCTCCTGATCTCCCTTTGCTCATGTGTGTATCTTACCTACCTAGAACCTCTGACCTGTCACCCTAATCCATCTTGATCCTTGATCCTCCTTACCCTACTACATTCCCATCCTTTTGTGATGGCATTCTGGCCTTATTATCAACCCCCCCCCCCCCCCCCTCACAAGCACATGATCCATCTTATAGTCTTTCTCTCTTGCTATCTCTCTGAAATCCTGTGCCTTTGTTTTGCTTGATAAAAAGAAGGTGTTTCAATGATTTCATAGGTCTTGGCTCTATTCAAAAAAATCGGGTTGGTGGATGAGAAATAGAAAGATACCCCTAGCTAGGAGCTGGCCAAGATTGATCTCACCCTTTCCCACCCAAAATTGCTTGGCAATGCACCACCACTGCTCCCTAGATCTCTTGATTCTTGTCAACCCCCCCCCCCCTTGAGCCAGCAAGTCCATGTGGTGGCCACAGCAGGTCGATGAGCTGCACACACACATACACCCATCCAGATCCTCCAAGACAGCCACTTAGGGTCTGATTCAGATTGATCAAAGATTATCTTTTTTTTCAGTCTGAGGGGGGGGGGAAGAGGAGAGGATAACCAAATGTATTGACTACTGGGGAGATCAAACAGATGTAAGGAGAATCCTCATCTTTCTATAATTTTCTCAAGGGTTTAATCCAAGGTAAGGGAGGAGGATGATTGAAGAGTGTACCCAAACAGATTTACAAACAAAATCTCTCAAGTGGATTGGTTGAAAATTGAATTTCTTATCTTACAGGTAAAAGTTTTTTATTTGATTTTATTTAGCTGATTTCAAAGAGAGATAGAGACATAAAAGAAGAATAATAATAAAAAAAACAATGGAGAGATGCTAGAGACAAGTAAGAGATTTTGAGGACGTCACCAGATGTATCAGTTTGATGGAAAAGATGGTAGGAAGGGGAGAAAGCCCAACCAAGATCATCAAGTCCTCCCCTTCCCTCCAGAAAAAAATAGGCCCCAGGCAGTGATCAAGAGTGAGAATGTAGGGGGAAAAGGGATGGGAAGGGAAGGACTACGGGGAGGAGAGTAAGGCCTCAAATAGGTCTTCATCCAAGACAACCAGTTTTTCCGCAAGGATTGATTCATGATTTATCCAAGGGTTTTGGAACTTGAGGTTGATTGAGGATTGGATGATTGATTTGACCAAGAAGCCCATAAATTGGAATTGATAAAGTTGGGATTGATCAAGAATGAAGAAAATGATCTAATCTTTGAGCTCCTTTTATGGGTACCCAGTCCTGACCTTTGGTGTTGTCATCAAGGGTACACTGGGGTTTGATTGTACTGGATCTCAATCTTGGGATCAAGATCAATGATCTCCAAATTTAATACAATTCCCGGGATTCTGGATTCCTAGAATTTTTTGGTTTAGTTTTATGATTCACTTTTGGGATGATCTTTTTGGAGGATGAAGTGGATTTCAATGGATAAAGAGTCAATCAAGATGTGTAAGTCTTGAAAAATTAATTCAAAGAGTTTTTGAGCAAGTTTAATTTTTTTTCTCTGCCCCAATGATAGTTAGAGAGAGTTTTATAATAAAATAAATCTTCATCAAGTTTGGGAGAAAAAAAAACAGTTCTGTATAGCACCAGAATAGCAGCGCTGCTGATAACATTATGCAATCAAGAAAATTGGCTTGCTGTAATGAGGTGATCAAAGCTTGCAAAATTTTCATCAGTTCCCCAAATGTAAAATATTTATCTGAGGTTAACTTCAAAGTAGCAGTTTGTTGCTATGTTAAGAAAACACAAATTAAATGAAGTAACCATCAGTCTAGATATTTTACAAGAAGGATGTGGTAGAGGATGGCAACTTTTTCTTCTTCTTTCAAGACAAGCACAAAATCCAAAAGAAGATTCAAAATGGCTTTCCAAGAAATACCAAGCATGTGTGTGGAAATGACAGAAAAATTGAGTTTCTGTTTCTTGATCTTGAGCATATGTTGGAGGCATTGAGTGACATCTGAGAAGGCAAAAATTAACGCCTCTCCAGGATTGGAAGACCTATTTTGAGGTTTTGCACCACTAAGCAACTCAGCCCTTGAGGATTGGATAGCTGCATTTGAGATTGTTCTTTTGACTTCCAAAGAAATCATCCCAAGGGAGCATTGGAGACTTGGTTCATAGGAAAGGATAGAAGAAGGATCAAACTTTTAGGATAAGTAAAATTTGGAGGAGTGGAGATGGCATGAATTCTCAGCATGGTTACCAACTTGCAACATTCCAATTTTCTTGCAAAAATTTTAGCAAATGTGATTTGATAGAGTCCTCTTTGCAATTGTCTGCAAGAATCTTGAGCTTCTGATATTCCATCAACCAGGAGAAATTTGGTTTAGAGCATCAAGATAACAAAAAAATGATCCATAAAGGTTGAGAAAGAAAAAAATAAAACAAGCAATACACACATTGAATTTATCATCAAGCTGATTAAGCTTGATTTTTACTTGATAATTGATTGAATAAAAAGAGTCTTCATTGATTGATTTATTGGATGATAGTTGGTGTAATTGATTGGAGCTCACTTCTGAAATTTTAGCCCAGATGTTATTGAGAAATTCTCTCAACTCTGAGGGGAGTGGTGGCTTGTTGAAAACCTGATGGGATGGGACAGAAGTTGGTCCAGGAACTATTTTGAGTTACCAGACAATGACAGGGTTCTTTTTGGGCTTGGAGAGTATTGAGGGAGGCTGGGAGGGAGTGAGACAGATTGGTTGATAAACTTGGCTTGGATATGAATCTTGTTGCCTTTTCAAGTCATCTGGATCAGTCTCTTTGTTTGATGAAAGCTTCCCATCTTCTTCTGCTTCTTTTTCTCCTTTTGATGAGAGTTTTCCCAATGGATGAAACCATCCTTGGAGGCTTCAAAGGTGATCTTTGAAATTCCATGGGATTTTAATTGAAAGGGGGTGTATTGAATGTCAATAGATGAAGATGCATAAATGGTGGATTTTGTATTTGAAATACACCATTTCCATGAAACCCACCATTTTGAAATACACAAGTTAGGGGGTATGTGTATTTCAGAAACCTGCCATTTTTAATGGCGGGTTGGGCCAAAAGAAATTGAGGTTTTAAAATGGAGATTTTTCTAACTCTGATAAACCCTATTGAGTGATTGATTCAAAATAAATTGACCAATAAACCAAGCAATTTACAATAAATTGCTTGATTGATTTGCAATTGATCACTCAATTGATCTGCAATAAATTTCCCAATTTATTGAAAATGCTCAATTGATTTGCAATCAATTGCTCAATTGATTTGCAATCAATTGCTCAATTGATTTGCAATCAATTGCTCAATTGATTTGAAATCAATTGCTCAATTTATTTGCAATTGAATTCTTTATTGCAAGGAGAGGGGGGGCTTACCTGAGGCACCAGAGAGGGCAGGTGGAGGCCAGTGGTTTAGGGTGGGTGGGTAAGTGGGGTTGGTGAGTTGGAGGTGGACAGCAGGTGGGTTCAATTAGTAAGTTGGTGGTGGTGGGTTAGTTGGTGATGTTTGGAAGGCAGTGGTGATGAGTGAGGTGGATTGGTGATGTGGAGGAAGGAGTGGTCCATAAATTCTGTTTTTTTTTTTTGTCTAATTCCACCAAAAAAAATAAACAAAACCCTGAGTCACCCCAGGATTCTGGGTTGGACAACAAAAAAATAACTGTGATGTGATTTTTTACCTATTCCAAACCAGAAAGTTATTCATCAAAGTGAGCAAGTGTGATGGGTAGAATACATTAATGCTCCATTTAAATTTGATCCCAATCTACAAAGAGAAACAGCCAGTTGGACAGCTGGATTGCATTGAGGAATTCAAGAATTTATATTGAAGATGTGGTGGTCTTCAATCATCTCCAAAAGTTCCATGAATGAAGGCAACAAAGTTTGGAACAGTTGGAGGAAGCTTAAGTGAGGGTGGAGATGAACCTCTTGCCTTTCATACATAGGTTTGTGGAGAGTCTTTCTTCTTGGATCCATGTATTGCTTTTTGAATAGAGAACTCAAAGCTAACAAATTTCATTCCAAATAAGAGTCTGAATCAGAGTAAAATAATGAAGGGATTTCAGTCAGCTTTTTTGTGTTTTCAGCTTGCTGCTGGGAATTTTGATTGGACATGTTGAGAAAGACAGTGATGAGATTATTATGGGATGTGTGTGAATAAATGGAGATGTGAAGCAATAGAGATGCAAAGCAATGGAGATGTTGAGAAATGGAGATGCAAAGGGATGGAGATGTTGAGCAATGCAGATGTTGAGAAATGGAGATGAGACATTTGTGAAGCAATGGAGATGGGATTGGTATGGATCTGCTGATTTTGAGCTGTGCATGGGTGTTTTGCATGCAATGAATGATGGATGGATCATGATGCATGAATGGCAGATTCAATTTTTGAAATCCTCCATATCCATGAAACATGCCAATTTGAAATATCCCATTTAGGGGGTATGTTTATTTAAGAAACCCCCCATTAAAATGGCGGGTTTGGTGTTTTTAATGATAGATTTGCTAACTCTGATACACCCTATTGGAAAAATTGAGTAAATGTGATATTTAAAAATGCAAGAAATCTCATTTTTTTGCCAGGAATCCAAATCTGACCTTGAATTTTCAAAAATAATTAATTAAATATAAGAAAAATAAGAAAAGTGGTAGAAATTGTTTTTCTTTACACAAAATGGAATATTTTTGGTGGAACATAAGTACCTTTGTACCAAAAATAAAAGAAAAAATTCTACAAAATATACCTATTTCATGAGGATAATTGAAATATTCCTAAAAATTTCAACAAAAATAACATAATTTACCAAAATAATTAGAAAAAATATGAAAAAAACAATTATTTTAAAAAAAATTCAAGTTTCATGGAATGTAAATACCTTTGTACCAAGCATATAAAATGAAAAACTAAATATATCTATATCATCAGGAGAATTCAAGAATTTTGAAACATCAAAACTAAAGTTTCATCAATTAGAAAAATAAGAATAAGAAATTTGAAAAATTGATTATCAAAAGAAATCAAATTTTGATATTTATTTGATTTTTCTTGCACTTGATGGAGTGTCTTTTTCAATTTTTAATTATAATAGAATTTCTATCATTCAATAGTTTCATGTGGATTTTTTTTTATATAGGGTGTATGAGAGTTAGAAAATCAACCATTAGAAACCCACCATTTTAATGGCAAGGCTTCTGAAATACACATACCCCCCAGCTGGTGTATTTCAAAGAGATGTGTTTAATGGGAAAGGCATATTTACAAAATCAAGTCCACCATTCATGCATCATCATACATTCACTATCCAGAATGCAAAACAGCTATCCACACCTCCACATACAACAACTGACAAAGATTGATTCTCATCTAGGCAATCCCTGTCCCCCATCAACTCATCACAACTGCCACTCAACTCAATCTAATCTGCTATGAATATTATCCTACATTTTCTGGAATTAAGTTGGTCCACAGTCACTATTTTTTTGCCATCCAATCACATGACATCTTCCTATCCATCCCTTCTTTGATTCCTCAGAAATCTGGTATATATACTTCCAAGTACCATCCCCCTTACTACTCCTTCAAACAATCACTTCCTTTGATGATTCACTCATCTTTTCTAGGTGTGTACTCATCCACACCTAATTGATGATATTATTGCTTTTCTCCATCCTGTTTCTAAGAACTACTACTACCCTACTGATCTTAACCCATACTACTACACTACTGATCTTAACCCGTACTGGGGAAAAGTTAACACAGTCAGTAGGAGTCAAACCCAAATCTACCCATTTCATGAATGATTCTCTAACTGTTGAGATATAACCCCTTGGTGCAAGGTTTAAATCACAACAACCCCCCATACACCAAGCACCCATTTGATGCGCCCTTTAAACCCATATTCATATTTTTTGATTCAATCTCATAGTGTGACATTCAGCATGAAATTCGATCAGTATTCTACAGCTGCAGTGCTGGTCTCATTACCTGTAATGACGGGGAAAAATTAACACAGTCAGTGGGAGTTGAACCCACATCTACCCATTGAATGCGGGATGCTCTAACCATTGAGCTATAACTTCTTGGTGCAAGGTGTACATCACAACACCCCCCCCCCCATACACCAAACACCCATTTGGATCCCTTAATCCCTCACCTCAACCTCAGAAGATTTGATCCCATGCATCCCCCAGTTGATCTAAACAATCCATCTATTCAATCAAAATCTTCATCTATTCATCTCACTGTCCTTAGGATGGATCTTTCATTGAACCAGATGAGGAAGACATTCAAGAACTATCAAGCCAAGTACAAAAAGTCCCACTAAATTTCAATCTCCACTGGATTTGGTATCACCAAATCTGGTAAAGCCAAGGGAATCAACTCAGTGGTTGATAAGTTGGACTTGATTTTTCCTTTTTCACTTCAAATTTTTTGGGCTTTGAAGATATCCTGGAGAAGTTTCCAGACCAAAAAAAGGTTTTTTCAATCCCTTCCTCTGTCACTTCCAAATATATTTCAGAATCTCTCTTTTGAGCAATCCTTTGCTGAAAAGCCATATCCTTTCCATGTATCTGTATTTTTGTCAAATAATCTCCTCCTTTCTTGTTCCATCCCATACACATACTTCAATTGGGGTGAGTATCAAGAGAGATTCAATCTATTGTATTAAATTTTGATGGTTGTGGGTCAATAATTGGTATTACAGAAAAAGTATCATTCTGGAAATAAAAATTGAAAAATAGAACTTAATCATTCCTCTCCTACTTCCAAATAGATTTCAGAATCTCTCTTTTGATTCATTTTTAGCCAAAAAGCCCTATTCTTGCCATGTCTCTGTATGTTTGTCAAATCATCTGCTCCTGCCTTTTTCCCTCCCATTCACATAATTCAATTGGGGTGAGGATCAAGACAGGATTAAATTAATTGTATAAAAATTTGAGGGTTGTGCAAGAAGAATCAGCCGTGCAGAAAAAGGGCATGTGCAGAAATAACCCGGGGTCAAACTTTGTTTTGCATTGCAAAGAATCAAAAAAAAGTGAAAATAATTTACAGACAACCTATAATCAAACAAAAAAAAAGATTTAAAAGGAAAATATCATTATTCATCTTATAATCAAGTTGGATGATCAAAAAACACTGTGAAAACAAGAGGTGAAAACCTTCCTTTAGTTTTCCTCAAGATTGGAATTTATTGGTCTCTTGTGTCTGTAAGGAGTTGAGCACACCTTTCAACCAACTATCAGGGAGTAAGAGAGATAATTAGAGAGAGAGTTATCCTCCCTTCCTTACAAGCATTTTGGGAGATTTTCTCCCTATGCTATTATCCTCTACCTGAACCTTGGAGTTGACAGAGAGCCATAAGAGACTACCTTTCAAACATAACCGTGGTACACAAACAACCCAGCCTCCATCCTTTCCAACCCTAACCATTCACCTGCCATTATTTCCATCCAGGTTTTTCCTTCTCATGGCAGGTTTAGCCTAGCAGGAATCCTACTTGGAGCCCCCCATTCCTGTCTTTGATTTTACTCCCTTGGTGGCCTTGCCCAACTGTCCCACCCCTGCTTTCCCCAAACTAGCAATATTCAAGAATCCAACCAGATATGCTTTTTTTCTTGGGTTTTTACCCCAGAGTGGATTGCTGACCAGCCACAGAAAATGCTGAGCCTACTTTGCCCCAAAAGCTGAGCACGCAGACTGCAAAACAGTTCCTGGTCCCACAGCTATATAATTCCACCACAACGCTGAAAAAAATCATAGAGGTTAATGATCCTAGGAACAACAAAAAACAAATCTGGTCAGTCATGTGATCATCATTTTTGAAAAATGATGGACTGAAAAGAAGAAAAAAAACATACCTTGTGCTTATCCTAAAAACAAAAGTTAAAACCAAAACCAAAAAAAAAATTCATGGGTCACCTGCGCATAGATACACACCAAAAAATCAAAGAAAAAAAAACTTGATTGAAAACCACATGACTACTGGCAATATAAAAATAAAGACCCTAAAGAAATAAACAAACAAACAAACAAACAAACAAAACAATATCAGTGGCCTGCATCCATTAGCAATTGATTGCGAATCAATTGCTTGATCAATTGCAAATCAATTGAAAAATGGATTTGCAATCAATTTACCAATAAATTTGTGATTGATTGCTGTTGGAATCAATCTTGGATTCCTGATAATGCTGAGAATGAGCTGTCTACTAACCCTCTGTCCTTTCTGCATTGTTGTGTGTTGTGTGCTGTTTCATTCCTTTTTTACCCTCAGTCTATGAGCTCTTTTTCTTTTTCCTTCTGTCTTTCTGTTTCCCTCTGTCATGTTGACTCCTCAACGTAGCAACACCCGCACATCTGGACTTGTCACCCAAGTGCGGATACTCCAACTTCAAATCCAGTGTCCAGCTCAAACTTATCTACCTCACTGATCCTGGATCCTGGGTGTCTCCTCTTCTCATGCAACCAAGAGATTGCACCATCGACACCCAGGGTACTAGGATCAGGTAAGTTCCTCTTTCCGCTCTTGGTACTCTCCAACTAAAGAATCTGATCAGCAATGCCTCCAACTGAACCTCAAGCCAAATCCCTCCAACCTCACCGCTCACCGACCACTCACAATTCCATCAACCCTGCGTCGGACCTCATCTGTTGCTCACTCTGCTCTGTGTCTGACCCCACTCGCAACCTGGCCTTATTAGGTTCATAGCTGTTATCCTTGTCCTTTTCTTCATTGTTTCTCCTTTTCATCAGTCACCTTAGCTTATCTGACAATTGAAATCTACTGGCCTTATTAGCCTAAAACCTTCCAACTTCAGATTTACAGTCCCAAAGGCCAGGTCACAAGAATCATGTTGGACAACAAAGATGACCCAAGCTCAACCAAATTGAATATTCCTCTTCTCACCAATGAGATCTTTCCGTCATGGAGTCTCCGACTTTGAAGTTATTTGCGTCGCAAAGGCATCCTGAACTATGTCCTTGAACCACCGCCCTCTCCCCTCAATGCACCTCAGAAGAAGAAGCTGTACAAAGCTGCCGACGTTATCATCCAACATCTAGGAGACACAGCCTTTGACGCTGTCATCAAAGAAGATAATGACGGTGATCCTCACGCAATCTGGAACAGCCTGCTGGAACGATACGCTTCCAAATCCACCAACAACCGAGGCCGCATCTGGCTCAATTTCATCCAATCCCAATACAAAGGTGATTTGGTGACATACATTCAAGAATGCCAAAAAACGATGAACAAGCTGTCAGTTGTCAAGCTCGAGGTTCCACCCGACATCCTAAGCTACACAATACTGGCGAAACTTCCCAGCAATTTCTACCACATTGTTGATACCATTCTCCTGAACGATGAGCTCCTGCTGAATCCAACGAACGTCTTAAACAAGTTGCGAGAAGTCATCCACCTCAAAACATCTCGAAGTAAGAATCCCAAGGAAATCAACAATGACGCTCCCAAGCCCACAGCTCTTGTGAAAACGGGTTCCAAGTCAAAATCCCATCCTCAACCCAAACAACCGTGTTCTAAGGGCCATCACAATCCACTGTCTGACCACCCAGAAAGCAAATTCTGGTTTCTCCACCCGCACCTGCGCCCTGACAATAACTCCTCCAAGCCTGCTGTCCATCTCAATGCATCAGGTCAAACATCCAAGGACCAACTGCCTGGACCTGAAGCCGCCAAGCTCCACTTCAATGCCCAACTCTACCTCAAAAACCCCTTCTCCAAAGAGTCCTACAGACTGCCCGTTCTTGACTCAGGATCAAGCCATCACATCCTCAACAACCTGCAGTACCTTCACCAACCCAAAGGCATAGCCGTTGAAGTTGGCACCGGTGCTCCCAATACTGGTCTCAAAGCCACACACATTGGCAGTGCTGTTATCAAGAACCATGAAGGAAGGGTATTGGTTTTGGAAAACGTCCTTCTCATACCTTCCCTAAATTGATCACTGATATCCCTCACTCAGCTGAAGTCAAGGAAGGCAGTATTCGATAGGGTTGGTCACTCGGAAATTGAGGTGACCCTGGACAACTTCTCCTTTATAGGCAGCACCCACAACAGACTAACCAAATTGTGCGGAGTGAAATTCATACAACCCAAGGAGGACCCCAGTGTGTTCTTAAAAACCAACTCCAATGCAATCAATTGGCATCACCAACTGGGGCACCCCAATCCATCTGTCTTGAAAATTCTCAATCTTTCCAACAAGGACACCGAGGGCCTGTGCAAAATATGCAAAACTTGAAAGGGCACAGCCACTCCCTTCAACCACCACTTCAAGGCTGTGAAAGACCCGCTGGAAGCCCTACACTTTGACCTGGTGGGTCCCCTATCTGTTCAATCACGCTCCGGTAACCTTTACTTCCTAGCAATTACGGATCAACACACCGGTTTCAAGGCTGTATCTTTCCTCAAGTCCAAAAGCAAGGCGGAAAAGGCCCTCATCAACTTTATCGCCACCGCCAAAAGACAAACGACAAAGAAAGTGAAAACCCTTATCTCAGACAACGGAGGGGAGTTCACGTCAACCACACTCAAGGACTACTGTTCAGCTTGAGGTATAGTTCAGAACTTTTCCCCTGCCTATACACCCCAACAGAATGGCCTAGCCAAGCAAACAAACCGCTCCATTCTCCAGAAAGCTCAATGCCTGCTCTCCCAAAGTCGACTGCCACTCACCTACTGGGATGAGGCCGTCAACACGGCCACGCACCTACTCAACCTTCTACCGTCTCGCACCCAATCAAATAACATCCCGTACAAGCTCTGGCTCAATAGAGATCCCAACCTGGACTTCCTCAAACCGTTTGGATGCCTCGGCTACTCCCTGATTCCAAAGCATCTTTGCGAATCAAAGCTGGCCTCCACTAGCAAGAAGTACATTTTGCTGGGGTATGTTAATGACTTTTCGTCGTACAGATGTTTAGATCCTGCCACCTTAAAAATATATATAACTGCAAATGTTGTTTTCTGCAAATCCATTTTTCCTTCCATTTCCTCTCCTCATACCATGTTGCATGATACAAACTCTGGGCCTGCTTTTCTTTCCATTCCGGATAAAGCTGAAGCTGACACTTCCCTCTCCCCCCCCAACAACTCCAACTCCAACTCCTCTGTCTCACTCACCAGCTCCTCGCCAACACCAATCACCCCGTCGTACAATTGCATAACCCCCAACAACATCCTCCCGGGTCCCCATTGCGAAGACTCCACCATCGGTCAAACTCAACTATACCTCATCTGTGACTCAGAATACAAAGATCCGGTCAACCTCAAAGAAGCCCTAGCCTCAAAGTACTGCAACGAGTGGATCAAAGCAATGCGTGTAGAGGAACTCAACCTCATATCTTATGACGTCTGGAAAGAAGTTGACTCGACCGCTGTGGTGCTCTTTTATGGACGCGAGTCAGGAAAGGGCTTCAGGCGGCGCGCTCAGCAATGGGAAGGGCCTTGTCGCAGCTAGCCGCGCTGCGGGCTCAGCAGCAGTCAGGTAGGCCCAGCAGCGGTTGGGTTGGGCTCAGCACCTGGAGACAGGAGAAGACGGATCGCGCGGACCAGAAAGCTTGCGCGGATCGGAAAGCTTGCGCGGATTGGAAGGCTTGCGCGGATTGGAAAGCTTGCGCGGATTGGAAGGCTTGCGCCGATTGGAAAGCTTGCTTGGGTTGGAAGGCTTGCGCGGGTCGGAAGGCTTGCGCGGATTGGAAAGCTTGCGCGGATCGGACGGCTTGCGCGGACCAGGCGGACCGCGCATCGCAAGACGCGCGGATTGGGTCACGGGGGTACGCGGATACCTGGAACGGGTTGTTGGGAGGACGCGCGCGGGCAGGCAAGCCGGGCGTACGTTGATATTGAGGGGCATGGGTTATGGGGAAAGGGATGGAGGGGTAGGATTGGGCTAGGGTTCTGTGCTTAGGGGTTGTATTTCATCATTCTTGCTTACTTGTGGTTGTACTTAGGTTAGGGTTGAGAGGGAGGACTTAAATAATTTGCTCTCAACTCCGGGTTGTAGAAGGAGGACGGGGGGGGAGGGGAGGATGGGAAAACACTTCACTTCACTTCACTTCACATCACTTCACTGGACTTCACTTCACGGACTGGAATGCACTTTAGGATATTACTTTTTATGGCATTGGATTGGATTGGATTGGATTGGAAAAGAAGGAATTCATCTTATTATTGCTCTCTCTCTCTCACTCTCTCTCTCTCTCTTGAACGGCTGCATTCAATCTCCTTACAGACGCTTTGATCAATAACTTCCGGAACTCGAGGACGACTTCTGGGGTGTTGCCCATCCTTAAGTTTCCACACCGCCAAATCCGTGCCAATCAACTGCGTGTGGGTTTTTAGAACCAAACGGGACTCAAGGAATCGGATTGCGTAGTTCAAAGCCAGGCTTTGCGCCCAGGGCTTCCACCAACAATGGGGCCGCGACTATCTCAACACCTTCTCACCTACCGGCAACAAAGCTTCACTTTGGGTACTCATTTCCTTCGCAGCGTCCCAAGGCCTGAAATTCCACCAAGTCAACGTGAAATCTGCATTCTTAAATGCGCCGATCAAAGAAACTGTCTACATCAAGCCGCCTTTGAACATCCACGTCACCCCTGGCAAGACGCTCAAGCTCCTGAAGGCGCTCTACGGACTCAAGCAAGCACCGTATGCCTGGTACACTACTCTGACCGACTGGCTCCTTAGCATTGGATTCAACCGCTGCAACTCTGACCATTGCGTGTTCTGGAGCAAAGACACATGGCTCTATGTCCACGTCAATGACATAGCCGTCTTCAGCAGGAAGCCGGAGGAACTTATTACGGCGCTTGGGTCCCGATTCACCATCAAGGATCTTGGCCAAGCCTCACTACTACTAGGGATGAACATAGAAGCCACCTCGACAGGGATCAAACTGCACCAAGACACCTACATACAGCATATACTTCCCAGCTACAACCTCCCGGCGTTCAAAATGCATTCCACTCCTTTCCAACCTGGCGGCAAGCTGCTGCCTGCAACTGGCAAAGAGCATCTCAAATTTGAGAAGTCGGATCACAACTACCGGAAAATCATAGGAGAGCTGAACCATCTAAGCTGCTGTACACGCCCCGACATCACATTCTGCGTGAACTATCTAGCGCAGTTCTTGAATAAGCCAGCCCACCATCATTTCAATGCTGCTCTTAAGACCCTCAACTATCTCAAACATACCTCCACCCGGGGGCTGAAATTTCTCAGACATGACGACAAAACTCTTGCTGCATTCGCTGACGCCAATTGGGCGACCTGCCTGAGCACCAGGAGATCAGTCTTGGGAATCTCCATCAGGTGGTTGGGAAACCTCATCAACTGGAAATCCAGACGCCAACCAACACTATCTCTATCTACGACAGAGGCTGAATACAAGGCCATGGGCGATGCTGTGAAGGGGATCTCATGGCTAAACTCCCTAATACATCAAGTTTTCCCTGGAAGCGGTTCAAACCCATCAACTCTATTTGAAGACAACAAGGGTGCCATCAAACTGGCCCTGAATCAAGCAAATCACTCCGGCTTCCACTCCAAACATATGGAACTCCGATTCCATTACATTTGTGAGGAGATTGAAAAAGGTAACATTGTTTTAACAAAGGTGTATTCACAAGCAAATCTAGCCGATTTCCTCACCAAGCCTCTCAGCCGTCCCAAACTGATCACCTCTCTATCCAATCTGGGATTCTGCTGAACGCATTCTCAGCAAGGGAGGATGTTGGAATCAATCTTGGATTCCTGATAATGCTGAGAATGAGCTGTCTACTAACCCTCTGTCCTTTCTGCATTGTTGTGTGTTGTGTGCTGTTTCATTCCTTTCTTACCCTCAGTCTATGAGCTTATTTTCTTTTTCCTTCTGTCTTTCTTTTTCCCTCTGTCATGTTGACTCCTCGACGTAGCAACACCCACACATCTGGACTTGTCACCCAAGTGCGGATACTCCAACTTCAAATCCAGTGTCCAGCTCAAACTTATCTACCTCACTGATCCTGGATCCTGGGTGTCTCCTCTTCTCATGCAACCAAGAGATTGCACCATCGACACCCAGGGTACTAGGATCAGGTAAGTTCCTCTTTCCGCTCTTGGTACTCTCCAACTAAAGAATCTGATCAGCAATGCCTCCAACTGAACCTCAAGCCAAATCCCTCCAACCTCACCGCTCACCGACCACTCATGATTCCATCAACCCTGCGTCGGACCTCATCTGTTGCTCACTCTGCTCTGTGTCTGACCCCAATCGCAACCTGGCCTTATTAGGTTCATAGCTTTTATCCTTGTCCTTTTCTTCATTGTTTCTCCTTTTCATCAGTCACCTTAGCTTATCTGACAATTGAAATCTACTGGCCTTATTAGCCTAAAACCTTCCAACTTCAATTGCTTGATTGATTTCGAATGAATTGCTTGTTAAATTCAAAATTGATTGCTTGCTTGATTGCAAGGGGAAGGGGGAGGAGGAGGGGGGCCTTACCTGAGGCGCTAGAGAGGGGAGGTGGAGGCGGGTGGTTGAGGGTGGCTGGGTAAGGTGCAGTTGGTAAGTTGGGGGTGGTGGGTGAGTGGGTGAGTGGGTGAGGTTTGGAAAGCAGTGGTGATGAGCAAGGTTGATTGGTGAGGAGCGTAGGTTTGGTGAGGTGAAGGAAGGAGTGGACCATGAAGCCTGTTTTTTTTTTCTTTTTTTCTTTTTTTCTTTCTTTTTTCTTTTTTTTTCTTTCTTTCTTTTTCTTTCTTTTTTTTCTCTTTTTCTTTTTCTTTTTTGTTGAAGTCTGCCAAAAAAAAAAATAAAAAAATCCTGAGTCAAGCTAGGATTCTTGGTTGAAAAACAAAAAGAATTATGTTGATATGATTTTTTACCTATTTCAAACCAGAAAGTTATTCATCAAAGTGAGCAAGTTTGAGGGGTAGAATCCATTTTGGCTCCATTTAAATTTTATCCCAATCTACAAAGAGCAATGGCCAGATAGCTGGATTTCATTGAGGATTGCAAGAATTTTTCTGGAAGATGTGGTGATGTTAAATCATATCCAAATTTTCATTAATGAAGGCAACAAATTTTGGAACAGTTGCTGGAAGCTTAAGTCAGGGAGGAGATGAAGCTTTTGCCTTTCATACATAGGTTTTTGAAGAGTGTGTCTTCTTGGAACCATGTATCACTTTTCCAATAGAGAATTCAAAGCTAACCAATTCAATTACTAATCAGATTCTGAATCAGAGTCAAATAATAAAAAGATTTCAGTCAGCTTTTTTGTGTTTTCAACATGCTCCTGGGAAGTTTGATTGGACATGTTGAGAAATACAGTGATGTGATTTGGGGTGATGAGATGATGATTGGATGTGGGTGAAGCAGTGGAGATGTGAAGCCATGGAGATGCAAAGCAATGGAGATGTGAAGCAATGGAGATGCAAATTAATGGAGATGTGAAGCAATGTAGATGCAAAGCAATGGAGATCAGACATGTGTGAAGCAATGGAGATTGGATTGGTATTTATTTGCTGATGTGGAGGCATGCATTGGTTTTTTGCATGCAATGGATGGTGCATGGATGAAGATGCATAAAAAGCAGATTTGATGTTTGAAATCCTCCATATACATGAAACACACCATTTTGAAATATACCAGTTAGGGGGTATGTTTATTTCAGAAACCTGCCATCAAAATGGCAGGCCTGGATAAACAAAATTGGTGGTTTTCTAATGGCGGATTTATTAACTCTGATAGACCCTTTTGGCACCAATTGAGTAAATGTGATATTTAAAAATGCAATAAATCTCATTTTTTTGCTAGGAATCCAAATCTGACCTTGAATTTGCAAAAAAATCAAACATAATAAAAAGAAGAAAAGTGGTAGAGATTCATTTTGTTTACAAAAAATGGAATATTCTTGGGGGAACATAAATGACTTTGTACCAAAAATGAAAGAAAACATGAAAATGCTACATATACCTAGCTGATGAGGATAATTCAAATATTCCCAAAATCTTCAACAAAAATGACATCAATTACAGAAATAATTATAAAAAATATGAAAAAAACAATTATTAAAAAAATTCAAGATTTGTGATGTAATTTAAATACCTTTTTATCAAGCATAAAAAATAGAAAAAAAACTCAATATTTATATTTAATCAGGAGGATTCAAATATTTTGAAATATTAAAAATGAAGTTTAATCAATGAGAAAAACAAAAACAAAAAATTTTAAAAATTCGTTATCAAATGGAATTAACTTTTGATATCTCTTTGATTTTTCTTGCACATGATGGAGTGTCTTTTTCAATTTTTAATAATAATATAATTTGTATCATTAAATAGAATGTATCAAAGTCTGCCAAACCCTCAATTTTTTAATTGCAGTTTTCAAACCAAATCCACAATTAAAAATCAAAAAACCCAATTATTTCACATCAGAAATGTCAAAGTTAACATGAAATAAGTGGGTTTTTTTCAAATAAAGTATTTAAAGGCTTCTGACACCTGTCCATGTCATCCACCCCTGCCTTCCCACCCCCTTTAAACTCCAAACTCCTTTCAAATTTTTTTTACCTCCAGCCTCATCATAAAAAGATTCACCACTCTCATCACTTTATCACTCTCATCATCACCTTCATCAATTTATAACCCTCATCACTTAATCACTCACCACTTTATTGCTCTCATTGCTTCATTTCTCTCATTTCTTCATTTCTCCCATTGATTCATTTCTCTCATTGCTTCATTGCTCTCATTGCTTCATTGCTCTCATCACTCAACCTCCAACCTCATCCAAAGAATCCAATCATTGTTTTATTTCTCTTGTCACTTTATTGTTCTCATCACTTCATATCTCTCATTAATTTATCTTGCTTGTCAATTTATCCCTCTCATCACCTTATTGCACTTACTCTTTCCAAATGGCCCCTCAGAAAACCTCCCCCTGCAAGTCCACACAAAAGTCCAACACACCAAAGCAAACATTGCCAAGGAACTCCCCAACAAAAAATTCTCCCCCATCAGCTTCCAAGGGCTCAAACAATCCTCCCCCATCAGCTTCCAAGGGCTCAAACAATCCTCCCCCATCAGCTTCCAAGGGCTCAAGTCAGCTCAATAGAGCTGATCACATCATCCTGTTCAACTGGCTCAAAATTCCCTCCAACTATGATGCCTGCTTTGGATCCAAAAATGAAACACGTGTTGGCCAACCTCCATCCTCTAAGGTCAATGGTTATCTCCTCATGGCCAATGAAGTAAAGAATAAAACAAAAGGTAGGCTGGATCTGTCATCCAAACAGATGAGGGAGCAATTCAAGAATTATTGAGCCAAGTACAAAAAGGCCCACTCCATGTCAATCTCCACCGGCTTTGGTATCACCAACTCTGACAAAGCCAAGGGAACCAACTTGGTGGTTGATAAGTTGGACTCCATTTGTACTTTTTATATTCAAATGGATTAAATCTTTGGAAAGAAGCCCAAAATCACCCCTTTAGCGGCTTTTGATGCCCAACAATCCAATTCAGTCCATGCTGAGGAATTGGCTGGGGATTCTCAGCCTAGCAATGGTAATCCTGAAAAAACCTTTTCCTTGGAGTGGCTCCCATCTGATGCCAAAGAGGATATTCAATTACAATCAGCTCCAATCACGACTAATTCCGCATTAATTTATGTGTCAAACCATACCTTGGAACCCTCCCCTCCTTCTTTAGATTTCTCTATTGCTGGGTTAGCAGATATCATCAACCTTGCTGATGCGGAAAAAGATACTCCTCAGTCTCCATTACCCTCAACATCCTTTCAAGTAAGGAACCAAGCTCTTTTCTCTTCTGTCTTGTTAATCCTGACTGATTTATATTGTAAAAAAAACAGGCTCATCCATTCCAGAATGGCCAAATCCTCAAGCCAATGGGGCCTCCCACATTGCGTTTGAACACCAGTAACAACTTTCAGACTCAAACCTCCTCTGCCAATGGTAAGCAAAAGGCCTCTAATTCCATCAATATCAACCCGAAAATTCATCAAAAGAGGAGAAACACTGTGGGTTTTTCAGGCTTTGAAGAAATCATGGAGAAGCAAGATTCATGTAATTCCATTGGTTGAATATCCTTGCTTTCAAAACCATGCTCATTGCTTTTCCCCTGAAAAAAACAGTCAAATCACAAATTGAATCCAAAAAACTTGAGTTTGAAAAGAAAAATTGGGATTTTCAACTGGCCATGGATGTTCAAAAGCAGAAAGCCAAAAGTTTTGCTCATCAACAAAAATGGGATGCAGAGTGGAAGTTGAAATAGGCTGAGCCAGAGTTTTAAAAAGAGGAAAAGGAGAAGGATTGGCAGCAAGCACAACTGGAAAAGGAGAGGGAACAACTTGCAACCAAAAAAAAGGATAAGGTATCAGTGGCCTTGGCTTGCATTGGTAGCAGTAGAAAAGTATATGAAATACAGCAGATAACTCAAATTCTGGGCTTGTAAATATATTTTCATGGGTGAAAGAAAAACAAAAAAATTATTTTTGATTACAACATTTGAGAATATTCTTAACCCCACCAACATACAGATCTTTTTTGTTTTTATTTATATTTTTTTTCTAGAGTAAATTTGGCCATTATTCAAGTCCCCAAAAGTGTTTCTAGTTGTTTTGTTAATTTGAAGTTACATGGCCATTCTGGTATGGGTTTCTGTGTCCACAGCAGGAAAGGTACAGTGCTTGTACTTATTAGCTGCCCAAACCATTTTGACTATACCTTTTTCCATGAAATCAATTCCAAAGCCAAGGTCAGGAAAAACAAATTGGCCATCCAATACTTGATATTTGTCCGGATTTTCAATAATTCAAACATTTAATTTCTTGGTTGGAACCACAAGTAAAAAGGATGAGCCAGAGATGTTGCCTTTGTCAATATGAGGAGAGTTGTAAAACAAATTGGAGGTGAAAGTGATGTGTGTGGAGCAATCAAAAGGTGTAGGCTTGGAAACAAATTCCAACAAAGAGAAAGAGGGGATGTTGTTGTCCTTCATGGCATCATGGTTTGCTTCAAAGGAAAGTTTGGCCAAATTGCAAAACATTTGTCCTAGAATTTGGGATACTTTTTTTGCCTTAAGTTTGAGGAAAACATACTCTTGGGTAGAAGATCTAATGGATGATTTCTTCACATAATGTCCAAATTACTCTGAAGGGTGCATCAATTTTCGCCATCCAACTGCCCACATTTTTCCACCTCAAGATCTTGAAGGACCAACCAGGTTGACAAATTTGTTTAACTGGGGAAGGAAAGTTGTCACAAAGTTGATGTCCTTTTTTTCTTGGTCAGAAAGTTTCTCAAATGGGACAAATTCAATTATTGCAACCAGGGCTTGATGATCAGATTGATTGAGGACAATTACTTTTCCACAGTGAAAGAAATGGAACCGTTTTATTGTTTGTTTTGCTTGCTCAAACTCTTCCTGGGTTGGTTTTTGACTATTCTTTTTCTTTTTGGAAACAATTGAAGGGTAAAAATACAAAGGACGCGGTTTTTGATCAGACCAGGAAACCTTTTCATCAATACCTTCCTCAGAAACCTCCAAAGATATTTTCGAATCTGTCATTTGATTCCTCTTTTGGAAAGCAGCCCTACTCTTCCCACCTCTCTGTATGTTTTTCAATTCATCTCCTTCCATCTTTTTTCCTCCCAATCCTATACTTAGATTGGGGTGAGGAACAAGAATAGATTTGAATTTTAGTGTAACATTTTGAGGGGGTGGGAGAAGAATAGAATGTTCCCCAAAAGCGGTCAAATGTTTTCCAAAAAAAAAAAAAAACAATGTCAGTCCAATAGACATTGTTGGTGAAACATGATTGAATAAAAAAAAGAAACCAAACCCGGACTTGAACCCAGGGAAACCCAAAGCTGAATCCCCCCAAAAAAAATTGGCATGAGTGACCCATGCAACACACCGACAAGCAAAGTTATCAAAAAAATTTAAAAAAAACATACCTTCCATGGCAAAGAACACCTGAATTAATCAAAAAAGACCCTGTTGGCTTTGGGTGCAGTCCAGAGACACCTAACAAGAAAAAAAAGGGGAGGCCATTGCCAAAGAAAACTCCAAAAAAGTGGAGGAGACTCAAGCGATTGCTAGATTGATTGCAAAACAATCAAAAAATTGATTGCAATTCAATCAAGAAATTTAAAGAAAATCAATTGCTTGATCAATTGCAAATCAATCAAGCAATTGATTGGTTTTGTTTTGATCAATCAATTGAAACCAAATCAATTGGTTGATTTATTTGGTTTTGATTGATTATTCAATTGATTTGGTTTTGATCAATCAATAAAAACCAAATCAATTGGTTGATCAATCAGGATTTGATTGGTAAATTCCTAATAAATCAATCAATTGATAAGGATTTGATTGGTGGATTGAATCCTAATTGATTGGTGGATAAAATCCTAATTGATTGGTGGATCAAATCCTAATCAATTGGTGGGGGTTGGTCAAGCGAGGCAGGAGGAGGAGGAGGAAGGGGGGAGAAAGAGAAGGGAGGGGCTTACCAGATGAAGAGGGGGATGCAAGAGAAGACCTGGGGGGAGTTCAAGGGAAAGGTAAGCAATAGTGAGTGGAAAGAAAGAAGGAAGGGGAATCACTGAGTCTGTTGGTGAGTTTGATGGTGGATGTTTTGGAGATCTTGGTGAGGTTGATGAGGCTGGTGAGGTTGGTTAGGTTTCTGAGGTGAAGGAGGTGGTTTGATGAGGAGGAGGAAGGAAGGTGACCGGTGTGTGAGTAGGGTGAGGTGGAAGTGTTGGAGCGGTGAGGTGGAGGGGAGAGGTGGATGGGCTGGCAAGTGGTGGGGTATGAGGTGGTGGTGTTTTTTGATTTTGTCTAAGTCCACAAAGAAAAAAAAAAGAAGAAAAAAGAAAAAAAAAAGAAAGAAAAAAGAAAAAAAAAAAGAAAAAGAAAAGAAAAAGAAAAAAGAAAAAAGAAAAAGAAAAAAAAAAGAAAAAAAAAGAAAAAAAAAAAAAGAAAAAAAAAGAAAAAAAAAGAAAAAAAAAAAGAAAAAAAAAGAAAAAAAAAAGAAAAAAAAAGAAAAAAAAAATAAAAAAAAAATAAAAAAAAAAAGAAAAAAAAAAGAAAAAAAAGGAAAAAAAAAAGAAAAAAAAAAGAAAAAAAAAAGAAAAAAAAAGAAAAAAAAAGAAAAAAAAAGAAAAAAAAAAGAAAAAACAACTCAGCCTGGAAACTTGGGTGAACAACCAAAAAAAAAGAACTTACTATGAAGTTATTTTTCACCTATTTAAAAATCAAACATTACTAATCAAAGCAAGCAAGGGTGAGAGGAAGAATCTGCTCTCTCATAGAAGAAGGTGAGGGACAAGATGAGACAGGGATGACTTGAGGTGGGTCAGGAATATCATCTTCAAATATTTTGTTCCATTCATCATTGATGTCAGCCAAAAGATTTTGAAGGATTACACAAGTGATAATCTAGTTGATGAGGAACTTCATGTCTTTGGGGTTTTGAGGATGGTTTTGCATTTCCCTTAAGCTGGCCCATCTTCTTTTCAGGACTCCTATGGAATGCTCAATCCAAACTTGTGATTGGGAAAGATGATAGTTGAAATCAGTTTTTCCTTGATTGTTAGATGAAACATTCCAGTATGCTGGAACCACATATCTCCCACTAGCATAAGCTGAATTGGCCAGAAGGTATTGATTGTGGTCAAAGTAGTTCTCTGGTTGTTGGGCAATCCTAATACAATTGAACATGTATGAATCATGACAAGAACCTGGAAGGCCAACATGGAGGGATATGAACTTCTTGTTGTTATCACAAACAAGTTGTAGAGCCATGGAATATCTAAACAAAAAGATGAAACATATTTGGTAAGTGGTGTGATCAAAGGTGTTATCAAATTCATTGGAAAAGAAATTAATCAGTTGCCTTTTTTTGCAATCAAAATAGTGGTTGCCATCTAGCTTGAGTTTTTGACTCAAGGGGATGGTGGTTCCACCAACAAACCCAATTCAACCAGGAAAGCCTTTGGTCTCCATTACTTGAGATATCTCCTTTCCTTCTTCTTTGGTTGGCCAAGAAAGGACTGAGTGACAGAAAGATAGGATAGCAATCATGACTCTTTTGGTGTATAAGTCAATGCTTCCAAAACTGACTGAGAGTAGATTTTCCAATCAATGGATTGCTTCTCCATTTCCATTTGATCCCAATCTACAAAGAGCAAAAGCAATTTGGATGGCTGGATTGCTTTGAGGATTCCAAGAATTGTTCTGGAAGATGTGGTGGTCTTCAATCATCTCCAAAAGTTTCATGAATGAAGGCAATAGAGTTTGGGATAGTTGCTGGAAGCTTAAATTGGGGATGAGATGAAGCTTTTGCCTTTCATACATAGGTTTGTGGAGGGTGTGTATTCTTGGAACCATGTATTGCTTTTCCAACAGCAAATTTAAAGCTAACCAAGTTGATTCCAAATTGGAGTCTGAATCAGAGTCTGAATGGGAGTCAAACAGTAGCAAAAGTTCAGTCAGCTTTTTTGCATTTTCAACTTTCTGGCGGGAAGTTTGATTGGACATGTTGAGAAAGATGGTGATGTGATGTGGGGTGATGAGATGATGGGATTTTTGTGAAGATGGAGATGTGAAAATTGATAGAGATGTGAAGCAATGGAGATGAGATGTGTGTGATGCAATGGAGATGCAGCTGGTATGGATTTGGTGATGTGGATGGGTGTTTTAGATGTGATGGAGGGTGGATGGATGATGATGCATAAATGGCGGGTTTAATGGCGGGTTTGATGTTTGAAATTGGCCATTTTCATGAAACCCTCAATTTTGAAGTAAAAAAGTTAGGGGGTATGTGTATTTCAGAAAACCACCATTTTTAATGGCGGTTTTGATCAAAAAAATGGCAGGTTTCTAATGGTGGGTTTGCTAACTTTGATACGCCCTAATAGGTTTATTTGGAGTTTTTTTTTATATAGGGTGTATAAGAGTTAGCAAATCCACCATGAGAAACCCACCATTTAATGGAAAGGCTTCTGAAATACACATACCCCCCAACTGGTGTATTTCAAAATGGTGTGTTTCATGGAGATGGCAGATTTCAAAAATCAAATCTGCCATTTATGCATCATCATCCACCCGCCATCCAGAATTAAAAACAGCCATCCACAAATCCACATACAACAACTGTCAAAGATTAATTCTCATCTAGGAAATACCTGCCATCCATCAACTCATCACCACTGCCCCTCAACTCAATCTGATATGCTTTGAATATTTTCCTATATTTTCTGGAATTTTTTCAGTCCATGGTCACTATTTATCTGCCATCAAATCAAATCACATCTTCCTATCCATCCCTTCTTTGATTCATCATCAATCTGGTATATGTACTTCCAAGTACCTTCCCCCTTACTACTCCTTTATACAATCACTTAATTCCATAATTCACTAATCTTGGCTTGGTTTGTACTCATCCACCCCTCATAAATGATCTTCTTGCTTGTCTCCATCCTGTTTCTAAGAAATACTACTCCCCTACTTATTCTAACGCATCTCTCACTCCCTCACCTCAACCTCAACCTCAGTATATTCATTCCCACAAATCCCCCAGTCAATCCAAACCATCCATTGATTCATCTGTTCATCTCAATCTCCTTTCAATCAAGATAACTACTCCTCTCACTTGACAATCCCCTCTCTTCCATTTAAATCTCCTACCGCACCCAGCACTATCAATCCCCACTCACTCAGACTCACTCCTGGCTGCATGTCTCAATCCACTGCAGTAACTGCTCAGTTGAACTCATCAATCACCAATTGATCCAATGGAATTCCCTTGGATTTTTGGCACTCTTTTTGTTCCTTATTCCTTTTAATTCCACCCTCCACATCTTCCCCTCCTTGCTCAATATCCTCCTCCTGATGTGCTTCTTCCTCCACCCCCATTTTCTGTCCCCTTAGCTCAACTCTTAGCCAATTCTTGTAATACAAAAATTGCTGTTTTGATCCTCTTGAGCCTGTGTGCTCTCAGCCTTCACTTCAACCTCTGCTTTTTCCTCTCATCCAAAAATCTCCATACCCAGGTCTGTACCTCTTCTTCTCCCTCACACCTCCCTCAAGAAGCCCTTGTGGCAGAGGATCCTGCTACTGAAACCATTTATTGGCTCTCTCCAATCTTTCTTACTTGACTTGCAGCCTCAAGATCCTCCTCCTCCTCCTCCATTTGCACCCAAGGAACAACCATCTAGACCTGATCCAATCAGAGTTAACAAAAAGCCTACAATCAGAGATTTTTAGCATCCTGATTGAATTTCATGCTGAATATTACACTATAAAATTAAATAAAAAATATATGAATTTGTGGTTAAATGGTGCGCCACATGGCTGCTTGGTGTATGGGGAGGTTTTGTAATTTACACCTTGCACCAAGCAGTTATAGCTCAATGGTTAGAGCATCACATATGCAATCTGTAGATGTGGGTTTGACTACCACGGACTGTGTTACCTTTTCCCTGTCATTAAAATTTAAACTGCCCCCCCCCTTTGTCCCAAACAAGGAGTTCTTCCTCCCTTCCAGCTACCAACTTTTCTGAACCCAGTAAGACTATAGAGTGAAATTTTATCTTTTATCCACTTAATAATCCCCCACTGGTGTTTCTTATTATGCTTTTCCTTTGATTTTAGTCTTGTTCCAAATTTGTGGCCATCTTCCCCTCTTGAATCTAGTGCTACCTGGTTCCTGCCCACTCCTCCTCTTCTTGACAACTCACCTGCTCCATGAACCTCATTGTCTCAATGCCCTTCATCTGATTGATATAGCTATGTCCATGCTGTCCTTTTTATCTCTTACCTACCCTCATCAAATACTTCAACATGAAGCCATATTCTGTTGCCCTCATCAGGCCATCCCTCTCCCATTCCGCTTTCATCTACAGACCTGAGACTGATAACTTTTTCTCCCTCCTTAAGATTTACATTGATTCTTTTGCATCTTTCCATGGGTAACAAGAACGGTCATGTCAATTTTTTGTCATTGGACATGTAAATTTGTGAGCTGCCTTACTAATCAATTCCACCAACCATTTTTGACTAGCCCCACCTTGTTTCCCTGTGGTAGTTCCACTACCACAGGCCACTTAATTTAAAAATGTGGTGGAATCAAAAAACATACTATTGAGAAGTTTGAGAAGGAAGCGGCTGATTTGGGCAAAGGATCCTTCAAGTAAGCTGGTTGCCTCTTTGAGGTATTAAAAGTTACCAAATTTCTGATTGGCCTATCAGGCTGTATTTGAATAAAGTGATTTCAGTCTAGCTGAGAAATTGGATGAGGATGATCATGAAGATTTTCATATCAAAAAATTGAGGAAAATTATGTTACAGAAGAATTTATTGTTGCTTCTATCTTTAACTCTCAACCTATAGTTAATCACTCCATTGTTATTTACACACCCATAATTTCTCTGGAACACCAATTTTTCTCACATTAACCTCAAAATTTTATACAATGAATTTAATCCCTCTTGACCCTCACCCCAATCAAAGTATGTGTATGGGGGAAGATTATTTGAAAAACATACAGAGATGTGGAAAGAATAGGTCTTGCAACCCTCAAAATTTTATACAATGAATTGAATCCCTCTTGATCCTCACCCCAATCAAAGTATGTGGATGGGAGGTAACAAGATGGGATGAGATGATTTGTCAAACATACAGAGATGTGGAAAGAATAGGGCTTGTCAGCAAAGGAGGGCTCAAAAGAGAGATTATGAAATATCTTTGGAAGTACCAGAGGAAGGGATTTACAAAAGTGTTGTGTGTTCTGGAAAAATATGTGACCTTTGGATCTGTATACCAACATTTTTTCCAAAAATAAAAAGAATGATTGATATTATTGGAAGTTGATGTGGGAGGTCCCATTGGCTTGAGCGCTTGGCCATTCAAAAAAGGATGAAGCTTTTTTTTTAAATTCTTAATCAGTCAGGATTCACCAGAAAAGAAAATAAATTGCTTCCTTACTCAAACATATGCTTATTGTAATTGAAATACTGTAATATCTTTATCCCCATTGGCAAATTTGTTGAGCTCTTTCAGCCCAGGGAAGGCACAATTCAAAGAATTTAAGTGAGGGATAAAATAAAGGGTTTGAATGGTTGATCAATGCCAATGTAGACATGATTGGAGCTGGTTGGTTTGGAATATCCTCCTTGGAATCACATTGGGGCCACTCAAAGGTTAAGAGAAATTAGGGATGAGAGTAATGAAGTGATGAGAGTGATAAGTGATGAGTTGATGAAGTGATTATAGCAATAATTTATGAGAGTGATGAAGTGATTAGAGCAATAATTGATCAGAGTGATGAAGTGATGATATCAATAAGTGATGAGAGTGATGAAGTGATGAGAGCAATAAGTTATGATATTGATGAAGTGATGAGGGCAATAAGTGTTCAGAGTGATGAAGTGATGAGAGTGAGGAAATGATGAGATTGATGAAGTGATGAGAGTGATGAAGTTATTAGAGTGATGAAGTGATGAGAGAAATGAATTGATAAGAGCAATAAATTGATGAGATTGATTAAGTGATGAGAGCAATAAAGTGATGAGAGTGATCAATCAGATTTTTCCAATGAGTTTGGAGTTAGAAGGAGGTGGGAAACCAAGGGTTTATGACATGGACTGATGTGTGGTTGAGGTTTTAAAAAGCTTTGAATACTTTATCTGAAAAACCCATTTATTTTCAGTTAACTCTGACATGTCTGATGTGAAATAAGTGGGGTTTTTTTGATTTTTAATGGCCTGTTAGAAATTGGGGTATTTTGCTGAAAACCCCCATTAAAAAATGGTGGGTGGGCTAGGTCTGATACACCCTATTATTTTATTTTTTGTAAAAGATATTTACATTCCATCGCAAATACTCATTTCTATTCAAAGAAGTCAATCCTTGCTTCCATTATTTTCATTATGTGACTAAAATAAAATATTTTTTAATAAATTTCAGGAGATTTGAATCCCCCTCATAATTTCTATATATTTGCCATATTTTTATTCCCTTTAATTTTTTTTGTAAGGTATTTAAATCTCACTATAAATTTCAAGTCTTATTTGAAGAAATCAATTTTCTAAATTTAAATTTTTTATTTTTGTACTTGATGAAAATTTTGTCAAAAAACTTTGAAATCTTTAATTCTCCTTTGAAATAGATATATTGAGTGTTTTTTTAATTTTTTATTATTGGTAAAAACAGATTTATATTCAATCCAAAACCTTGAATTTTCTTCAAAGATGTACGTTTTTCATATTTTTTATGATTCTTTCTATAGTTGATGTTATTTTTCTTAAAAAATTCTGCAATATTTGAATTATACTCATCAAATAGGTATATGTAGCATTTCTACATGTTTTGTTATGTTTTTTTAAAAAGTTATTTATGTTCCACCTGAAATATTTCATTTTTTGTAAACAAAAAAAATTTTCACTGCTTTTCTTATTTTTCTTACATTGGATGAAGTTTTGTTTTTTTGAAATCTGAGGCCAGATTTTAATTTCTTGAAAAAAAATTGGTATTTATCGCATTTTTAGATATCAGATTTTCTCAAATGGTGTCCATATTTGGATTCTCCAAAAAATTCTACCTCAGACAGACCCCATAGGGGGTCTGGAGGCCTCATATTAACCCCCAGGGCCCCAATCAGTGCTTACAGGCCTGGGTGGCCCAACATGCCATCAGAAGATGTGTTCTCCCATACCAGGCACTCCTTCAAAACTCAAAAGGGCATGTAAAACCTTAATTGTATATATGAAAGTTTGCATGCCTTACTGGGGCAGGCAAACACGCCAGGTGGCGTGATCATAGTACTTTTTTTACTATAATCATGCCAATGGCGCCTTTTGGCATGATGTTAGTATTTTTTTGGCGTGATTTTAGCCTGCGCCAATAATTAATTCTCTTCCTTCTTTGGCATTTCCCCTCAAGTTAACTTTTCAAAGCCTTGAAATTTGATCCAATTGTAGCATCGCATCTATCTTATCACTTTGAATAGTTGTATAAACTGATTGACCTGGGATCCTGTCAAGAATTTCCCTTACTTCATTGTTCCCGGATGATATTTTGCTTGAGATGGTATCTGGAGAAGTGGTTGTTTGGTGGAGGATCAAGATGTGATTGTACTGATGGATTGAAATTATTGAAGCGCTGAGTCTCTGTCCATGCGTATCGCTCCCGCAGTGCAGAAGGATTACCCACCTGGCGACATTGCAACACGCTCGCAAGCTCCTATGCCCCGGGACCAACAATTACGTGATGCTTGATGCCCGCACCAGTCCTGCCTATTTGTTTTATCCAACCTGGGTCCAAGCTCGACCAACTCCGCCTTGTACAAAGTACCCATAGTGAGTATTCTGACCAGTCCCTAGAATGCTAAATATACGAACCTCATTAACTTCAATGTGTTTCCTACCCCTACAAGTTGTGCTCCCGAGATTTTTTGCCCATGTCGCTCAAGAAGTTTTTGTAGCCATCTAATAAGCACTATGACCGTGGACTTGCTAAAGAATCGCCCCAAGGAATGGACTTCTTGGATCTCGACCATGGTCAATCTCATGACTATTTAGGGTTGATTCATCACAGTGAGACGAACCTAGTTCTTCGTGTTGGCAGACCCCCGCAATACGTCCCATCGACCATCTCACTGGCTAGAAAGTACAAGTGAAAGGTATGATCTTCAACCCATTTCGCGTGTACCTTCCGAAGGCAAGCGGGTCGACTTGATGATCATGCGCCATTTTTGGAAATGTTCGTCCATTCAGTTGCACTGTGATTATCGCTTGATAGAATCCAGCAAAATGGTTCAATTTCACGCCGCATGAGAAAATCGAACAGAAATGGATCTACCTGGCTTCAGAGTGCTCGTGTAGCGGTGGTATTGGAGGGGCGGAACTCTTCTTGAACTGAAGTAGAATTTTTGTCAGTTGGGGGAAAACGAACCTTTCAAAGGCTGCTTGAGATCTTGTTTTTTTTGTCAAAAGAGTTTGATAGTATGATTGTTCTTGTTACTAGGCTCGCTAGTGTTGCTATTCCTAAATGCAATTTCTCATGTTATGTCATACAGGCGTTTTTCTTCAATGTTTTCAAGCTTTCCACTGTTTTCTAAATCCAAGCCAAGAGAAGTTTTCTCCTTTTCCACTCGACAAGAAGAAGATATAAAAAGACCAGTTCCGGTCGGCCAACCAACTTAGGGCAAAGCTTCATCAGAAAGTGCTGGATTGCTAGATGGTCCTAAGATCGGTGGCTTTTTCGCGCAAATGATACCAGGTGCTTACCTTCACTGGTGAGAGCTACCCAGATCCATATTTGAATTGGACCAAGGACGCTATGGCATCTATCCCCTAAGTCGCCATTTGCTGCTAGCAGAGTTCTGCCTTTCTTGTGGCGTATCTTAACATCAACGACTAGTATCAATAGCGTATTTAGCTTGAATCGCCTTGCCCCAACGGGCTATGATTTCTTACGGCCCATGGGATGCTCCGAGATCGCAAGGTGCAGACCATGGAGTAATTCCGGATACCCGCTAACTTGAAGGACTTTCTTTCGGGGCTGGCTAGAAGCTTTACGACCCGCGATTCTGCAACATCCCGAAGCCTACGGGTACGATCTTTAGCCCTAGAACAAGAATTCTTTCCTGTTATGCTCATTGCTCACTTTGAAGCATAGGAAACAATTCAATGGGGGCGCGTGTCCGAAAAGTGAAACTTCAGTCAGGTCAAAATTAACCGCTCTAAGACAAAAGAACCTGCAACTTGGTCCCTCGGGGCTCTAATAGGGCGCATCAAATTTAAATTTTCGAAAAATTTAAATAGCCGATTTCAAGACAACTATCAATTTTTCAAGAATAGTTCTTTTGAGAAAATAAAGAATCAAGCGCTGGTTTCATCTGCAAAAAAAAAAAAACTTAAACGATTAAAAAATTGGGGTATGCCTAAAATCAGCCATTTAAATTTTTCAGAATTTTAAATTCAATACGCCCGAATATGTTTGAAATAAGGCGCTTGAGATGTGGAAGGCTACCCAGGAAAATTAGCAAAATGGGGCTTGAAGCTGGATGGGGTATGAGGAAAGTTTGGGCGCAATCCTGGTAAGCCAACCTCGGAAACGCAAAGTGGAAATAAACCAGTAGTAATATAGGAAAAAATCGCTGGGTTCGTTTTGCATGTCCCCCAAGTCTTATACCGCTCCTGAATTT
This sequence comes from Puccinia polysora, assembly GCA_025617555.3. NCBI lineage: Eukaryota > Fungi > Basidiomycota > Pucciniomycetes > Pucciniales > Pucciniaceae > Puccinia > Puccinia polysora. The sequence goes on along the minus strand of CM062634.1, from coordinate 20,579,254 downwards.
GGGTTGGTTATTTCGTTGGAAATTGATGTTTTCCTCCCAGAGCACATTTGCAGATCCAAAAAGAAAACCGGCGATGGTAATTCTGGAGATGAGACATTCTGTTGAAGTTAGCTGGAAAAAATAAATGGTTACGTAAATAATTTCATGGAGCAAATAATACACTGACTGCAATCCATTTTCACTAACAACCAAGGGGAGATCAGCTTCCGGAGATTCCTGGACCGCTATGATCATCTGAATAACACTCTCTTGACAAATCAGTCTCCTGAATTGTTTGTCCCACCATTCATCAAAGATCCGTTCTGACAACCAACCTCATATCAGCCCGGTCAACTGTTTTCTACCAACATACGCAGTCTGCATGGATTCTATGTTTTACAATTTATCTGTCACTCTCAACATTGATCCGGCCAAAGAAATGAATCACGCTGGCCTCTTTGAATAGGCTGTGCAAGGAGAATAAAGTGTGCCATTTTTTTGGAAGCTTTAGACCTACAATACCAATGGCAACTGAGCATCAGATTAGCCGCGATCTTTACCGTGTGAACGTGCGCGTGTTTCAAAGTGATCAAACTGGCTTCTCACAGGTGCAAGACTTCATACTACTACACACACCAGGTCGAGCCTCTGGAGAAGACGGACCCAAACATGCGCTCCAACTCAATATACAACCTGGCCGCGCAAACTGGCTGAGTAGTAGATGACTGGCCACTAAACTCTACTCATTCTTGCTTCAACAAAGGTGTTTCACAAATATCCAAACATTGCCTGATGCAATCTAGTTTCCGTCATCGGCTCAGCTACATTTGAGTTATCGGATTCAATTTAATGCGCCAATTTGAAAGCGTTGTGCCATTCATAAAAGCTGTATCGCCCAGTTCTTCAGATAGAGGTAGATAGAGGTGCATTGAAAAAATACAAAATTCACGAACAAATTTCTCAACGGTCAGCGGCCCAGTAGGAAAATGGACACAACCGAATTTCAACGCAACAGTTTTTGCTCAGTCTCGCAAGTTGCTTGTAAGAAACTGCCGGTAAGTAGTTCCTAGATCCATTAATTACAGACACGTACAACTGTAAGCTACATCAAATGAACTGTAGGATTTCATGAGCCATATTTATCTATGTAAATTACGTGTAAACAGAATGCAAAGCTGGCTACCCGCAGTCATTAACAACTGGCCGATGGCTCAGCAGTTGAAGGGCATATATGGACCACTATTGAGCTCCCTTTTGAAGAGAAATTTCCACCCTCCTCCACCCTCCTCCATTCTCCTCCTCAGATCCATCCAAGATGCGGGCCCTCAAGGCAAAATTAAAACCCAAGAAAGGGTCCGAATCGGACTCTGATGAGTCATTTCACTGCGCAGGCAGGCCAGAGGACCTAGTCAATGACCTCCCAACTTTAGATCTTACTGAAAATCTTCCCACCCAAGAGGTTTTTGTCCCGGATGACACCGATTACTACCTCTACCAATCTGGCCTTCGTCGCCTCAGTGAAATCAAGCCTGCCTTCAACACTTTTCCTCGTCGGCGCACCCTCCCCCGTACTCCTCCACTTCTCTCTATTCACTCTCCAACAACTGATGTTGAACGGCCAATGCTAGTTATCAAGACTGATGGTGTTGTGACATCCTCGAAATCGAACCCGACGTAATTATCTTTTCAGGTGCTTTCTTTCAGTCAATTATGCTTATGATCATTTGAATCTCTTGAACTTCGTCTCCCCAGCCGTCGCGTAGTCAGGTTTTCGGACAAAGTGACCTATTTCACGATTCCGGCCCGCGGCAGCCCAATTTACAGCGATGCCATCCCTCCAAGGGAGCTCCCCCCTCCTCCACCATCACCTCTATCACCATCAGACCGCTCACGCCGTCGTCAGGGAATAGTCTTTGACCCAGGCCCACCGCCGCAAGCACCATTACCTCCAATGGCTGGCCCCTAACGCCTTCGGGACCTGCCCCCTGACACAGTTCGAAACTGGGAAATTAAGTACATCTACCACCGGTTTGACTCGGAAGACGAAGCTTGAATGCCCGGAATGGCCTTAGATTTCCTGCTTTCGATTGATTGCCTTCTTGAAGTTCCTATATTGTTCTTCTGATACACGTGGTAAGTGATGTAGATTCCGATTGGAGTCAAAGCAAAAATTGAAGTCTCATATTTCGAAAAAACCACCCCGTTCTGCTCAAATCCCCTCCTAGCTATTTTAGCGGAAAATATGATTTCCTTTTCTTTGGGTTACGCGTGCGGCAAACTTGAAAATTCCGAAAGATACACGGGGTGAGTCTTAACGTATTTTCTGGGATAAAATGTTACACAAATGACAACCGCTGAATAACAAACAAAGAATTTATCTGTCTTTTTGAGTCTCTTAGAGCCGTTTGAAAAAATATGGGTGGTCGAGCACTGGAAGGGATGCTCTTGCTCACGGATACACGCTGTGAGTAAGAATTGCTGCTCAATCGTTCCATTCCTATCTCTCTGGGAACGCGGTCAAGGTGGCTGAAGTTCCAATCAATCTTTACATTTCCTTTACATCGCAGGTAGCAGAAGAAGGTCGTTCAGAATGATACGATAACCACGCCTTCAAATGTGGTCCTGATTGAGTAAGTTCAGCCTAAACCTGTACCACATGGAGCCCTAGTGTTTTCAAAAATCCCAATTCATTCAACATATTTTTGGGTGAACCTTCTTTGCACTAGGATGCCTTGTCTTTGGCGCGCGGAAATAAGGGGATGGGTTCGATCTGGGTGGGTTGCAATGGAGAGGACATTTCTTACTTTTCAGTATTGTGTATTTGTATTCCAATCACTGCTACGATTTTTTGAAGCCCATTTATTTTCTTTTCTACTTCAGCCTTTTTGGGAAGTGAGAGTAAATGGTGGTCTCAGGTGCACGGTTAGTATACCACGTAACGCGAAGTGAGTAGTGAGCATCTTGGTTGAGTTGAGAGGAGCAGTGAGTCACGTAAGCAACTTCAGCGGAGAACATGATGCTCTTGCGGAGCTCATTCGAGTTCCGGGTGGATTTGCAGCATATACATAGTCACAACTGTCTGTCCATGGCTTCAAAGCACATTGACTGGGAGGAATACCCCTAGAAATCATGAGCTTTCGTGGTTCGCAGCAATGCGAGTGGATTTGGGACGACGACTTGAGTACCGCAGGACTTTTTCCCATTGCAATTCCAACTGAATTCCTTATGTCTCGCTTTGCCCCAGAGGATGGATTCCTGGGCCGTATTTTGCCCCTTGGAAGCGCTGCTTTTTCGCGAGGAACAAGGGATTCAAAGAAGCCAAAGTGACTGCTGGAATTGTCCGAGAAGCCGCGCAATCCATGCGGCGCGGACCCGGGGGCCACGCAGCTCTCGGTGCGACCTCACATGGTGTGAAGCGCGTCGGTGCGCATCCCCAGTCCGAACCTGACATGGTGAAGCGGGGCTTGTACAGGCGTTCAGGTCGCTTGATCCAGTAGGATGCGTGGCGGTTTAATCTTGGCGCCCAACAAAGTTTGACTGGGTTGAAATCAAAGCTGGTTGGTTGCACCCCAGCCTCATTTCTAATTTTGTCCTCATGAGTTGGCTTCCACCGGCACCTTTCTTTGCTTTGTACGTTTTTTTTTTTCATGTGATGCAACAAGTTTTGACTGAAGCCCATAAAAACTGGCACTTAGCCAAGATAAACTGGAAAAAGAATCCAAACTGCTTGGCTAGGTACAAACTTGGGTTTGAGGGGTTCTATGCTCACTTCCTTTTTATCAAACAAAAAAAGAAAAAGAAAAGTAGACAAAGTGGTCTGGCATCCAAACAGGCCTTATGTATCATATAATTTGGAAAGAAAATTTGGGAGCTATGTAAAATTTTCCAAAATTTACTTCAATTTGGTCATGGACTCAACCAAAGAAAAATTGGCATGTAACAAAGAAAATTAGATTCCAGGTAAGATTTGAATTGGCTTGGGGTCAAATGGTATTGGAATTTTATCAAATTTTTTGAGCTACATCAAAGATTGTTCCATTGAATAATTCTCACAAGAATATAAATCAGCCTAATTCAATCTCAGGTGAATTTTTATTCTTTTTTCTAAAGTAAAATTGGCATGTAAACAAGAAAGATGGATTTCATTCAAGGTTTGATTTAGATTTGGGTAAAATTATGTGGGTACCTTATCCATTTTTTGACTTTGAATCAAATATTGTTTTTTCAAGTAATATTTGAGATCATCCTAATCATTATAATCAAATCACAGGTTAAACTAGATTTTTTAATCCAAAAATTGAGATAAATCTCTAGTATACCATTTTATTTTTTTGTTTAATGTTAAATTCACGGCTCATTGAGCCATGCACACAGTTAAAAATGGGCCATGTGGCAAGGCACACGGTCCAATTGGAGCCATGTACAGCCTCCCACAGCTCACAGAGTCGTGCGGCCCACCCAACCCAGTCCGCCACTGTGTGGACTTCCACACAACTACATTTGAGCCGTGTGGAGTTGTACACGGCTAAAATGTAGTTGTGTGGCATTCCACACGGCGGCCGACCGCAGTGAGCAAAAAAAAAGGAAAAGGAATTAAAGGGTACTTACACAACCCATAAACTAAATAAACCTTTCAAAAAAACAGAAATCAACCAAAAAATCAAAGAATGTTCATTTTTTGGTTTAAAAAAAATAAAAAAATAAAAAAAATAAAATATAAAAAACTGGTAGTATCCAATGGAATAGCCCTAAATTAAAAAGACCCAAAAAAACACAAGTAACTGGAATAGCCCTAAAGTAAAAACACCAAGAAAAAGACAATTAACTTGACAAGCCCTAAATTAAAAACACCAAAAAAAATACAACTAACTTGAAAAGCCTTAAAGTCATTTCAACTTGACTAGCCCTAAAGTAAAAGGGCCCAAAAATTAAAGAAGTCTTTTGAAAAGCTAATACAAGTCTTTTGACAAGCCCTAAATTAAAAACACCAAAAAAAACAAGTTCAACTTGTGTTAAGCTTATCCCATCACAAGCTTAACATAAGTTAAGCTTGTGATGGAATCAGACCAACACAAGTTGAACTGAATTACCATTGAACTCTCATTCAAAACACTCAATATAATGATGTTAACTCAAAACACTCAACATAATGAAGTTCAAAACGTGATAATCTTTTATATTAATAGAACTCATTAGCTGCATGAGAATTACAATTCATATGAAACACAATGATGAAATGAAGTCAAATTCTATTACAATCTAGAATACATTTGCAGTTGATCTTTGAGATGATCAACCCAACCAGAGGCTTTTTTAGAAATCAAGGAACATGGTTTTGCTACAATGGGTGGGATTGGAATCATTTTTCCCTCAAGTACTAATAGAACACAGAGGTTATTGTTTACAAAGTAAATGAACATTGGATCTGATTGATCAGTACAACCATTTTTCATTGGATTATAAGTATCACATGACTCAAATGAAATGAAACATATAGATTTGGAATATGTGTCTGCTATGATTTGAACCATGTCCAATTTAGCAAGCCATTTTGAGGAGGGAATCTTTTCATTGATGTCTTCAACATCAAGTCTTTGTTTAATCTTTTCAACTTCATTTGCACCACCAAGCATCTCAATGTAGCATGATTGATGTTTCTCTAATTTTTCAATCATTTCCTTCCTAACTTTAAACCAACCATGTTCTTCATAACCAAGAGATTTAGCAATGACTCTAAATCCGCAATTCCCATCTCCAATTGGATCCCAAGCCTCACCCAAGAAATTATGAAATTTCAAGGGTATTTGATTGAGATATTTCAAGTTTGGTTCCTATCATTGAAACTGACTTAGTATTAATTTATTTAATTGGATCAATGAAATGAAAACTCACCAAAGATGAGCTTCTGGTTGAGCTTTGCTGCATGTTCTCTGCCTCTGAAGAGGATTCTGATTCCAAATTAAGCGATCCAAATTTACTTTCATTCTTTTCCTCTGAACTATGAAATTCAGATTCAGATTCTTCCAACTTTGACTAAAAATTCATCATTAGCTAGTAACTAAGTTCATTAAACCAAAAAAATGAACATATCTCAAAAGAAAAGACTTAAAATCTTTTGTCTTTTCTTTTTTGGAGCCCTTCTAGTTCTTTTTTCCCCCTTGATTTTTTTGTCAACAAGCTCAAACCAAGATGGTTCTTGCCACATATCTGTAAATTTTGGCCTGCCCCTACTTGATTTTAAGGCTTTAGGTTCAAGTCTTGGCTTGGATTGATATTTCATAATCTTCTGAATGATATACTTCAAAATGCCGCTTTGCTCATGATCTGGAGATTCCACAATCATTTCATTGACTTTTTCATGTAACTGAGTAATGCTTAGCATTTCATCAACATTTCACTGGAAAAATTCAAAAGGATCAACCATTAGTGAATTAGTTAATCAAAAAGCATTAATCACATAGTGATTTGAACAATCCAACTTGAACAATCCAACTTAAGCCAACTTACAGAATTAGAACTGCAAGGGTAATACTGAAACCTCCACTGAGGATGAACATCTTCAGGTACCACAGATCCTTTGGATGCTAGACAGTCACCTATTTGGTGGGAACAGGGCAAACCCATAGTCTTGAAATATGACTTGGTGCAGACTTTGCAATCATGATCACGTTTGAACTTCTTGAATTGTTCCCTAACAAGATGGATTTCCTCTAAAGACAATTTGTAACCCAATGGTAACAGTTCAGGGGGAAGAACTGTCCCTAACTTAATTCAAGAGTTAGAAAGTGATGCATGAGCTGATTTAATTTTATTCAAAACTGTTCCATCAAGGCTTTTCCAAACATCCAACAGGTTTCCCAAAGAGTTTGCAAGGAATTGTTTGAGAGTTGCATGGGCCCCTTCAACCCAAGAAGTTGTTTTGTTTCCAAAATCTGGGTTGATACAAGTCCAGGCTGTTACAAACATCTCTTTGATAGGGAAAATGTTATTTTCCATATACTCAAGTAAATCCTCATAGTCTTTCAAGAAACACTATAACATTCAAAAGGTCAGAACCCAAAACTAGAAAGAATAAGAAGCAGTGATTTGGACCTACTCTGAGTTCCCCATCATTGACCTCCACCTCCTCCTTGGTCTTTGAGGCCCCATACTTTGCCCACAGATTCATAAAGCTTTTCAATCCTTCACCTTCATTAACAAAGGGCACTTTACAGTTTGCTTGTATGTTTTTAGACAAGTGCAAAGTGCAACATTGTCTTGATGAATCTGGGAAACTAGTTTCAATTGCACAAATCAGAGATTTTTCATGGTCCGTCACAAAGACTTTTGGAAGTCTCTCAGGATCATAATCCAACTCCTTTAATGCATTTACAGACCAAATGTAGAACTAAAACATTTCTTTTGTTATAAAAACAAGAGCTTTTGTGAAAGTTTTCCAATTGGCTGTCATTCCTACAACATGCAATAGTGGGGTTTTGTACTTATTTGTTTTATAATTACAATCCAACATAGCAATATGATGGAATTGTGTTGAAAGCTTTGCTGCCTCTGAATTTTCTAAGTACAGGGCCTCCAAGTGACCCTCTCCACTGAAATTTGACCGGTGAATCCAACTTGTTTCTTCAAGCTGTTCATAAAGTACCTCCATAACACTTTTTCCCTTTAGTTCTGCAAGCGTTACCTTCCGCTTAGTGTTATAGATTGTTTGGTAATCAACATAATACCGCCCATCAATATTGCTCAATTTTCTCTTCAGTTGTAACCTATTGAGCCCATCATTCATGCCTTCTACTAGATTGTCTAAGGCTACCCCCAAGATTCTCCTCAGTTGAGGATGCACAGAGGGATGTTCAGATGGTTGATGGTTATGTTTGGTTTCTTTTTAGGAGAGGCGCCACAAGGGTCTGCCTTTGTTCAACTTGCATGGATTAAAAACTTGCACCCAACCTTCCTTGTGTGAGTTTACCTAGAACGTTTGGTAAGAAGACTTCCTGAATAGGAACCATGTCTATCACAGGCTAAATCAACATATTGGTCACACTTTGAGTTGAAAACTGTTAAAGCATAACCATGCTTCATTGCCCATGTTTGAAAATAGTTTTGTGCCTCTTCCCTAGTAGGAAAAGCACTCAAGGGAGGTGGGTCAAGTGGATCTAGTAAAATTTCATTGGTTAAGTCATAGTTTCATAGTTACATGAACCCATCAGTCATGAACCCATCCGTTTCAATCAAATTAAATATGGCAAAGACCAGTAACATAAAATTTTACTCACCACCAGCGGTCATGTCCATTTGTGAATCATTTTGTCTCTCAATTATCACCCTTGATGAGTATGCAATTGGGGCTTCCAATGTTTCATTACCCAAATCCTTTTTTTCTTTTCCCAAAGCTTTGTTGATGGCACTATTGATGTAGACCTTCCATGCAGACATGTCAGAATAAGGAGGGCTTGCCACTTTTCCCATGCAAGAAAATGCAATGGTATACTTCAGTATTCAATCCAACTTTAATTGATCAAACAAAGTTTTCTCACTTTCAAGTTGAGAAAGAATTGTTGACAGATTTTTATATGATTTACAATTATTCACTTTAAATTCACTTGGGTTTTGCTTTAATTTCTCTTTGGGATTGCTAGGTGTGTAACAAAAGTCCCACAAAGTATGAGTTAATCCCAAATTTGGGTTAACAGAACCCAAGTGTGGTCCAGGGGGTGCCCAAAATTCTGGCATGGCTTCCAGGGGGTTGTGCACCCCCAAACACGGCTAATTTGAGCCGTGTACGGGGGTAACACGGCTCCTACACAACCCCCAGGGGGTTGCGTGTGTTTGAAACAGCCCTTTGTAGTCGTCTTTGGGCCCCCATTGCTAATTTGGGCCATGCAGGGCCCTACACAACTACCACACGTTTGGAGCCGTGAATTTAAAATCACCCTATTTTTTTTATTTCCTAAAAAATTTCAACCCCTCATCAATCTCTCCATTAAGAATAAATCCATTTGATTTGGATTTTTTCTTATTTCATGTTTTTTTTTATGAAGATCATAATAAAAATTACTGAATCAAATAAATATGATTAAAGAAATATAAGAATTAAATATTTAACATGGTATATAAATGCCAATAAAAACAGAAAATTGATAAAAAAAGCTACACATTAAGATTCTTTGGTGATTGGGGTAGAAAAATGGGTAAAGTTCTTCTTGAAAGTTCACGTACAATGTGGTAGCATTGAAATAAATATTGATATTATCTAGAAATTTCTGTCACAAATTCAAAAAATGAATATCAGTATATATGTAAGGGTTGTGATAAATTCACAACCCATACAAAACTCAATATGGGTTGTGTGAGATTTTTCACAACCCTTTTGATTTGTGTGGGGCCCCCCACAACCCACATATTTGTGGAAAGCCTTTCAAAACTCAGATGGGTGGTGAGCTGGGCCACACAACCCATTTTTAGTTGTGGTGTGTTGTTACAAATTGTTCAAACATCCAGGGTTTTGAGCAAAAAAGTAAAAAATAAAATAGAATTGAAAGAAAATTAAATGAAAATAAATAAATAAGTTGAACAAAAAACACCATAAAAAACAAATTGGCAATGTTAAATTTGAAATCCTAAACAACCCGTTCACACCCAAAAATTGGTTGTGTGGCCCGGTTTGCAACCCATCTGATGTTTCAGCAGCTGTTTGAACCCCAAAATGGGTTGCAAACCGCGCCACAAAACAAATTTTGAGGTGTGAATGGGTTGTGTAGGGTTTCAAATTTTGATTTTAATTTTAATGTATTTATTTATATTTATTTATATTGATTTATATTTATTTATATTTATTTATATTTATTTGTACTTATTTTTATTTATTTTTATTTATTTTTATCTAATTTTATCTAATTTTATTTAATTTTATTTTTTTTAATTTTATTTTTTTTGTATTTTTATTTTTGATATATTTTAATTATTAATTTTATATTTATTTATTTATTTTTTATTTATTTATTTATTTGTTTTCTAGAGTATTGCCCACGAATTTGGGTAATTGATTGAATAAAAAACATTGATTTGAAAAAATTGGATGCTATTTAAATGTGGGAAATCTGGGGAATGGGTCAGAAAAAAAAGAAAACAAAAAATTCCTCAAGTATTTCAACAGGTAAGCAATTAAACCAAATGATATATATCATTGAAATCTCATTATTTAATTTCAGTGATGGGTTAACACTTATTTTGCAAGAGGTATGTGAGATTGAAATGTAAGTGACTGTTTTTTTCAAATATACCATATAAATGTACCCGTACCCTCAAATAACAACAGTTTATCAACCCTGTTTTTCAAAAATTTTCCCCATCTAACATCATTGTAGACAAAAATAATCACAAAACTCCTAACCATTTTAAACTTTCTCCCTAACTCTCCAAACTAATACTCACATCTTTAAACCAGTGAATCTTCCAACCCCATTGCTTCATTTTCCATAATATTTATTGAAATCAAAATGGCAAATCATCAAAATTGAACTGAAATTTCAATACAGAAAACCAATTTATTTGAGTAAAAATCTTGAAGAAATTGCACTTCAGCAAGTCCTCCTGCAAAATCTAATTCCAAATTCTCAGGGAACTAAAACATTTTATTGTATCATTTGTGTCAATTTCCTCAAAATACCACTAGCCGTGGTCCTTAATTTGGGTCTGAAAATGAATCCAATGTTGGAATACCTCCATATCTTAATTTTGGCATTGAGATCTCAATGCAAAACACGCTTAATAACAAAAAAAAAAAAACACAAAAAAAAAAAAAAAAAAAACACAAAAAAAACAGATTTATTTTCCATGTAGAATAATGAGGAAAAAATTCAACTTCCATTGGGAACATCAAAATAAACTCACTCCATGTTCATCTAAACAAGAATTTGTATTACAAATTCCAACAAACCCAAGTGGATAAAATCATTGATTTATTAAATGGAATAGATCTTTCTTTCCTAAAATAAAATGAATGAAAAATTTGGGAAGAAAAAAAACATCACCCCTATGAACAATGTTTATGAAAAAAGACCCAAATCTATCTATTCCAAGGAGATGGCTTCCAATCCTAAACCCATCAATTGAAAGAATGAGGAAACTCTTGAAAACTTGAAGGTTCCAGAAAATTATTAGAAGATGCATAATCAAAACTTTTCTTTCCCAATCTAACAAAAATCATATCTTTTAATTCAATAGAATGCTTCCTTGAATAAATCAATTTAATATTTTGATTCATCACTTCTAATCTTGGATCAGGTGAATTAATTATCAAAATTCAGGAAAATGAATAAAATCCACAAACTCATCTTGAAATGACAAAATCCTCTGTGAAGTGTGATTTCACGTGATTCAGAATTAATTTTATTATAAATTACTTTGTCAAATATATCACTCATTTCATTCAAAAATCCAAGCCCTTTTTTAAAAAACAGAAAGAAAAATCCAATGGGGCCTCCAAGAATACCATCAAAAAATTTCAATGATGCAAGAAAAATTATTTATAATTGAAGGTATTTGGAGTTTCAGTCTTTAATGATAAATAATTTCCAAATACCTTCTGCTTCCAAAAAAAGTGCAATCTTGAGGGAAATGTTTTGATAAGGAAACTGAGGGAAGCTTGATTTAATGAATGGCACTCAGAAATATTCAAGAAAATTTTATATTAAATAACTGCAGAATAATAAACAGGTGAAATTTTTTTCTTTTAATGTAAGCTTCAAAACTTTTGAAATAGAAGATACAACCCAAGGAATTTTCATTCTAATTGAAATTAAGTAATAGTATAATTAAAGCACAGAAACTTGAGACATAGATGAAATGAAATCATCTAGATGCTAGCATAGAATTAAAGACTGAGTGCGCTGAGTTGGAACACAAATAAAAAGGAATTAAATGAAATGGGTTAAAAACAGCTTGAATCATGCAATGATGGTTATTCTAATTTCAATATAAAATTAAATGAATAAATACTGGGAATCATTGACTAATTTAAATGATTAATATTTTATGCAATGACACAAGCAAAATTCAAACTGGTTGTTTGAAGGTTACCAGAAAGGCATTGATTTAATTGATGAAACCATTTCTAATTTCAATTTTTAATTATTATTGGATGCTCAAGAGGTTCAAAGTTAAAGTGCAGATTTAATCAGAGATAGTGGTAGATGAAATGCAATATCTTAGGATTTCTTTGAAACAATCACTGAGGTTCACAAAAAATTTTTTCCCTTACCTAATAACAAAATTAGTAAGAAGAATGCTCTAAATATTTAAATTGAATTTCAGTTTCAATTTTTGAAGTTGAAAGTATGTAATGAGTAGAGGAGTAGAGGAGGAAAATGAAATTTTTTATCAAAAATATTGTTGATTTTAAAGCATGAAAATCTCTAAATTTAGTACCTTGCATTTAAAGTTTTACTGCAGTGATTATATCATTCATCACCTTTCTTTTCCACATGAATCAACTTTGGGAATTTTTCCCTATGTTAGGGAAGATATAAGTTAACTTTTAACTCATCCAAATAATAATCTAAGTTTAATCTTCAAAGCACACATATTTTCCCTGTAAATTTTCTCCTCAGTTAGTCATTTTGATAATTTTGTGCATTTTTTGTATTAAAATTGTCTCATCAAGCTTCTGCCAATTCAATTGTCAAAAATTTCCTTCCAGAAATGAAACCTTACTTAATCCAAAGAAAACTATTCAGAATTTGAAGATAGTTTTTTTTATTAAAAATTATTTTCAGAACTGGTATTTCCAATTTTTTGTGTTTAAACCTGATTCCTTTCCCCTCTCAAGTATGGTGGTTGGGTATGTAACATCAAAATTCCATGGAATATAAGCCTTTTTTATTATCCTAAAAATTTAAAGACTTCACATGTTGATTTCAACCAGACAAATTAGCATGAAACCTCTCAATTACTTCATAACCCCAGTGAAAATTTTAAAACAAAGATTTTTCTGGGAACAACCTGAGTAAAAACCAAGGGAAGAAAGGGATAAATAAAAGCTCCATTTGATCTATTTTTAACCTAAAATGATTCAGATTAATTGCACCATGGAATATTCCCACAAAAATGAATTATGTATGAGGATATAAGCAAGTGATATAGGGTAATTGTTTTACCTGAAAAAATTATCATTGTCTCTTTTAAGCTAATTGAAACTATTTCACTGTGGTAAGCACTGAAATCACCTTCATTATCAATTTCTGCTTGAATAATTGTGTTGCTTTAGCTCTTCAGGGAAATTTCAAATTGTGATAAAAAACCAATTAATCCATTTCTTCTTCTGCTGTTTCTATTTTTTCCCATTGGCTCAATCATCATTGGAAATTGAAGATTGATTAAGTCTCCAATAATGATCATTATCAAGCCTTAATTTTGTAGGAACACACTTAAAGATATTTCAAGAATTGCCAAAGTATTTATGGACTATGTTTTAAACATGAAAATGCATCTTTTTTGGGAATTTTGTTATTTTAGAATTTTATTCTTCTCAAATCATTCATTTTTGCATGTTTTCCCACAAAACAAAATCACCAAGTCATGAAATTAGTATGTATATATATTTACTAAATTCATACATATTGGTGCAACAAAACTAATTTTGAGTTCAAATCCTTTCCCTTTCTTGGAAGTGTTTTTTTCCACCCTTGCCAATTTAAAAGGGAAGGTGCCTGGCCCTTTTTGCGTATTCTATGGCAGTCTTCACAGAAGTTTTGGAAGCCTTAAAAAAACCATCCCTGGTTGTGCAGTCTTGAAATTCATATATCTGATTGAAATCTCTGCAGCTAGCAGTTTTCACACATCTGAAGGCTGCATTTTGTTGGCCATAAACATCAGATCCCCTGTATGTACATTTTTTTTTCATTCCATATTTTTCACATTTGATGTTTTTATAGTATATATTCATTCATTATTATAATATTAAATTCTTTTTTATTTTTTATTGAGTTATTTAATTTTATTTTAATAATAATTTTGTTTGAATTTATTTATTGAGGCTTTCAGCATCAGTCTTTTTTATATTAGGGAGTATCAAAGTTAGCAAAACCGCCATAAAAAAACTGCCATTTTTTTTACCAAACCCGCCATTTTTAATGGCAGGTTTCTGAAATACACATACCCCCTAACTGGTGTATTTCAAAATTGCGGGTTTCAAACATCAAACCTGCCATTTCATCCATCCACCATCCATGGCATGCAAAACACTCATCCACACCTCCAACTCATCAAATCCATACACATGACACACATCTCATCTCCATTGCTTCAATTCTCAATCACTTCACATCTCCATCACTTCACATCTCCACCGCTTTGCATCTCCATCACTTCACATCTCCATCAATTCACATCTCCATTGCTTCACATTTCCATTGCTTCACATCTCCATCACTTCACATATCCATTGCTTCACCTCTCCATTGCTTCACATCTGCATTGCTTCACATCCCCATGACTTAACATCTCCATTGCTTCAAATATCCATTTCTTTGCATCTCCATTGCTTCACACACATCCCATAATCATCACATCACCATCTTTCTCAACATTTCCAATCAACATTCCCAGAAGAAAGTTGAAAATGAAAAAAAGACAGAGCTTTTTTGATTGTTTGACTTGGATTCAGACTCCAATTTAAAATCAAATTGGTTAGCTTTGAATTCTCTATTGGAAAAGCAATACATGATTCCAAAAAGACACACTCTCCAAAAACCTATGTATGAAAGGCAAAAGCTTCACCTTCTGCCCAACTTAAGCTTCCAGGAACTGTTCCAAACTTTATTTCCTTCCTTCATGAAAATTTTGGAGATGATTGAAGACCACCACATCTTCCAGAACAATTCTTGGAATTCTCAACACAATCCAGCTATCCAACAGGCTGTTGCTCTTTGTAGATTGGGATAAAATGGAAATGGAGCAGCAATTCATTGATTAGAAAATCTATTGTCATTCAGTTATGGATCAATTGACTTATACATCAAAAGATTCATGATTGATTTCCTATATTTCCTTTTCTCTGTCCTTTGTTGGCCAACCAAAGAATACTGCAAGGAGATATCTCAATTAATGGAGACTGAAGGCTTCCCTGGTTTCATTGGTTTTGTTGATGGAACCACTATCCCCTTGATTCAAAAACCCAAGCTAGATGGCAACCATTATTTTGATCAGAAAAAAAGGCAATTTATTCATTTCCTTTCCAAAGCCTTTGATAATACACCAACCAAATTTGTTTTATTGGTTTGTATAGATACTCTGTGGCATTAAACCTTTTTTGTGATAAAAACCAGAAATTCATTTCCCTCCATGCTGGCCTTCCCATTCTTTTCATGATTCATATGTTTTCAATTGGATGTGGATTTCTCAACAAGCAGATAACTACTTTGACCAAGATCAATAACTTCTGGCCAATTCAGCTTATGCTAGCAGTAAATATGTGGTTCCAGAATACTGCAATGTTTCAACCAATGATCAAGCCAAAACTGATTGCAACTATCATCTTGCCCAATCATGATTTTGGATTGAGCATGCCATAGGAATCCTGAAAGGAAGATGGGCCAGCTTACGGGAGATGCAAAACCAGCTCCAATCTTCCAAAGACATCAAGTTCCTCATCAACTGGATTATCAGTTGTGTAATCCTTCACAAACTTCTTGCCAACATCAAAGATGAACGGGAAAATATATTTGAAGAATATATTCCTGATCCTCCTCAAGTCATTACAGGCTCATCTTCTACCTCATCTTTGGCCATGAGAGAGCAGATTATACCCCTCACACTTTCTCACTTTGATGAGTAGCATTGGGTTTTTAAATATGTAAAAAATAAAATCACAGAATGTTTTTTTGTTTTGGTTGTTTAACCAAGAATCCTAGGCTGACTACGGTTTTTTTTTGTTAGACTTAGAAAAAAACCAAAAATTCAAAACCACCTCACCCCACCAAAACACTGGTCCACCTTCACCAGTACACTTCCTCCTCCTTGCCCACAACCACCACCTCACCCATCACCACCACCTCCCCATCACCACCACCTAAACCACCTCACCCATCACCACCACCTCCCCATCACCACCACCTCCCCATCACCACCACCTCACTATCCACCTCCACCTCACCTCACCTCACCTCACTCACTTCCTCCCCTCCTCCTTACCCTGGTAAGGCCCCTCCCCCCTCTTCCTCTTCCTTCCCCTCACTGGTTTCTGATCCTTTGATCATTCAACCATTAGGACCCTGCTGGATCCCCATCAATTTGAGCCCCTCCTCCTCCCCCTCCTCCTCATCTCCCTGCGCCTGATCAATTGGCAAGCAATTGCCACTTGCCGGTCAACCGGCAAGCAATTAATTGCTTGCCAATTGATTGATTGGTCAACCGGCAAAGGATTGCTTGCCCATTGACTGGCAAGCAATTGATTGATTGGTCAACTGGAATTGATTGATTGCGCTGGTTGATCAATCCTTTGATTTACCAACTGGTGATGTTCCCCCCCTTCTGCTCCTTCTCCTCCTCCCAGCTCTTGAGAAGTGCGCTGACCTTTTTTTTTGTAGGAAATTACCAGTAAAGTTCTTCTTATTTTCTATGTTGGTTGATAATATAAGTGGTTTATACCAGACTGATGATTGTTTTTTTTTGGTAGGAGAATTTCCGGTATTGCGTTTGTTATTTTCTATGTTTGTTGATCATCTAAGTGGTTTATACCAGACTAATGACCATTTCTTTTTTTGATTTTTTTTAATTCAATGCAATGCAACGGGACATTCCACTTCTTTGACCACCGTTTCTTGATGGCCCATTCTTCACCCACCAAACTGATAATTTTAAAAATAATGGATTTCCATCTTGATCCTCACCCCAATCAAAGGATATGGTTGGGAGGGAAAAAGATGGAAGGAGATATTTTGAAAAACATACAGCAAAGTGGGAAGAAAAGAGCTCACCAGAGAAGAAGGGCTCAAATTCAAGATTTAGAAATTGCATTGGAAGTGAGTGAGGAAAAAATTAATGAAAAGGTTGTTTGGTCTTCACGCAAACTAGGTCTCTTGAACCTTTATCCATCCATTGTCAAGAAAAGTCCAAAACCCACCCTTGAAGAGTTGGAACATGGAAAACAGAATATCAAACCTTTCCATTTCTTCAGCTCTGGAAAAGTATATGTTCAAGATTGATTGGATCATGAGGCTATGGTTGCCATCATCCAATTTATCCCTTTGAATGAACTCTCTGAGCAAGAGAAGAAGGACATAAACTCAGTAACAACATTCCTTCACCAATCCAAAAAAAATTTCAACACTGTTGGTCCCTCAAGATCTTGAGGTGGGAAAATGTGGGCAATTGGATGGCAAAAATCAATGGACCCTTTGGAACTATTTGGAAAATATTTGAAGAAAGATGCTTTCAAATCCTCCCCTAAAGAGTATTATTTTTTGAACCTTAGTTCTGACAAGGTCTCTCAAATATTGGGCCAAATTTTTCAAAAATTAGTCAAACTTGCATTTGATTCCAACTGTGAAGCTATGATAGACAAAAAAATCCCTTCCTTCTCCTCATTGGAATTTGGATCTGGCCTTACTGTGTTTGACTGCTCACCTCACATCACCTTCACCTCAGACTCCTTCTACAACTTGCCCCATATTGACCAAGGTGATGTCTCTGACTATCCCTTTTTACTTGTGGTCCCAACCAAAAAATCAAATGGATGACTTTTTGACAACAAGGATGAATATCAAGTATCTGAAAGCCAATTTGTGTTCCCAGACTTGGGTTTTGGGATTGATTTCAAACAAAAGGGTGTTGTGAAAATGGTTTGGGCAGCAAAAAAGTACAAGAAATGTACTTTTACTGCAGTGGATACTGCCACCCATACTAGGATGGCCATTTCCATGCAAATCAATAAAACAACTGAAAAAACTAGCAAGGACTTGGCCAGTTTCAAAATATATCTTAGGGAAAAAAATATCAATAAAAATAAAAAATATTTGTTCATTGGTGGTGTTAAAAATACTCTCAAATGTTGTTGCAATCAAAAATATTTTTTTTGTTTTTATTTTTCAAATTTTTATCAAAGTAAATATATTTACAAACCAAGCAATCAAGTAATTTCCTTTATTTCATCCACGTTTCTACTTCTACCAATACCTTCCATGGCTACCAATAACCTATATTTTTTTCTGTGGCTAGCCTTTCCCTCTCCTTTTCAAGTTGGTCTTTCTCTTGATCCTTCTCCTTTTCCTCTTTCTGAAACTCCAGCTCTGTTGGCTTGCTACTATTGCAGAGCAAGCTGCAAAAGTAAAAGAAATAACATAAACATAATAATCATGAAATTAACCTAAGAAGGAGTAGGAAAACCATAAATATTATTGCAAAAATGTATTCTCCATCCGAAATTAGGTAGGGTCACTCACTGACACCACCCTTGAAATCCAACTCCTTATATTTTTAAATAATTAAGGAAAATAAAGACCAAAATACCACGGCACCACTATAGAACTTTTTGGCCAATTAAATATTTCACATGTATTGTCACGTATAGGTTTCACACCTAAAATTCAGTCAGAATTGAGTTGTTTTGTATATTTTAGGAGTTACAGACGGAAATGTGTTCTGTCACAATTCCCGCATGCAGCTGCAGAAGCCAATGCACCCGCGCGCAACTAAGCTACAGCTCTGTCACTCTTTCAAAGTTGTTTATGCAGCCCTGGGCCTCTGAGAAGTACGCAGCCGTGGGACTATGGGTTGACAAAGTTACAGGCGGCCTGAGAAACCTAGGTACTGCTTAAACATGCTAAAACCTACACGGGAACATTCTACATATGTAATAAATGTTCCTGTGGATAGAAGATAGTCTAAAAGTACATAAAATTATATAAAAATACTTAAATAACCTTTATACGTATTTTTTATAAAATATAATTCAAAGTACCAAAAATGTCGAAAATAAGATAATGGCTACTTCTAAAAATATATTAAAATACTTCAATATACTATTATGAGAATTTCTAGACATCAACAGTTTTTTGACATACTAAGAAAACTTATGATGTAAAAATATTAAATGAATACCCATGACTTACATTTTTAAGTAATTATTTTAGTAAATCTACTGAATTTCAAAAATAAGGAGTAACATCAATATCATGAATTTACTCCAAATATTTAATACATAATGAGAACTCACCTGGTATCAGAATATCCGTAAGAATGTCTATGAAAATAATTATTAACTTACTGGGAACATTTACTAAGGATAATTAATTAAATAATAAATAAAAAGGACAGATTAGTGTTATTCACACGTCCAAACATTAATTATAAAGTAGAATAATTCCCATACCCTGTGGAATTAGATTTTACCCGTGTTACAGCACCAAGAACACGTTACAGGCTACCACTGGTTACCCTGCTAGCCTCTGTTTCCGTCCCTTTGAGCCCCTGTACCCCTCAGAAGGACAATATTGGGACTCCAAAAGCTATAAATAAAGAGCTCTTTAGAGGATATTGATACCCAGAGACCCAGTTATATTTATACCCAGACACCGTGCCAAGGTAATCAAATACTTTTAAGAGATAGGTAAGAGATTTATGTATTTAGTCTGATTAATAATATCTGTCCTCAACCCTCTTTTATCAATTTAAACTGCTGAACAACCTTATAACCCCAGTATACAGGTTTAACCCCTCAGTGCACATCCAAAACAGATACCCTAAGGATTTAATAATATACCAGTGATTCTTATTATCCTTTCTCTGTTGTGGCAGCTTGGTTACAAAGCCCTGCCACTCCACCGTGTATTTTATATACATATTATCTTTGGGCAAAATATCCTTTAAACTAAAGGGCCCAAAGTAACCAGGTCTACGCGTTTTCATACTGACTTCCCTGAAGAGAGGTGTTAAAGATCCCCAATATAGTTTTGGCCCCTTTATAAAAATATTTAATAATCAATTTATCTATATTGATTTATAAAATTAAACCATATCCAAACCAATTAACCTTGCAATAAGCTTTATCCAAATATTTTACAGACTTTTGCTGAATTTATTAAATAATATATTTATTATTTATTCTATCACCTCTGGTAGCTAAAGGATAGCAAGGGTCTTGGCATCTAGGAGGCTGACAAGCTCAGCCTGTTTGATTTGCTACTCAGAATCCAACTTGTGTTGATGAGCCAAGCTTTCATATTTCTACTTTTGACAATCAATAGCCAGTTGACAACCCCACTTCTCCTTTTCAAATAGAAGTTTTTTGGATTCTATTTGTGATTTCACTGTTTTTTGGAGAGGAATAGGAATGAGCTTGATTTTGAAAGCAATTACAATCATTCAATGAAATTGTTTGAATCTCTCTTCTGCATGATATCCTCAAAGCCAGGATAATTTTAAGTGTTTCTCCGCATTTAATGGGTATTAGGGTTGAGGTTGATGGAATTGGAGGCCTTTTGCTTTCCCTTTGTAGAGGAGGTTTCTGTGGAAAGGTCATGGCTCTCATTTGAAGGGGATGTGGGAGGCCCCAAGGGCTTGAGTATTTGGCAATTCAGGAACAGATGAGCCTGTTTTTTTACAATCTAAATCAGTCAGTATTAAGCATACAGAAGAGAAAATATCTTGGTTCCTTACTTCAGCAGATGATGACAATGGTGGTGATACAGGAATAACTTTCTCCTTGTTTGCCAAGTTGTTAATTTCTTCCACCCCAGGAAGAGAGCAATCCAAAGGAGGAAGTGAGGGGTCCAAGGAAGGGTTTGAATTGTTGATCAATGCTGATGTAGACCTGATTGGAGCTGATTCTTTTGGAATATCCTCCTCCACATCAGATTGGGGCCACTCATAGGTTTCATTGGGATCATCATTGCTAGGCCAAGCATCCACAGCCAGGTCCTCAGCATCAACTGAATCTGATTGATGGGCATCAAAAGCGGCCAAAGGGGTGATATTGGCCTTCTTTCCAAACATTTCATCCATTTGAACATAAAAAGGACAAATTGATTCCAACTTATCAACTACTGAGTTGATTCCCTTTGCTTTATCTGAGTTGTTGATACCAAAGCTGGTGGAGATTGACATTGAGTGGGCTTTTTTGTACTTGGTTCAATAGTTCTTGAATTGCTCCTGCATCTTTTTGGATGAAAGATCCAGCCTACTTTTGGTTTTATTCTTGAGTTCATTGGCCATCAGGAGATAACCATTAACCTTTGAGGATGGAGGTTGGCCAACTTGTGTTTCATTGTTGGATCCAAAGCAAGCATTGTAGTTGGGGGTAATTTTGAGCCAGTTTACCAGGATGATGTGATCAGCTCTCTTGAGCTGACTTGAGCCTTTGGAAGCTGATGGGGGAGGATTTTTGGATGTTGAGTTCCTGGGGGATGTTTTCTTTGTTTGAGTGGACTTGCGGGGGGAGTGTTGCTGAGGGGCCATTTAAAAAGATTAAGTGGGATGAAGTGATAAAGCAATAAATGAATGACAGCTAGGATGTGATGAAAGGGGGGATGAAGTGATGAAGCAAAGAAGCAATGAGAGGATAGGGGTGATGAAAGCAATAAAGTGATGATAGTGATAAAGCAAGGTGAGAGTGATGAAGTGATTAAGTGCAATGAAGCAATGAGATTGATCAAGTGATGAGGATAGCAATGAAGCAATGAGAGTGATGAAGTGATGAGGATAGCAATGAAGCAATGAAGGTGATGAAGTGTTCCAATAAGGTTGGAGGATGAAACCAGGGGTGATGATGTGGAATGATGCGTGGTTGAGCTATTGAAGGCCTTTATATACTTTATTTTAAAAAACCCATTTCATTTCAGGTAACATTGACATGTCTGATGTGAAATAAGTGGGTTTTTTGATTTTTAATGGCAGGTCTGAAATTTTGGATTTGGGTTGAAACCCGCCATTAAAAAATGGCAGGTTTGCTTAACTTAGATTTGCCCTATTCTTTGTTTGCTGTATTTATTTTATTTTTTATTTTTTCATCTTGTATTTTTTTCATTTTTTACTTTTTTACTTTATTCATTTTGTATTTTTTTTCTATTTATTTGTTTCATTCTTTTCATTTTTACATATTCTTTTCATTTTTAGTTTCATTTTAACCTATTGTTTTATTATTAATTGATTTATATATTCTTATTATTTTTTTCAATTCAATATTTTTTTACAAATGTGGGGCTTTTGTCATTATAAACTTTTGAGTTTTTTTCATCAGGGATTATCAGAGTGAGAAAATTGACCAATGTTTTTAATCACATGTTTTATCCAAGAACCACCATTAAATATTTGAAAAAAGCACTTATTATACATGGGGTAGTAAAAGGCATTTATCTTGAAAATTATAAAATATAAAGGTAGCCACACCTTAAAAGATGAATTGGAAAGCATCATCCACCACTTTTTTTCAATTGCCATCCAACTAAACATTTTTGGAGGTATCCTCATCTTATCCACACAAAAAACACTTTAAATTCTTTCAATGGCTCCATAAATATTTTAGGTCATCCTTATCTCTTCAATTAAAGATCTCAAAGAACCTCATAATCTAATTGTTATTATATTGCTTGAAGAATAGTCCCTTCTAGGAAATCTCAAAAAGTTTCTTCAGAAAAGAAAGACTCTCCAAGAAATTTGAAATTTGCCAAGCCCCCTTCAGCAAATTCAGAAGAGAAAACGACTCCAAGGAATGGCCCAAAAAATACTCATGGCCTCAGATTTCATAGATTAATGCCTTTTTTCACAGAGAGCCTGGTTTTAGGGATTTCCCCCCTAAATTTATGCCTTTCTTTATATAAAGGAATCAATATGAATTTTTATTTCATAAATTCATGCCTTTAGCTTTTCACTCCCAGAAGGCATGTAAAACTTGAAAGATTTTGCCAATAGAAAAAAATGCGTCAATACAAAAATTTAAGGATTGTAACACCTTTTCAAAGTTTAAAGGAATTTCTGGGGTGGGAAGAAAAACTGAGGGAGGGTGTGTGTAGGCCTTCAAGGCTTGAAGGTTCTACCCAGGTTTGGAAAACATACCTTTTGAGGTTCAAAGAGGTGCTTAGGTGAGAAAATAAACCTCTTTGGTTTTTATAGGCCTATGGAGGCTTTTAAACATTGATTGGGGCCTTGGGGAGCTAAACCTAGGCCCATGGACTTGCATTGGGGTCTTTCCATGGTAAATCATTTTCTTAATTTAAATGATGGGCATAACTTAATTTAATATTTAAAATCAAAATAAATATCAGTTTTTCAAGGAATTCAAGTATGAGCTCAGACTTTTAGTAAAAATTCATTTAATCTGAGAAAAATAAGAAAAAAATTAAAAGGCATTTTTCTTGTACAAGATGCAAAATTTTCAGTGTAATGCAAATAAATTTCTAACAAACATAAAAAAAACAAAGAAAAATGCTAAATATACCAATTCTATGGGGGGGATTTCTAATGTGCCAAAATATTTCAACAAGAAATTTATATTACCAAAAGAAAATTATGAATTATAAAAAATATATTTATTTGTTAATATTTGCAATTTAATGAAACTAATTTTCTACCAAAAAAAAGGAATCATACAAAAATTCTACTTATATTCATTTTATTAGAGGAAGTCAAATATTTTTTTTCATAATTGAACAAAAAATACATCAACTTCAATAATTATCAAAGAGATATTAATAATTCTTTATTCTTCTGAATAAAAATTGATCTTTCTAATAGAATTTAAATACCTTTGTTACAAATATAAAAAAATCATGCAGCTATTCAATGAGGATGATTCAGATTTTTCAAATTTTTCAACAAAAATCCATCAAGTACTCAAATGATTAATGAAATATCAAAGATTAGTTTCTTTGAATGATATTTGATATTTCTGATGGAATGTATATAAATTTTAACCAAATTTTAGAAAAGATTCAGGATTATATATAAATCTTTTTAGCAGAGAGGAATTCAAAAATTGTCAAAATTCCAAAAAAGAATTCATCAAGTGTGAAAAAGAATCAAAAAAATCAATTTATTTGGGTTGTAATAAATTCACAAGCCTACAAAAACCATACACAACTCAAAATGGGTTGTGTGGAACGGTTCACAAACCGTTCAATTCATGTATGGCTTCCCACAATCCATGGAGTTTTGAATGGCTCTTCACAACTCAGATGGGTTTTGAGCGATGCGACACAATCCTTTGGAGTCAGGGAGTGCCGTTCACAACTCCAGGGTTGTGAGAAAAAAAAATGAAAAAATTAAAAAAAATCAAAAAAAAAAAAAAAAAAAAAAAAAAAACATCAAAAAAAGTTTAAAAAAAACCAAAAAAAATGAAAATAAAAAAAAATAAAAACAAATTGTGAAAATTTCACAACTGCATTCACAACCTAAATGAGTTGTGAAAAAGTAGTACACAAACTTCAGGGGTTTTTGCATGTTCTGAATGGTGTGAATTTATCACATCCCTTTTTGAAAAAGTCATCTTTTTATTAATTTGTTTTGCTAAATTCATTCCAAAAAGGATCATTGGCATGATTATATATTTTGTTTTGATTTAATAAAAATTTCTGCCATGGTTTTCCACCCCTGGGACTTGTTTGAAACTTAAAAAGACATTGCAATAAAAAAGGCATCAAGATAGAAGCTTACAGTTTGCCACACCTAATTAAGGCATACAGGAGTGCCTGGGGTGGGAGAACACATTTTTTGAAGGGTTTTCCAAAGGCCTTTAAACATCAATTGGGGCCCTGGAGCTCAATTAAAATGCCTCTAGACCCCCTTTGGGGTCTTTCTGGGGTATATTTTTTTTGAGAATTCATTAGGTGCTGTTTGGCTGCCAGGTGTATTTGTAACTGTAACTCCACCCCGCCGGCCAAATTGAAGTTACATGGAGTTATGGGGGGTTTGAGTTACAATTACACAATTTTGGGTTTTTGTAAAGCACTGTAACCCATCAAGTTTAACTTCTATGGAAGTTACACTTCCACACTGCCTGTTCAAAGAAGGTTAACGGCAAGTTACAAGGTTTTGACCTTGTAACTAGCTGTAAAATTTCCCTTTCCCACCCATTCTTGAAGGTCACAGTTTAGAATGGGCAGGATGTTTGGCTGCAGGGCCCCAGAAACTCATCAAAAGTTATAGTTACAAATAGGCCAATGGGCAGATTTGTAACTTGTAACATACAGCTACAGTTACACGCAGCAGCCAAACGCACCCCTATTTTTTTTTAAATTGATGGTTTTTATTTTTTGATTTTTGATAATATTTAAATATCTCTCATTAAATGATTTTATTTTATGTTTCTGTATATTTTTTTTATTTTGTGTAAAATGATGTATACATTTCATCAAAAATATTAATTTGTATTCATAGAAATGCATTTTTCATGTTATTTTTGTGATGGTTGTCAATGAATTTCTGCTGGAATTGTTCAAGAAACTTTAGTTCTGCTGATAAAATAGATATATGTAGCATTTGTTGTGGACCTTTTAATGTTTGTTTTAAGGTATTCAAATCCCACTGGAAATATCAATTCCTATTGAAAGGAATCAATTTTTGATATTTAATGTTTTTCTTTTTTTTTAATTGATGAATCTTTTGTTGAATTATTTCAAACTCATTGAATTTCCCTCAATAAATAGATATATGTTCATTTTTGTCCATTTTTTTCATGCTTGTTACAAAGGTATTTAAATTCCATCAGTTATCTTGAAATTTCTTCAAAGGGATGTTTTTAATATTCTTCATTATTTTTTTTATTTGATGATATTTTGGTTGATATATTTCACAATATTTGAATTTCCAAAATCAGAAAGGTATATGTAGGGTTTTTATATGCATTTTTTATTTCTACAATTGGTTCAAAGGAATTTCAATTCCACTGGAAACATTCCATTTCATGTAAACAAAATTAATTCTTAACTTTTTCTTATATTTATTAAATTTTGGTCCCTTCAACGCTTCCTTTCAAAAAAACCCAAAACCCAATATCATGCTGGTGAGCCCATAAAATCCTTAGTCAGCTCATATCCTTGTCTTTCACCTTGGTGACTGCCCAGATCATCAAGGAACTAAATTTTGAATCATCATCATATTCCTTGATTGCAAAAAATCACTTCAGTTCTCAGATCAGTCTAACTGAGGAGAAAAACATTTCACAAATTTGATTTACCCGGTGGGTCCCTGAAGGGGATGTCAGCTAAGCTGGATTGTATTTTTTTACACTTTTCACAGACACCAATCATGTTTCATTTTGATCAACCCTGACTTTGGTTTACTTGAGATTGCAGAAAATGCTTTTTTTTACCATTGGCTTTCCAAGATGCTTCCAACTTCATCTAAAATAACTCTTCCATGGCAAAAGAAGTTTTTTTAAATGATACAATAAGACTATTTATGATCCATAAACTGTATCTTTCCTTCCAGGAAAATATCAGTTGTGAGAAGTAATGACATTTCTGATACTTTGGGGAATTGTTTTTGTGGATCAACTCCATTTTATGTTTCTTTTATTGTCTCTTTCTTTTCTGTTTGTAGTCTATTTTTTTCAATGAATCAAAATCACCTGTTGAGGAAGATGACCAAGTTCAACTAATCATTCATGTATGGTCTACTTTGTATTAGGGCTCATTTCCAAACCCATTCCTTTATGGATAATGAAATTCTCAAAGTCTTATTTCTCAACCCTCAAGGATTTTTAATAGTTTAGAAGTTAAATCAAAGTGATATTCAGAGTGAGGTATAACCCTCATCAACTCTGAAAACACCCCCAATTTTAATCTTGCGTAGGATGTGGCCCCCCAAAGATTTGAGACTTACCAAAACAGGATTAGAATTCAATTTTAGTGAGGAAGCCATTTATTCAATCAGAGAAATTCCCAGGCCCAAAAATTGCTAGGACTTTTGATAGATCTTTTAAAATGGAATGTAGGATTTTTTTAATATTAATGAGGATTTAAAAAATGTTTTTTATTGGACTTACTAAGTTGAAAGGCTAATATTATGCAAATAAAAATAATTTAACTCCATCCTTTTCAAACAATTTCACCAGAACCAGCCCCTTGGGGGTTTCTGTCTTAATTGAAAATCAAAGGGAAAAATTACTCTAAATAGAGGTGTTTCAACCCTGAACCACCACCACCATTTTGATACCAACTTTTTTAGTCAATGGCCCACAATCCCTCTGGATCAAAACATCACTTTGATTCATTATTCACCATTCACTGCTGCTGTCTTCTGGAAATTTGAACGTTTTTTTTGGGATATTTTCCTTTATGATTGGATCATAAGTCTCAGAATCACTCTGAAAAACATTTTCAGAGCCCCAGATTGATGGAATCACTACATGTATCTCATTTTCTTCTTGATTGTTGGAATTCTAGTCTTATAGTGTGCTGCCTAATACTAGATTGCAACCATTTATCAAGCTTTATATTCTCATGTTATGCTCTAAGTTTTTTGTCTAGTATCATCTCCATAATAAGCTTGTATAGTCTTATTTTCAGTATGATCTTTATCTTAACTACAATGGCTATTGCCCTAAGTATGTCTGTCTAGTGAAGTCTCTATGTTGATACGGCAGTATCAACTCTAGTGCTTTCTTTATCTTTCATCTATAGCGGCCCAATTCCTAATATCCATATTCATCTTACCTTATTCATTATTGTTTCATTCATCTTGTCAACCACAAGTCAGCCTTAATGTACTTAGTCTATTTAAGCTGCTGGTTTCCAAGTCAATGAATCCTCATCTGTTCTGACTCACCTTGAACCGGAGTGCCCTCCTTGGCTCCCCAGATGTGCTCCTCTTGGCGTCATAAGATTCCTCCTCAGCCTCTTTCAATACTCTCCACCAGAGCATTCTACTCTAACTTCAACATTGATAAGTGTGAGTGTTTCTGTTCTTCAAAAAATTTGATTTCTGGCTTTAAAGTAACATGTTGAATCAAACCCCTAAGCTTCAATTCCCAACCTGAATGAATCATTATCTAATTTTGAACATGGAATTTTCACCTGACCTCATTCCAAGATCTACACATTCCATTTCTATGGTATAATTGCACCATAACTTGGGAATAAAAAAATAGAGTTAAAAGTTGTATGAGGATGTATCAGAGTTAGCAAATGCACCATTAGAAAGCTGCTAAACTACACATACCCCTTAAGTGTTGTATTTCAAATTAGCAGATTTCATTGAAATGATGTGTTTCAAGTATCAAATCCATCATTTATGCATCATCATCCATCAACATACAAAAAGACCCTCCACACCATCAATACAAAAACCATAATATTCAATCCATCACTTCATACACCTCATCACTTTGAATCACACAGATCACCACCACTCATGAAACCCTTTTCTCTCTGCATTTCAAAATCAACCTCCAGACATCTGGTGGAAAATTCAATAAGGCCAACTGAATGCTTGTTGCTATTCAACTTTTATTCAGACTCCAACAAGAAAATGACTGGTTATTATTAGATTCCCCATTTGAAAGGTGCTACTGAGTCATCCAAATGCAGAAATTTTACCATCTATGTATGAAAGGCAAAAGCTCCATTTCCTTCCCAAATGAATCTTTCACCAATTTTTCTGAACTTTTTGGAATTTGTAGGAGATTGTCAGAAACCATCCTGTCTTCTTTAATGAGTCTTGGAATCCTCAGTGCAATCCTTATGCCCAACCTAGAGTTTATCTTTGTAAATTGGGCTCAAAGGGGAAAAAAGCAGCTATTCATAGTTGAGAACGGATCTTCTCAATGGGTAATGGACCAGTCAAATCATCTACCGAAAGAATCATAACTGCTATCTTTTTATCTTGCTTATTCAACTTTTGCTGACCAATAAAGGACAGGAAGAATTAGATAAAATAGGTAATTGGTACTGAGTGATTCAAATAATTTATTGGCTTTTTCAATGGGGCCACCAACCCCTTGCGTCAAAAAACACAAACTTGATGGAAGCCTATTTTTTGATTGAAAGTAAATGCAATCCATTCCTTCAGTCTGAAATATGTTTTGTGAGAAACTGAAAAAAAATCCTTCTTTTTTTTCACCAGATACTTTGTTTCTGTTGAAATTTCTTGTGATAAAAAAAATTAAGTTCATTCCCCTCAGTGCTTTTCTTTCAGGCTTATGTAAAAATTAATATGTTTTAAATTGAATGTGAATTTTGCAAGAGCCCCAGAGTTACATTGAATAGAATATTAACTCCTGGAAAAATAAGCTGAAATGATCAATATGCAGTTCCAGAATACTGGAATGATTCTCCTGAAGATCTACATAAAACCCATTCCAACTGTAATATAGCCCAATCAAGAATACAAATAAAAGATTTTATGAAGTCCTGAAAGGTAGATGGTCAAGCTTACTATCAGTTTCCAGAAAAATTTCTGCATTTTTCATGAATTTTGTCCTGTTGTTCAGAATTTTTATCCTATTCTTTTTTTTTTGTCCTCTTTTTTCTTGTTTTTGTCCTGATTTTTTTTTTTTCCTCAATTTAATTTAAACTTGTCATTAATTCAAAATGAGCTTTTTAGTTTGGTGTTGTTATATAGCCTTGGATTGGGAACCATGTAGCACCCGGCACGCTCAGCATTTGGGATGCGCCCAGTCTCAGCAGTAGCGGCTGCGGGCTCAGCAGCAGCAGCCATGGCCTCCGCATTGGGTGCAGGGGGCTCAGCATGCCAGGCGTGGGTCAGGCTAAATCAGAAGTGGCGGTCCGCAACCTGCTTGGATTTTATGGACCCAGGAATGGAGCCAGCCTGACCAAGTTTGCAGAGTGGCTAGTTCAGGGAGGTAAGAGCGGGGCAATTGCGGAGTTTATACAAGTGGGGAGGGCGTGCGCAAGCGCAGACCAACCCGCGGGTACCAGAAAAATCAAGATGGTGCATCAGGTGGATATGGTTATACAAGTGGGGCATACGCATGCAAGCGCAGTCCAATCCTTGGAAACAGGGGAATCACACGGTGTAAGACTCCAAACGGTGCTAAGCTGCAGGCAGTTCTGCAGAGGGGAAAGGTGATGTTTAGGCTGTCCTCCTAAGAGTTACAATAATATTTAAATGTAACTGGAATAAAGGTCCAGTAACTTGTAAATAGGCAATCAATGTAAGGGATGAGTTTGGGAATAGTCAGTAGCAAAGGAATAAACACTATCTGAGACAAGATGGTGGAGGGAAAGACTTGAACAAAATAATTCAAAGTCCTGTTCAGAGTACAATGGAACAAGGCAGTTGCAATTAACAACACCCACAAGCTAATAACTCTGGTCATCAGCAGAAGATTAGGAAAGATAAACTCAATCCCAACCAACCTCCAGGTTCTCAATGAACCTGCCCAAATCTCTTCAATAAAGCGCTTGACGGGTACCAGATAACTGTGGGTGGCTGAACAAAACAAAAGCAATTTGTTTGTGAAGGTCTAGAAGCAAAGAAATACCAGATTCAAACAAGAATAACCCAACACTTCTCAAGGAACTCAAGAGTAGGGTGGCAGAATTTAAAAATTTAAAGAATAAAGGGAGGTCTAAAACTCCAGGTTTCAAGCTTAAAGAAACCTCTCAGTCAAACGTGACTGGGTGCAGAATGATGATTAGGGAAGGATCAAGACCAGTATGGTTGGAAAAGGGGATCAAGGAGTGGTATAACACACCCAAGAATTCCAACAGACAGAATTCTCTTCAACCAGCAAGGCTATGGTTGGTGATAAGGAACAGGTTCACAGATGGACTGATCAAAAACTTGAGTATGAAGGCTCAAAGGATCAAGGTGAAATCATGGATATACCCAGGATTAGGATTAGGATCAAATTACTATGATTACGGGGGGTGACATACACACACACTCCCATGGATAATTGGAAAAGGCAGGGTAGATCCCCTCCTTTTATAGACAAGAGGTCTGTAGACTATTTACAAGACAGATTTACAGATAGAACAGAAAAAAAAGTTTTTTTTTTTATGTTGTACTGATAGATAAGGGAATGTAAAAAAAATTCAAAAATTTCCATAATCCATGAGGTGTCCCAGGTTGGTCACTACATCTCTCCCCAACTTACAGACTGTCCCTAGTCTGCATCTTTGAACTTGAAGATTTAAAGAGGAGTAAAAATACACACAAATTGAACAGAAAATTGGCCATTCCTTGATCTTGAGAAGGATTAAAGGGTTGGAAAATATCTTGATCCATCCAAAACAGCCCTAGAATTGGTAGATATAAAACACAGAAGGCACCCCAGGTGCTCACATATGTGGCATACAGTGGAGTTTACAACAAAAATGCGGCAAATAACCCTGGTGGTGCACAATTGGGAGGACTTACTTCTAAGACAATTTGCCTCCAAAACAATGAAAATTCTTTACTTGATCAGCAGAGAAACTTCTGGCCAGTTGAGTACCGTCCAGCTCCTCCAAAATACGAGATCCACCTCTAACTTGGCAAACCACCTAATAAGGAGCATTCCAACAATTTGAGAAAAGCTTGCCCCATTGGGTCTCCAAAGATCAATCATAAGCTAAAACTAGATCACCAGGGTTCAGGGAGTCCCTGATTTGATTGGAGTGCTTTTCCTCCCAATACTGGACTGATTTTGCTCTGGACTCCATTTTCTTCTGATACACTTCATCAAAAACATCTTCACTTTGCTCCAGTTGCTTGGATCTAGCAACTAATAAATCAGTATTTGAGGAAACCTTGTCCCAAGGGATGCCCAAGAAAGATTCCATTTCCAGATCCGGAGGAAGAACTGCTCTTTTGCCAAAGATAATTTCATAAGGTGAGTAGCCAGTAGTCCTTTTGGTTGAGATTTGATGAGAGAAGAGAAAAAGAGGAAGGAATTTGAAACAATGCTTGCCACTTTCACCAGCAAGCTTAACAAGTGCAGCCTTCAAAATAGCATGGCCTTGTTCCACCATGCCTTGGCCTTCAGGATAATAAGGGGTAGTAACTCTATGTTGCCCAGGAAGAGATTGGATCATTTCAGCAAGTTTGCCACCAAATTTGGAGCCACCATCAGTAGAGTAAGATTGAGTCAGGCCATAAAGCATCATCCAGGTCTCATAGAGGAAATCTTCCACTGATTCAGAGCTAAGATTCTTAAGGAACTTTGCTTCAACCCATCCAGAAAAATAATCTATAGCCACAATGAGGTACTTAGCACCACCTGCCTTAATATGAACCACATCCATAGCAATCCTTCCAAAGACAGTGGACTCCCCAGTGGGATAACAAATTTCAGCTGGACGCCTAAGATCACGTTTTTGACAAATTTCACAACTCTTGCACCATTGGGAGACAGATTTCTTCAGAGATGGCCACCAGAATTGTTTGGATAATTGTCAATAAGTTTTGGTTTCCCCAAAATGACCAAGACTTTTATGGAGACTTTCAAGGGTAGAATCTTGTTTAGAAGGGATATTAACAACAATAAGAGCACAAGGATTTCCTCTTTTCATAAGCCTAGAGCCTTTGACAAAGAAATTAGAGGACTTTATTTTAAGAGATCAAAATTCTTTAGCAGAGAGATCAGGAGGTTTTTGGAGAGTTAAAAGGTACTGCTCTAATTTAAGCCAGAAGCCTTGTTGAAAGCCAGAATAATCTTGAGAAGAGAAAGAGAAGACAGGTTGGATTAAAGGTTCTTCTTCATTGAAATCCATTCCAAAATTAGATTCATCCTCTCCAAGAGGTTTTCAAGATAAACCATCAGGAATAGTACAAGATTTTCCAGGCCTATGAACAATATCAAAAGAAAAAAGCTGGATAAAGGCCACCCAATGAGTCATAGGAGCATTGGGGAGGCTGGGAGCATTTATCATCTCAATGATGGATCAAGCATCAACTTGCAGTTTGAAATGTTGGCCCCAGAGAATGGTTTGAAGTTTCTTCATCATTTGAGCCACACCACAAAGTTCCAATTTGGGATGAGAATACCTAGACTCTACATCTGAAAATAGCAAAGATTCATAAAGAGCAGGACAGTCCCAACCATTCTCATCTTCCTGAATAAGTACAGCCCCAACATATTGATAACTAGAATTGACAGCCAGCTTAATCTTGCCAGCCCCAGGTCCATAGGAGATCTTTTTCAAAACTATATCTTTTCCAACCATCATTTTGAGCAACTGAAAAGAATGTTCACAATCTTGGGTCCAAATTCATCCAGAATCTTTCCTTGTTAGACAACCTAAGGGTGAACATGTTATGGATAAGGATGGGATAAAGATTCTAACATAAGTGACAGAACCTAGGAAGCCCCTAACTTCAGTGGGATTGATTGGAGTAGGCCAAGAGATGATCTTGTTGACTTGGCTGGTGCCATCCTTCTTCCTTCCTTGCAGACCACATGACCAAAAATTTCCAGAGCAGGGACACAAGCAGTCAGTTTGGAACCAGAGACAGTGAGGCCAGACTCCTTGATTTAAAACAGAATCCTTTCCAAAGTAGCAGCATATTCCCAAATAAAACAACAAATTACTGAATGCCAAGGTAAGAGCTAATTATCATATTCAGAAACTGGACCTTTAATTCCACCATTGTCAATAAAGATACCAGCATGATCAGGGATTTCATCCTGGAGGATCCACATCATCTGAGCCTGATAGACTGCAACCAAATTAGTGGAACCTTGAGGCAATTGAGTGAGTTTGAATTGCCCAAGAGGAGTATCAAAAGTAGTGAGAGGGCAAGAAATAGGATGTAAGGATTGTTTGTCATAGCCTCCCATAATGTCCCCTAGACCATAGCAAGCTCTCCCAGAGAAAGATTTGACAAATTCTTCAGTAGCAGGAGGAATACCAGAGTCTTTAATAGTAACTTTATTAAGAGATTGGAGATCATGAACTATTCCAAGTTTACCATTACTCTTGAGGACACAGAAGACAGGGCTGGAATAACTAGAGTTTGACTGCTTATATAGGCCAGTAAAAACTTGTTCTTGGACCAACTTGATAAATTTGTCAGTTTAGCAGCAGGGATAGGGATCTTCTTCTTTTGCCAAGGATCATTTTCAACTACAGGGATGATATAAGCAAGGCCATAGGATTCTTTCAAGAGACCTCTCTCTTCTTCACAGAAAGCAATAGATTTTTCCTGTGGAGATAAGACATTTTTGATCAAATTTAACTCATCAGGAAGAAGACATCCATCTGGACCAAAGTTGACCACCTTCAGACATTCTTCAGTGACTCAACCATTGGGCACAAAAGGACTAGTAAGAGATTGAGGAAGACCACAGTAAGGATCACAAAATAACCAAGGGCGCATAAGAGGAGGATTGAGGTTGAGAGGCATGGCCTGGTTGACTGGTTGGACCTTCTTGGCAACAGGCTTGTACTTGGTGGCAAACAAGAGAAGTTCTTTTTTCCTCAAAGAGTTGACCAGTGAGACTTGATTACAAAAACTGAGTCCAAGTTCCAAAATTTTCCATGTCCAATTTTCTGCAATATCCTTGAAGGGTGCCTTCTCCATAAATGGAGAACCAGGAGATAATGTGTTGCTCACATGTGTGGCACAAGGGAGGGTTTTTAAAATGATGGTAGAAGGTTTCCCTGGCAGTGAACAATTGGGAGGACTTACTTGTACCCCAAATTGCCTCCACTGAAGCCCATATTCCTCCATACCAAAACCACCAAGAATAGAATCAAGATCAGGATCTAGTTTAGACTCATTATGGAGATTTGAACTGGAACTGAGAGAAGATTGATCAGACCTAAGAGTAAAAGTAAAAGAAGACACAACAGATCCAGAGAAAGGGGGAAAAGAAATATTTTTGGGTTTTTCTGTTTTGACATGTTTTTGATTTTTGATATTTTCTAGTTTAGATGAAAAAGATGAAAAGAATGAAAAATAATCCTGGGGGATGAGAGTTGACCCTTGAGTTGAAGTCTGAGGCTGAAAAGAACTAAAACTATTAGTAGGATCAACTATTCCCATAAAAAATGAGAGGAATTAGAATTGTCCTTCTGCTTCCCCTTTAAAGATGATTTAGAAGTATGAGTGGGAAAATCTCTATCCCAACAACCAGAATCCAAAGAACAGAGAGGAACTTCAATCTTTCTACCATCAGCATCAGGGAGAAGAATTCTCTCCCCAACTTGATCAGAAAACATCAGGGTAGCACCAAAATCCATCAAGAAAGGTCATCCCAAATCATAGGCTCTTCCAAATGAGTGATCCAAAAATGACAGGTTCCAACAATATTTTGACCAATCCTGACTGGGAAATCTTCAGAAATACCAACCAATTCACAAGATTGATTACCTATCCCATAGACTGCAGAATTGAAGCTAACCCTAGGACTGAGTTTGAGTTTACAGGTCATAGCATCCAAAATTAAGTTGAGCTGAGATCCAGAGTCCACAAGAGGAGAAAAAGTTTTAGCTGAGTCACCAAGATAACAGGGGAGGAAACCAAGACAACAGGAGTAAAGATTGGAATCTGAAGAAGGACTAGTTCCACCAGAGTCCTCCATCAAAGTGCCAGAGGAGACCTTTAATTTGTCAGGACCAATCTCCACATGTCCGCAAGAGACCCATTTCTTCATTCCTTCAGAAACAGATGGAGAGATTGACAGGAGTTCAGCCACAGATAGATCAGAAATTTTGAGATCAGAAATTTTCTTTAACACTTCTTCCACAGTATTGGGGTATTCCTTGGAGATTCCCCTTTCAAATCAAACTTTGGGCTGGATGGAGGGAGGAAGTTCAGGTGAAGCAGGAACTAAAATGGGATCAGAAGGCTGAGGTGACTTGGATGAAAGAGGAGGATCTAGGTGATCTGAAAACCTTTCCATGAGTGGCTCCTTTTCCACTTCCATTTCTTCCACATCAGATGAAGGAGGCTCAGGTGAGGATTTTTGTTTGACTGGTTTTCAAAGAATTGAAGTTGGCAAGGAAGGGGCTTTGTGAGGTTTAGGTTCCTCATGTTGTTTCCTGGCTGGATCAGATTGATAAGTAGTCCCAGAAAGACTAGAGGAAGAGATAGCTGGAGGATACCAAGGTTGAAGAGTACCACAGGAAGATTGGAAATCAAAAAATAAAGAAGCAAGGGATGCTTTCATTGGAGGTGGAGGCTGATAAGAGGCCACCCCATGACAAATAGGGCAAGATTAATCAAAAGGGATCAGAGCACCATTAGGAAGAAAGAAATTTTTCCCCTTCTGTTCCACCAAATTTTCCTTTATATCCTTCTGGATTTCCAAGCATTGTCCAGTTCCATGGCCTTCCCTATGACAGTAGTAACAGACCAGGGTAGATTTAGGGACAGAATTAGAGGTTTTAGGAGTAGCAAGAGAAGAAATCTTTTGATCTATTTTGTTCTCAAAGGCTCAAAGCATCTTAGTTATTTTGTCTAAAGTAGTAAGTTCTCAAGTATAATTAGGATCTTCTTCAGGTCTTTTATCTGCCATCATCTTATTCATAATATCATTTTATTCTTTAAATGAAGGAGCATGGACTGGTTCAGTGGTACTAGGTTTTTCAAAAGTTAAAGTAGTTTGACCTTTCATAACTTCATCCACAGTACTTCTAAGGATCAGTAAAACAGGGAGCTTGAATTGATTATCCCTGGTGGTGATCATAGATCCAGATTTGACCAATTTTTCCTTAATCTTTTCCTGCACAGCCAACAAAAAAGATTGGAAGAATTGTGCTCAAACTTTGTCCACCAAATCAATGTGATTGTTTTGGATAAGATAGTTTTTGATAGGATCCAAAGACTTCCTAAAAGACTGGTAGTCAGAGGCTGAAGATACACCACCATTCAAGACCCATTGAGAGACAAGAGCATCCAAATCCTGCAAAGTAAACTGAGCTACATCTATTTTACCCCAATATGCCAACATTGCCTCACTCAGAAGCGTCCAGTCATGAGATTCAAATCCTTTGAACAACTCAATTACTTTCATAAATTCATAAGAGGAGATAAAAAATTGTAACTGGTAGGCCATATTGTATTCACTTGCTCCATCCACTTCAGCAGAAATTTTGTAAGAGTCCAAGAACCGTTTGAAATTTACCCCATTGAAACCTAAGTTCTTGTTCTGAGGTTTGATCATGACAATCTTTGGTCAAGCAGAGGTGGTTGGAGTACCAGTAGATGCCATTTTGAATAACAGAATTCCTAGAGGATCCAAAGAGCAGATTTCCAAAGTGGCTCACAAGTGTGGCAAGAGTAGGTTTTCACAAAAAACAAAAAGTAACTTGCCCGGATGGTGCACAAATTGGGAGGACTTACTTCTAGGATAAGTTGCCTCCACGTATCAGATCTGAGAAGAGAGAGAGAAACAGAGAAGAAAAGAAAAAGGTTGGATTTCAAAGTTTGGATCCAAACATTGATGATGATGGGACTTTAAATCCCAAGGTTGCTGGTTTGATCCGGGCACAGGGGACCAAATGTAAGACTCCAAAAGGTGCTAAGCCGCAGGCAGTTCTGCAGAGGGGAAAGGTGCTGTTTAGGCTGCCCTCCTAAGAGTTAGAATAATATTCAAATGTAACCGGAATCAAGGTCCAGGAGCTTGTAAATAGGCAATCAATGTAAGGGATGAGTTTGGGAATAGTCAGTAGCAAAGGAATCAACACTATCTGAGACAAGATGGTGAAGGGAAAGAATTGAACAAAACAATTCAAAGTCCTGTTCAGAGTTCACTGGAACAAGGCAGTTGCAAGCAACAATGCCCACAAGCTAATAACTCTGCTCATCAGCAGAAGATTAGGAAAGATCAACTCAATCCCAACCAACCTCCAGGTTCTCAATGAACCTACCCAACTCTCCGCAATCAAGCGCTTGAAGAGTACCAGATAACTTTGGGTGGTTGAACAAAACAAAATCAATTTGTTTTTGAAGCTCTAGAAGCAAAGCAATAACAGATTCAAACAAGAATAACCCAACACTTCTCAAGTAACTCAAGAGTAGCGTGGTGGAATCTAACTTGAAAGAATAAAGGGAGGCCTAACACTTCATGTTTCAAGCTTAAAGAAACCTCTCAGTCAAACGTGAATGGGTCTGTAAAGATGATCAGGGAAGGATCAAGACCAGTATGGTTGGAAGAGGGGATCAAGGAGTGGTATAAGACACTCAAGAATTCTAACATACAGAATTCTCTTCAACCAGAAAGGCTATGGTTGGTGATAAGGAACAGGGTCACAGATGGACAGATCAAAAATTTGATTATGAAGGCTCAAAGGATTAAGGGGCAATCATGGATATACCCAGGATGAGGATTAGGATCAAGTTACTATGATTATGGGGGGGGGAATACACACACACTCCCATGGATGATTGGAAAAGGCAGGGGAGAGCCCCTCCTTTTATAGACAAGAGGTCTGTAGACTATTTACAAGAGAGATTTACAGATAGAGCAAAAAAAAAAAAAAAGTTTTTTTTTTTTTGAAGTTGTACTGATAGATAAGGGAATGTAAAAAAAATTCAAAAATTTCCATAATCCATGAGGTGTCCCAGATTGGTCACCACAGTGGCACACCGGGTGGATAGAGACAATGCCAGGGGCTCCAAGTAGGGACCCCCGGAGGGCTGTGTTATGAGAAGGACAAACCAGATGTGAACAATGGTGGGTGGTGTGGGATTTGGGTGGTATGGATTTGGGTTAGGGTTAAGCTAGGGTTCTGATTTCTAGGGTTTCTTTTCCTGTTTGTTTTTGGGCATTTATTGCATTTGTACTTAGGTTAGGTTTGAGAGTGAGGATATAAAGTCTGCACTCTTGGCGGCGGGTTGGGAGGAAATACCATATCATACCATACACGTATAACCATGGGTGTGGGCAGGGAAGGAATAAGATCTTGTTTTACTCTCTTCTCTCTCTCTCTCTCTTTCTCTCTCTCTCTCTCTCTCTCTCTCTCTCTTAAGGGCACTTCCTTATCCTTACAGACGCTAGGACCATTAACTTCCAAACTTAGGGACAACTTGGGGACTACCACTTTCTCTTGTTTCCACACCGGCTTTTTCTTTTGCCTGTCCTACTTTTAACAATAATCTTTCCACATGTTAATTTTGGAAGACAAAATTTTTTGAAGTAGAATTTGATGACAAAAGAGTCCCAAAAAAAAAATTATAATACATCAAGCTTCATAATCTATCCATCAATCTATTTATTTATTTTGCCCCCCCCCTCCACTTCCTCAATTGCTTGTGTGATCCTTGTATTGTGAGTGTGGGTGTGAGTGGGTCTTAGGATCTTGACCTTTTGATTTTCAATCTTGAGATCTTTTGATAATCCAAAACTTGAGCCTGGTCAATTTTGGGTGGGCGGATTGGATTGGATTGGGGAATGAGAG
The DNA here is from genome assembly GCA_025617555.3 of Puccinia polysora. NCBI lineage: Eukaryota > Fungi > Basidiomycota > Pucciniomycetes > Pucciniales > Pucciniaceae > Puccinia > Puccinia polysora. The sequence goes on along the minus strand of CM062634.1, from coordinate 20,539,994 downwards.
ACTGAGAGAGACCATCTAGGTGGTGGTGGTGGAGGAGGAGGATGAAAGTCAAGAACCTGGAAGATCAGTGGGGTGAATTGAGTGAGAGTGAGAGTAAGAGTGAGAGTGTGGATATGAGAGTTCCTTGAGGAGTCAGAAAATTGATTGATCAAACAATCTTGTAAAACTTCTTCCTTGATACTTCAGGAAGCAATAGCCTGGCCTCCTGACCAGTTTGAGAAAACCCTGGAAAGGAAGCCTGATACAGGCAACCTTTCACAGGAAATCTTGTGAAACAGATTTTAAACACACGTGTCCAGTTTTTTCCCAGTGCTGTCTGAATTTTTCAGCTGCTTGTCCAGCTGGACATGTGCACCAAAAAATGCAGACAGTTTTCTGGCAACTGATTATTCCTCTTGTTGATTATCTTTTGTGTTATGATTCATAATTTATGGGCCAAAAAAAAAAAAAAAAAAGATGGATGGGATGAAATCTTTGAAAATGATGTTCCTGATTCTCCTGAATCCATTCAAGTATCATATCATCCTTCCACTTTTTATATGCAGGAGAAAATTCTGTCTCCATCTCCAGCCCACTTGAATTCATCAAAAATTCTTTGGTCATTCAAGAATAAAATAAAATAAATAAATAAAAAACCCTTCCCCCACCTTTTTTTTTTGGTACCCTTTACCTCATCAATTCTTACTCCAGTTCTTACTGAAAACATAACAAGTTCATCTTATGAACCACCACCCAAAATCAATCCAAAAAATCCAATTCATTCACATCAACCTCAACCTAGAACCAACAGCAGCACAAAATTTATCATCCTCATCACCACCACCTTGGACTCAACCTCCCCATCCAATTCCAACCTGGTCCTGAAAAGCCACATCCCATCAAGAGCTTAGAAACACTGTCACCCATACAAGTAACCAATTTCTCTATTGTATTGTTTTTCCATCTAGGGCATGACAGGCTCCCACCCCATTTAATTCATGGTGAGGAACCTCTCCTCTTCCTCTCCTTTTATTTCATTCCTTTGAATCCTCTGTCCATCTAGGAACCAAAATTACTCTCTCCCCCCTCCCCCTCCCCTATGGTTTTGGAGGGTAAATGGATGATTGGGATAGATGTTGTTTGTGGATAGTCCAAAGTTTTGAATTATCCAAATTGGTGATCAAAGCGGTGGAAGTTACAGTAAGTTACAAGGTAAAAAAAAAAAAAAAACAATCTTGTAACTGGGTGAGCAATCTGCTTAGTGGCAGTGTAACTTTGTCAAGTTTGCTGCACACTTGCTCCATGGCCTTATTAGGGGGTTTACAGGTGTGTTGCCAATCACCCTGAAGTTTGGAACTTCAACTATAACCCCCCCTCTAGCTCCTTGTAACTTCATTTTGGCAGGCTGGCGGGATGATCTACAGTCACAGCTAAACCTGGCAGCCAAAAAAGTCCAACTCTTCCTGGTCAACAACTCCACCAAACAAGTGGACCAAGTCCAGAAGACTTGTTTACTCAGTGTCATGGCCTTGTTTGCTTGAAGGCAGTCCCTGTTGAGTTGAACAATGAAATCATGATTTCAAGCCAATCATGCCTGTTGGCCAGGGTGCAAAGGCCGGTGGTCAATAGGATGGGCCACACGGTCTCCCACCACATCAATCCTTCTTCATCTACCACACAAGATCTTCCCAATAAATTTCTGTTCTTTCTTTTCTTTTCTTTCTTTCTTTTTTTTTTTTTTCGTTGTTGTAATCAATCCTAAGTTTATTTACCCCGATACAAACAGCTAGACCCATCAAGGGTTTTTTTTGTTGGTCAAGAACGACAGTGGCCGGTTGACTTGTTCCGGGAGACTACTTACCCTTGTCAAGTGGACTTGAGCCATGGACAGGGGGCCTTCGATCCCTCCTTGAGCGGCCTTATCCTGTTGATGACTGGCCTTGAACTGCTTGAACAGGGGTCTTGATGGGTTTTTACGTCTTTCCTCTTTTGATCACCGGACAGGGTTTTCTAGTCCATTGGACTTGTTGACCGGGAAAAGTAGTATTGCAACACGCTAACCTACCCACCGTCACCTGTTCCTCAATCGATCATCATCCATGGTTCGGTCACTTGCATTTCAAATCTTGAGACTCGATCGAGTCATGATCGACATCGTTTACAGATTTAGATGAGCAGGTATGGATTTGGATAGAGAGAGGAATGGCAATTCTACCAAAAGAAGAAGAAAGAAAAAAAGAAAACACTCGAAACGAAAACAAGACGTGAGTAGCAGAGTCATAGTCACCCGCACCCGTAGGGGGGAAAAAAGCGATAGGTGGTGAGACAGAAGAAAAAAACTCATGACCAGATGCTTTGTTTTGTGATTGTCTCCACTTGATAAATAAACCAGGATCCACTGTTTTTTTTTTTTTTTGATTAGTTTATGCAGAGGCCAGATTGACTAACTAAGCATGACAACATCTAAAAATCAAACAAACAACAATGTCGGGCAACTCGAAAGTGCGGGGGAGAGGAGTAGAGGCGTTGATCATCTACTTCATCAAAAAAAAAAAACGAACTGATTCCGAAGACAAGAAAACAACAAAAAATACAATCGCTTATTTCACGGTAACGCTAATGACGAATGTGGTAATCAGTCAGCGGGGATCTATTCGTTTGATTGGTCTAGATTACATATCGGCTTCCTGAACATGGACAAAACTGTCGTTGTAATTAGCTTCAAGTTCATCATCCTCATCATCATCCTCGTCATCCATCACAACAGCGTGCAGTTCAATCAAGCATTCATTATAAATCCGTTTCCTTTTATCAAGCGAAGGGCTTTTGAGCACGTTAGGGCACTTGAAACTGCTCAGAGATAATCGGTTAAAATCCGAGTCGTCTTGATGGACATCATCTTGTTGATTGGTTCTTTCGGCTTCCGTAGTTGGGCTTGCATCACTTAAGCAAACTAACTCGAGGAGTTTTCGGAATTCTTCAAATGAATAATTGTCTCCGCTTCGGATCGATGCCATCACAGCCTATGTTGCGAGCAAAAAAAATAAAAAATGGCGTTGTATCAATAACCAAAGAAGGGCAGGGAAACCGGATGATTGGCATTTTGCTTCGTCTTGTGACTCGACAAACCTGAGGACCATGAGAAGCCATTTCCCAAAATTTCCGACAACGTTCAAAATTTAATTCTAGACTTGGAACAGGTGGAAGTCTTTGGGAGTTGGAACCTTCGGTAATTGGATGAAGCTCTTGGTTGGATTGATTGTAATAAAGTCGATTACTCAAGAAGACTGACTTCATGTTCTGCTGTAAGGCGACCGCGTTTTTGCTCAGTTTTTCAAACCCGAATCGAGTGACCGCCGTTAGTTTCTTTACATTAGATACCATCAGTTCAATTTGTAGATGAAAGAGACTGATGAATAAAAATTTTCGATCATTCATTCTCATTAAATTAGGAATAATCGAGTTGTCCGAGTAAGACCTGAGCAAACTATTTAGTTCTGATATTTGAGGGTCGGGTTCGATGGTATCCGACTTGCTCAAACAATAATTGCCGCAAGAAAATGCTTGATCAATGTAGTACTGTACATCTAATCTAAGTTCCAAATAGATCGTGAATAGGATCGTTTGCGCCAACGTGGAAAATGATTGATGAGCTAGTTGAAGGCGTCTTGTGCGCAGATTAGATAAATTTGATTCCTTCAGTACATCTAGCGTATTTTTGAGACGGTTGGTCAAGTTGGACTCACCGCATTAATGCGTATGTCAGGGGTAGCCGAAGGCTAGATCTTGAGTTCTCTGGTTTTACTAGTGGACCGAAGTCTGCCACCCACTCGCTTTCTATAAGTTCGTTTTCAGGCCCACTTTGTCCTTCAGAATGGGGCATTGCCTTGACTGTACTAGCGAGACGACGAATGAAGGATACAAAGGACAACTATGTGCGTAAAGAAATAAGACGCCACCCAAAGCAGTCATCATCATTCAAGTCAAGTCTACTAACCAATGTGTTGTAAAGATGAGCCAAAGCGGCGACCTTCTTTGGAGACTGAATTAAATCCTTCAAGGCCAACGGCGACCCAGCGGGCAAATATTGTTCCTCGATCTTCGATAGTTTCTTCAGCAACTTGTTTGGGGTGGTATCATTAGACTGGTTTAATCCAAACCATCAGGCAGTAAGTTACGGGACCAATGTTGAAATAAAACAAAGAAAACGGAGGCTTGCAGATAGAATTTTGATTCGGCGAAGACATCTTATCACATCTTCTTTTTGAGCTAAATCGGCTGGCAGCTTTAGATTAATATGAGGATTGGTTTCATCGACGGTGGCTGTCATTTCAGTTGATTCCCGGACCACCATTTCTAGAGGGAGAAACAAGCTCAGCTTAATGGCACCTAGCTTTTGATTTTTCAGTGGAAAAGTGACATGGGAATAGATGAACCTTTGAAGCGTTCACGACATTTTTGATAATATTGTACCACGATACTGATCATCAGCCGGCCGCATTTTTCCTGGTGGAACGCAGTAGAATGAACCAAATTGCCTAGACATTCGATAAGTGCTACAACCGTCGCAAGCGACTGCAAGCCAGGATTAGTACTTAGGTTGTGAAACAAGAAAGTGCGTCTAAACCCTACTTTGGCGACTGAGACATGGGGCGCTGGCTTCCGTTGGTGAGAAGCGCTGCTGCTATGGACATGAGGGCCGATTCGATTGGTTGTGTTGCTTTGGAACGCATCAGGGGCTAACAGGGGAGGGAGAGGAGTTCATTGTTTCCGGGGTACTCGGAAAAAAAAAAAGTAAACGGTGGGATGCCAGGATAAAAATATCACCTACCGTTAACTGATCGCTCAAACAAGTGAACCACTTTTTCTTCAAGTTGAGGCAGAAAAGTATGTAGTACAAAATCGTCCAGGAATCCCGAGAATCCATCAAATTGAGCAAGATTCAGTTCAGAATCCTCATCCCAATCCTCGCGATGATGAGAAATCCCTCCAACTTCGTCCCCGTTGGTGATTTGAGTTGGGGAGCGTAAAGGGCCACTATTGGAAACAATCACTACACCACTGGGCAAGACTTCCCTTGCTCGCTTCAAGAATTCGAGGGTTGGCTTGAACAGCTGGGCAATGTGAAACGCGTCGGGTTGAACCAGAAGCCGGTGGTTGCTGTTGCCGCCAGCTCCCGAGCTATCATCGGTCATAGATCCTGTTGTTAGGATGATGGTGCCGTTCGAGTTGGGATTTGCAACCTTCGAATCCAAGACCAACCCAGGCACCGAAGCCCTCAAGGCTGAAGAGAGATTAGTTTCATGAGTCTTAAAATCTTTGTGGTTTTGCTTGATACCAGTATCCTTGAATTTGAAAAGTTGCTTGTTAGAATCTTTCCAAGCCCCACTGAGATTGTTAGAAGAATTACCGCTGATATTAAACTTGAGCACCTCGGCAATCGACGCAATCGGGTTTCGGGTCATGGAAGTAGTCGAAGCTTTTTGCTTAGTATTTGATGACGCTTTATCTGTACTTGAGAATTGGTCTTCTCCGGAATCGGTCAAGTATGCATGGATTAATGCCAATAGTTCACTCTGAATAGGTTTCCAAACTTCTAATAATGAGAATAAAACCAAGTTCGACTTCATGCCTTCCTCCTTGAAACTTTTGCGCTCACTGATCCGTAGGGAGACTTCATGCAAAACCCGAAAAGACTGGAGCGTTGCATCAAGCTTAGAATAAAGTGTCCAGAAAAAGTCTTGAAGGACTTGAGCAATAGATTCTATTTCTTTTAATTCGTTACTGTTAAATTTGAAGAGAGAAAATCTTAGATTTGCTTGGTCATTTGGTGATTCCAAAGGTTGTTTTGCCAGCATCGGCGTCTGCCTGGTCGTTATCAACAGGATGATCATATTCATGTTACTCTTCAATGAATTTCGATTCGAGGCTGAGGGCCGGAAGAATCGTTTGGTAGTCTCATGTCTTTCATCGACTTCATTCATCGTATTCTCAACCAGAGTGTAAATTTCAATCGGGACTCTTTGGAGCACGGTATCAAGACCCAAGCTGAGTTTTCCGAGGACAGCAAAACTTTCTATCAAACCTTCAATATATTTGAAAGAATCAGCCTCGGGATTGTCCGGTTGATTTCGACGCTTCTTAGACAAGCCACTCGAGGTTATCGATAGCCGTTTCGTGACTTCATTGTCATTATGGGATGAAGAGGCAAGCTCTAGGAAGAGGTCAGCTTCTTCCTCGAGAGGGTTTGATTGAGGTTGTGTCATAAGATCGTTCAGGTAGTTTTGGAGACAAGGAATCGAAGTAGAGAGCGCGTCACTGTTCTCGGTATTCTCCAGGTAGGTAGATGAGAGAGGGGCCCATGAAGGCGGATGTGTGATGATTGAAGCTTGACCGACGGAGTATTCAAAGGGGTCCGGAGATGGTTCATCTCGCGCGTGAATGACAGGCACTAGGCGGTACGATTCAAGCAAAAGAATGAGAGTTGTGGGAACGACCGCAACATGAATGGAAACACTGACGGGTAACTTGACCGGGCCGATATGCCCGCCACTTGCTGTTACAAAAATAGTTCTTCGAGTACAAATGGTTATGCAACTCTTCGATTAAGATTTCGAATATAACAGATTCTTGGTTGACCAAGTAGGACCTTAGATCGCCCAGCCCACCGATCTCAGAAAGCTCGGGTTTGTTGATGACTTTCAAAGATCTCACCAACAAGACTGTTGCAGACAAAAAACTTTTGGAAGAAATCAAGCTTTCGAGTCTTTCTGGGACTTGCTTCAATCGCTCGCTAAATCATTTTGACAGATGGACGGATCAAACCATGATTGAGCCAGTTCAATGCTAATGGGATCATCATAAGCAGAAAGTTTGAAGATGATGATAGTTGTATGACATGGTACGTACATGGTATCGATCAATTTCAACATTTCCCGTAAGACCTCCCTTCTTGCTTGAAGGACTTTCAATTCGGTGCCTTTTCCACCGACAGCGTTATTGAAGGACGAAAAAGGGCTACCGGTTCCCAGGGTTGTGCGACATTCGATAAGCTTGGATTTAAGTTCGCCAATCTTTCTAAAGTTGCTGTCTACACTTGCTTTGGTAAGCTTGTAGGAGTTGACGGAGGCGTCAAACTGTCGGTAATTTCCTTGGATAGTTAACTGTAGTGCCTTTTCAAGTTCAGTTTGAAGTTTTAGGAATGATGATAAGGATGGCGTCAGGCGGCCTTTATTGTTGATCATATCCTTAGCTCTCTTTGCAGAATGGGCCACGTCTTGAACTTCACCTTCCAACAAGTCCAATGCCAGCCCGACGGCCGAGAACGGAGCTGTGCTCGAATTCGAGTTTGCAAACGATTCATCCTCACCCGAGGCTCTAGCGATGCCGGTAAAATCCCAATGAAGCTTGATTTTTTGAAGCACACGCTCGATTTCTCCAAAGCCGGGTGTACGAGGATACGATTGGTCGTGGAACATGCTAGGGACAGCAAGAGAGTCTGAAGCATTCATTGGAGGGCTGCGTACGAGGCGCGCTTGCTGGTTGGAGCGTTTTTCAACCTGTTGAGAAAATGCTTCGATCACGTTTCGAGCTCCATGCATCCTCTTGGCTTCCTTGAGGTCGTTTGGGGATAACAAGTCATCAGCCTCGTGATCGGCCGAGCCGATCGACGAGGCCGTCGAGGGACGTTTATCATGGCCTCTCGAATAGTCTCGATAGTCTGAAACGACGGCCTCATCCCGTGCTCGGTAGTTTTGATCGAGGTAACCGTTACCACTGATTTGATCTCTTGATGGGGCGGAAGGCGCCCGTGCCATATCTGGCCGACCACTGACGGCTTGGTAAAGTTTGTTGTTGTTGCCACTGGGAGGTGCGCGAGGGGCGTCGGGGTGACGGGGTCGATTCGAAGAATCCGATCGGGCACGGGTATGCTGGTATTGATCCCCGTGGGCGGGTGATGGATACTTTCGATCGATGGAGCTTGAGGGGACCGAAGCATTGCTTACGACGATACCAGGTTGACGGGCCGCACTGCGCTGAGGCCTCATGGGTGGAGCGGAGCCAGCAGCGAGGGATGCTTGATCGAGATCCCGATAAGGAACGGGGGACGTACCAGGGGCTGGCGATTTGGAAGTTGGCTGCGAGCGAGGAGATTCATTGGATGGGGGATTGGGGGAGGGGCGAGATTGGAGGGCTCGGAGATCACGGGTGCGGGACATGATGCGGAGGGAGAGATGGAAGATGGACGGGAGAAGAGGGCCGGGATAGGGATGGGGGAGGAGGACAGGCCTAGGAAGCCGAAGAAGTCATCGTCGAGTCAGTGCACCGGACGATGCGCTGGGGGCAGAAGGAAGTAGAGGAGGATGGGGAGCGACTGACGACTGGAGCGGGAAATGGTTTTCGATCGAGGGCCGATCATCAAGAGCCGGGAGGAATTATTCAAGGATGAGGAGTCCAGGGGAGATGGGTGGTAGGCAGGCTAGAAGGATACTGAGCAAGCAAAGAACTCGTGGATGGTGAAGCGATGAAGTGGGAGGAGGAGAACCGAAGGGGGGAGAAGCACTCGAAGTAGCCATGGTCGGCCGTGGCTGGCTGGATCATGAGAGATGGCGGCTGTTGACCGACCGACGAAGGAGGAACCAGAGCCAGAGCCAGAGCCAGAGCCAGAGCCAGAGCCAGAGCGAGGGTCAGGGCCAGAGCGAGGGCCAGGGCCAGAGCGAGGAGCAGCCTGGGGATGATGGAAGCACCAGCACCAGCACCAGCACCAGCACCAGCACCAGCACCAGCACCAGCACAAGCACATAGATAGATTTAGATAAACAAACGAATTCAAGATTGATCTAAACTATTCGTCGACGGATAAAAACAAAAAGTCTATCGACTTATGCGCCGATTAAACTCATCACCTCAAGTATCCCATCCGCAATTTGAAGCATCCTCATCGTCGAGTATCATCATCCCAGGCTGACACGGGGAGACCGATGAAACCCGACCACATGTGAGAAAGATGTAAACATGCTGGAGGGGGTGAAAAAATTTCAAGAGATTGAGTACCATCGATTTTTTTTTTTTTTTTTTTTCGTTTTGTTCTTCTTCTTTATAAGGTTCTGAGTAAGGATCAAAACGAACGATGTTGATCACAAGAGTATTGAGATCGAGAGATTCTAAAAAAAAAAACTTGAAAACCATATCATTCAAGCCTTCTACTCTCTGTCAACTTTGAAGGCCTTGAGCTGCTCAATTGAGGTTATGTTGGCCTGGGGTTAAATGGGAGTTGGTCTGGTTTAAATCATTCTAAAATTAATTCCAACCAATTTCAATCATAACCTCCTCCAATGGTTTGATCAGCTTGATCTTCAAAAACGACCAATTTCCCAAAGAAGATTATATTTGAAAAAGAGAACCCATGAATCAGAATCAGATATGAAGAATATGATTTCAAACAAAAAAATTACTCATCATGTTTGTTTGTTTGTTTGTTTGTTTTTTTTTTTTTTTGAATCAATCAAGTAGTACAGTGTTGATATCAAAAAACAAAGTCAGTGGCAATGTTGCAATTGATCAACACCAGCAACAAGACACCCTGGGCTTCATCTGCATTGTTTGAAGCACCTCAGTGTGACTGCTTTTCCCAACAGTCCCATGACTTTTGGCAAGCCACTGTATGTACATACATACTATCCAATTCTAATTATTCCACCAAAAGCATGTTACAAATCCCATCCTCTTCTCTTCTCATTTTCTAAATGTTTCCTTATATCTACAAACAATCATCATGACACTCGTGCTATTCTTGAGATGTCATACCCATCATCACAAATCTTGTAACCTAACAAACAAGATAAACCTTCAACCTCAACTAAATCAAAAAGAAATGAATAAGATAGAAATCACCCAAGTCAAAGAACATCCTAAGGAACAAAGAAGGTAGCTAAATCTTAAAAAAAAAAAAAAAAAAAAAATTGTCTTTCTCCACCACCTAGCATACCACCATTTTTTTTGGTTTGTTGTAGTTTCCTTCTTGTGAGCACAGGAGTCCATTTGAATTTAGAAATATCCTTCCTGCCTTTTTTTTTCAATGGCTTCTTCACTTTCAAAACCCTGGGAGTGGGAGTATTAAGAAATAGATATTTATAAGCTGGATATCAGATGGGAAAGCAGGACCAAAGTCATCCTCTTGCAGAAATCTTACCAAACACAGCAGGAGGTCACTGCAACACTGTCTCAGTCAAGGTCACGCTTCAAGCTTAAGGTTTATTGTCTTCTCCAATTTGACATATCCTTCTCCTCAGTAACCTCTACCTCAGGCCATAAGCATCACACAAACAAAGCACAACATCAATAGTGCCTTCTGCTTACCTCCTCTGGCTTGCATAACAACCTTCCAATCTTGGCAACTGACTCCATATATACTTGCAAATCTCACAGTTAACTCTACTCTGGTTGACCATCCATTTGAGCTTTGCTCTTCTACCCTGGGTATCAATCAAAGATTCAAAACACTCTTCCAATGAAACCTTGACTTGTGGTAGATTGAGAGCTCACACTAATGCTCCCAAGACCAAAGCTCTGACCTTGCTCTCAACCCTGATCCAGGCTCTTAACCAAAATTCCTGGAAATCTGGTCCAAGAGTCCCTAGCTTCTGTACTCAGGGCATGAAGCAGCCTGATCATTTTACGGGGGAACACTCCCATCCTATTGACAGTCTTAAAAAATCATCTTCTCCAACAATCCCAACAATTTTCCTTCTGATAGACACAAAGTTATGTATGCATCTTCCTTCCTTGGTGGAAGAGGCTTTCAGTGGTTTGAACTATACCTCAAACTATTATCTAATACCAGTCCCACTTGTATCCTCAACAATTGGGACAAGTTTGAGTAGCAAATGTTCACCCTGTTCAGCAATACCAATGAAGTCCAAAACACTGAATACAAGCTTAATAACTTAGTCATGAAATAAAATAGTAGAGTTTCTGTTTATATCTCCCATTTCCAAACCTTCCAGTCTCACATACAACAGAACAAGGCAGCTCTTTTATTTTGATTTTGAAAAGGTTTACCATCACACCTAATTGAGCAACTTGCAGTTGGGGGACATAAGACAACCTCCCTTCAGCAGTTAATTAACCAGGTGATTGAGCTTGATAATGGCTATCACAACAAGAACCACTCTCAGAAAAACAACCATGGATTTTAAACCTTGGCTCCAAAGGCAGATGAATCTTTGAAACAACACTCAAAGAATCCAAAACAACCCAAACTGTATCCAACCTCAAACTCCAACCCAAAAGGGAAGGCCATTTCCAAAACTAAAAAATTCCTGGACAAGGAAACTGGGATGCTCCAGAATGAGGAATTGCTAAGGAAGGAAATGAATGGGTTATGTATTTATTGTGGAGGGGAAAATGATTTTGATAGTTGTGCAAAGCGGCTAAGAAGTCAAAAAATTAGCTTGTAGTTTTTCTAACACTTGCAAGGAAAACTACATATTATCTAAATTACAGTGAGTCAATCTTTGGAATTGCAAGTCACTTGGTGCTCCAAGTTCAATATTTGTCCTCTTCAATTCCAAAAATACTCCTTATTGTATTTTAATAAATTCTGGTGCTAATGTTTCATTTATAAGTTCATCTTTTGCCACTTCCAAAAATCTTACGTGTTCTGAGATAGATAAGTTTTGCATCTATTTAGTAAGGAGTGTAACCAAGCCATCTCATTGGGTTTCCCAAAATTCAAAATGAACCTTTGAATTTTCAAATTTCCCCAACTTTGAATGGGATTTATTTGTCTTGGATATTCCCAGAACGGAGGACACCATTCTAGGCCATGACTTTCTGTTTTACTGGAATCTGGATGGGAATTGGCAAGAAGGAGTAATTAAACTTCAAAACTTGCAACCCCAGGACACTAACCCTTCTGTCAAAAAGAAATTAAACAGCCTAACTGACACTGTCATTGAGTTGGATGAAAATTTTCTGCCAGGAGATTTGCAATACCCTGACCTTCATTCCTAAGATCCCTCTTCAGATTTAGGATTTATTGCTTATTTGTCCAACTTAACCCTTCCTTGTTTCTTTGAAGACAACTTAAACCTTCCTTGTTTCTTTGAAGAGAAACAAGCGCCAACCAAACGGTGTATTTTGAGCTCCCTAATCCTCTTTCATTGTGCAAGCACTTCAAACCTGGTGCTCAAAGAGGACAAGATTGAAGATTTAGAAATCATTTGAGAGTCTTCACCTTTGGTTTACCATGACTTTGCTGATGTCTTTTCAGCTTTAAAGGCAGATAAAATTCCTCCCTCCTTTTCTTATGATCCCAGGATTGAGCTTACTGGCCCACCTCCAACACCCAGACCAGTCTACTCTCTCTTGAAGCAAGAATCAACGGCCCTTCAACAATACATTGCAGGAAATTTATTGAAAGGATTTCTTTGTGCAAGCAATTTGAATACTGACTCTCCCGTCCTATTTTTTGCAAAGAAAGACAGCTGCCTTTGCTTTTGCATTGAATACAGGAAACTGAACCAGGTAACCTGGAAGAATGCCTACCCAGTACCGCCTATGTCACACCTCCTCACCCTCTTCCATGGAGCTGCTTATTTCTCAAAGTTAGACCTTTGAGGCACCTACAACTTAATTTGAATTGCAAAAGGTCATGAGTGTTTGACTTCAATGAGAACACAATTTGGCAGTTATGAGTATACTGTCATGCCTTTTGGCCTCTGCAACACTCCTTCCACTTTTCAACATTTTTTCAATGATATTTTTTCTGAACTTGTAGACAAATACCTTGTGGTGTATCTTGATGATATACTTTTCTACTCAAAAACTCTTCAGGATCACATTGCACATGTGCAAGAGGTGCTGCAGCAACTTTGAAAGAATAACCTGTTTGCAAAAGCCTCTAATTGCAAGTTTCATACCCATTCCCTCCAGTTTCTAGGTTTCATAGTCTTGCAGCAAGGACTATCAATGGACCCAGCCAAGAGACAGCACATATTGGACTTGCCTGCACCTTCTCCATTCAAATCAATTCAATTTTTCCTTGGTTTCAGTAATTTTTACAGGAGGTTTATTGAGGATTACACCAAGAAAACCATGAATCTTACTAATCTTCTTCAAAAAGACACTCAATTTTATTTTTAAAAAACAAGCTGATTTGGATTTCAAAGCTCTAAAGAAAGCTTTCACTACTGCTCCAATACTCTCTCACTTCAACAAGCTAGCTTGAACTATTGTGGAAACAGATGCAAGTGACTATGCAATTTCAGGAGTACTCTTGCAGTTTTCTTCCTCTTCTTCTCTTTTTCATCCCTTAGCTTTTGAGTCTTTCAAATTGGTGCTGCAGAGCTTATTACAAGATTCATGACAAGTAACCTCTTGAAATAATTTACTGCTTGAAGAAATGCTGTTCATACCTTTTGAGTCTCATGGAACCCCTTGAGTTTTTAACTGATCACAATTCTCTTGAATATTTTATGAGCTCAACATTCCTTACATGCAGACAGGCACAATGGGCCAAATACCTCTTTGAGTTCAACTTTCAAATCACATATTGCCCTGGGAAACAAGCAGTAGTCCCTGATGCCTTATCACATTGGGACAACATTTACCCAGGGAGGGGAGCACCTTTGCCAATAACAAACCTTAAAATATTAGAACACTCTTCTCTCACCAATATTCCCAACTCAGTTTGATAATCACTCACCTTTGAGACATGTCTTCCAAACTTTAAAAGCTCAACTCAACAATCCCAAGTGTAAAAAAATTCTCAAGAGTGAAAAATTATTAGATAGTGACTATGGTAGTGAAAAAAATGATTAATTAGTTTATAAAGACCAAATAGTAGTGCCTAATAATCCTTGCATTAACTTAGATATCTTTGAGTCACGGAATGATTCTCTTCTTGCTGGTCATCATGGGCAGGATAAAACCTACCAACTGATTGCACAAGACTTCTATTGGCCTGGTTTGACCAAGGAAGTAAAAGACTATGTTAGCCCGTGCTATGATTGCAATTGTAACAAGTCCTCAAAACACCGGAAGTATGGGCTTCTCCAGCCACTTCCAATTCTTCCTATTCCTTGGCATTTGTTGCCTATGGATTTCATTTTTCAATTACCAATTTCTAGTGGTTATGATGTTATTTTAGTAGCAGTAGATTTCTTTTAAAAGATGGATTTATTTCTTTGCAGTAATGTGACCGCCTCTTTGGAAGACTTACCTAATTTATTCATAGAATATGCATTTTCAAAACATGGCCTTCCTGATAATATAGTTAGTGATTGTGGATCCTTGTATGTCTCCAGCTTCTGGAACTTGCTATGCCAACATTTGAAGATCAATCACAACTTATCATATGCTGACCACCCGGAAATGGATGGGAAAACTGAGCAAGTTAATCAAATTCTCAAACAGTATCTTTGAATGTATGGTGCCTATCAACATGACAACTGGTTGCAATGGATTCCACTAACCAAGTTTGCCTACAAAAACTCCACTAATTCCTCCACCAAAAAGTTGCCCTTCCAGACTCTTTATGGTAGAAACCCAAATTTTGCATCTATTCACGTAGCACCTTCTCAACCTGCTGCCAATTATCTCAATCAAATTCATTCCCTTCAATTGAAACTTTGAACCAAACACAAAGCAGCAAGCCAGAACTATAAGGAGCAAGCAGACCAACTTTGCACTATGGCTCCAACCTTTGTAGTAGGACATCAGGTATGGCTCAATGCTTGCAACATTTGCAGTACATGCCCAACCCAAAACTCTATTAAAGAAAGCTCTGCCCCTTTGATTTGAATCCTTCATCTCTCCCAATGCTTTTAAACTTACATTACCTGCAAAATAGAAAGGTATCCACTCAGTCTTTCATGTGTCCCTCCTAGAGCCATCTCAAATCCTATACCAAGGCAAGAATCATCCACCTCTGGAATCAGTAAATTTCCAAGACCATCTAGAGTGGGAATTAAGCCATATTCTGGATTCCAGGTTAGGCAAAGGAAAGATTCAATACCTTGTTTAATGTACCGGATTCCAGTCCGACAAAGATTGCACCTTGTGGGAACCAGCCCATCAACTTTGAAACTCTCCCAATCTGGTTCAAGACTTCCATGCAAGCGACCCTTGAAAACTTTTTAAATTCTAATTCCATCCCTTCCAATCCCATTCCACATTTCCATTCTATTCCATCTCATCCATCCCATCAGATTTTCCATCCCATCTTATCCTATTCCCCTTTAAGTTTCTTAAAATTTGTTTCCTTTGCAACCTTTGATTTTCTATGTTTATTTCAAGTAAAAATTCTATCTTTCAAAACTATATATATATATATATATATATATAATAATAAATAAAAAAAGCAAATAAAAAATAATATAAAAAAAATAAAAGTAAAAATAAAATTACATTAAAAATCAAAAAGTTTCCTTTATTTCTTTTTCTGCTTCCTCCCAATTTTTGGTCAACTCTGCTACCATTGACCTAAACCCTCCCAAGTCTTCATCATTTATTAATACCAATATTTGCTGAAACACCAGAACTTGTGAAACCAGATGTCTTTCAAATATTTCCTTGCATTTTGTGGTTTGAGCCCTCTTCTTCTGGGCATTCCATCCACCTTCCTCCAAGAGCTCCTCATAGGCTCTCTTCCTTCAACCTTGCAACAAACCTTTCCAACATTGCCAGTCAACCAACTTGCATCAGTTTTGATCAGCACTGCAAATCACACCTGGTTTTCCTTGCCTTGGCCTTCCATCCTACTTCCTTCCATTCTACTTCCTTCCACTCCATCTCCTTCTGCTCCATATCCTTCCATTCTGAATCTTTCCTCCTTTCCTGTTCCATTACCTTCCCCCTTCCCATTTTCTCTGTTTCCTTCATTTCCCCCTCCTTTTTCTGTTCCGTTGCCTCCTTCCACTTCCACCCATTCTTCCCTTGACTCCTTGTTTATTGCTTCAACTTGCCCCTCACCTTGCACCTCAGGATTCATCTGATTTGCTTGATACTCCAAAGACAGCCCAGAATACGGTGTTGGTGGTGGTGGCGTCTTAGTTGTGTATCTCCTAAATTGTGGCAATACTATAAAGAATTATAGTTACATTATATTAATTTCATTTTTAGTAGTCAGTCTCTAGCCTTACTTACCTGGGTTCCGGATTCCCAAGAACTCAATCTCTGGCACTGGCGGAATATGATAATTTACTTGCGGTGCAGAACTTTGAATGTTTACTTCACTAGTGGACACCACTGGGGTATTGAAAACCAGATTGCTATTTAAAGGAAATTTACAAGCAACTTTTTGAAGACAACATTGTTTTCATTTGCCTTGGAGGCCTTGTGTGGCAGTAATAGGGACACATTGTTCATTTTGGAAAATGCAGTTTTTTCAATGACAAGACAATGATGAAAACATATTTAAGTTACAGATTTATTTTAAAGCAATAAAGTATAATAGTATTAGGGGTATACAATAGTTTAAATGAAATTTGGAATCAATGGGAAAATTATCTGAACACTTGCAGGAGCTTGTGTCTTTATACCCAGGAAACTGTCACACTTCAAGCTTAAGGGTTATTGTATTCTACACTTCAAAATATCCTTCTCCTCAGTACCATCTACCTCAGTCCATAAGTGTGACACAAACAAAGCACACCATCAATTGTGCCTTCCGCTTACCTCCTCTGGCTTGCATAATGACCTTCCAATCTTGGCAACTGACTCAGTATATACTTGCAAATCTTGCAGTTAACTCTACTCCGGTCAACCATCCATTGGAGCTTTGCTCTTCTACCCTGGGTATCATCAACCCTTGGACTTCCATTCTTGTTCATGCACTTACACTAGATCGCACCCATGTCTAGAAAGCCAAATCAACTGTATAGTTTGCAAACAGACTAGTCCCTTACCCTGCATAAGATGTATCTTCACATTTGCATTTTCTCACATGTCATTCCTTCCTGCCCCATCTGTTATTTCTTTGTACACTCATATTCTATTGTATTGCACTTATGCTATGACCTTGGAAATTAATTTACTTTTATTTCATTTCCAATTCTGTTCCTTTAATTCATTGCCTCACTGCTCTCTAGCTGTAGATGCCCATCCATTGGGTTTTATCTAGTCACCTTTGAAATACCTTATAAAGGCTGCGTTGCCTGCCTGAAGATTTTCTCCTCCATTAGTTAATTTCATACATTCTTGCATCTTGCTAAATACAGTCATCAAATCAGGCTTGGCGTTGGTTTCTTTCATTGGAACACCTCTCACCTCTTGCTGTTTGTTGAGTCACCCAGTCATAAGTTTGCACTTTGCAGTTAGCCTCACTACCTTCCATTTTCCCCTTGCACTCAGTCTCTTTCTTTGTGCTCACAATCATCTAAGATTGCCCTATATTAAATGGGGTGGTTGTGTGACAGTAAATATCCCCTTTGGAAAAACATCACCTTTTTCTCAAAAAGATAATCCCTCAGATAAGATCAAGATCAAGGACCAACAGGTTTAAATACACCTTCAAAAAAGACAACTTTGACACCATCAATCCCTCAAAACTTGCATCAAGCATTTAGAGAAACAGGAAAAGTCTAATTGCACTATTCAGGAGCCTCCTATTTCTAAATTAAATTTCTCAGGAAATACTTACCAGTTAGAAAAATTCCTGCAGAAAATTTTGATCCTTATTTAACAATTGACCATCCATTTGAGCTTTGCTCTTCCACCCTGTGTATCATCAGCCCTCAGACTTCCGTTCCCAGTCATACACTCACACTAGTTTGCACTCATGCATAGATAGCCATATCAACTGTATAGTTTGCAAATGGACTAGTCCCTTAACCTGCATAAGATACACCTTCATATTTGCATGAGGTGCCAAAGACTCTGCTTCATTGAAAAAAATAGCCAAATAAATTTCTTAGGAGCCCATTTTATGGATGGGGATAAGGCTTCTTTTTCCAACACTTGGTTCACCTCTCTCCTTAAAAGGAAAAAAATATTGAGAATGGTCCCAAAAAAACCCACTGGGACCTAAGTAGATGTAAGTTTTACTGTGTGTTGCAGAAAAACGGCTAAGAATAGAATGGGTCCCCTCCAAAGTTTGGGTAAACCTGCCTCAGCCTTGTCTCTTCTGAATTTTATAAGGCTCTGATTCTTCAGAGAAACAGTCAAATTTTAACAGTGAATAAAGCAACAATAATTCCCTGCAGGTCACTGCGGTAATGTTAAGAAAATAATAATAAAATCTGCAAGTCTCTCCAAAAATCTTCTGCAATTGGTGGGTTATGAATTGTATTCTCCCTTGTCTCTAATAATAAACCCTCCCTTGTGTTCTTGATTTTCAATGAGTACTCAATCTCTCAGAAATGCTCCCCTTTATAGCAAATAGAACAAATATAATTCACAAGGGAAGTGATGAATTCACAACCCATTTGAGTTTTGAAACTCCATTAAAAGCTCAAAGAGTTGCAAAAAAAAACCATTCAGGACTTGCAAAATCCCCTGGGGGTAGCAAACTACTTGTTTGCAACCCATTTATGTTGCTTACTACTTGTTTTCAAACCATTTGGGTTGCGCACTACTTGTTTGCAACCCATTTTGGTTGCGCACTACTTGTTTTCAACCCAAATAGGTCTCAAATGAGTAGTTTTCAACCCCCCAGGGGTGGCACATGTTGTGAACAACTCATTTGAGGCAAGTTAGCCTCAAATGTGCCATTTTAGGGGGTAATTGGGGGTACCTAGCTACCCCTGGACCAAATTTGAGTGCCATCAACCAAAATTTGGGGATCTTTCACACATTGGGGGACTATTGGACCTCAAAAATAACTTGATTAAGCATTCTGTCTATTGGAAATGATCCAAGGCTGCAAAAAGTAATCACCCATTGGATAATTTTATTTTTCTCAACCCAAAAGTGGGTACACTTTGGAGTTGTTGAAAAAGTTGGCTTGAATAATTAAGTGAATTGTTTTTTTTTTGGATTATGGGAACAGTGGCAAGCCCAAACCCCCCCTGGTTGTAACATGGCTGCGTTGAAGGACTTCACTGATAGTGCAATTAGCAAAGCTGTGGCGGAAGCTAGGCATTTGGGAATCAAAACATTGGAAGCCCCAATTGCATCCTCATCTAGGGTTTCAGATGAGGAACAAGATTTTTCACAACTGCAATTGAATTGTGGTGGTGTGAAACATTTAATTTGCAATTTTATTGATTTATTTGATGGAAACTAATGTAACTATTGCAGATGTCACTATGTAACTATGGGATGCCATAAAACCTTGAACCTCCTCCAGTAAGATCCTTTCCTATTAGTGAATAAGCCAAATATTTTATCCAAAAATGGGAATCCATGAATGGCTGCGCTTGGAAAAAATTTAAGTCAAAGAGAGAGAAATATGTCAACCTAGCATGCAACAGAAATGGAATATATTTGGGGCTGTTGCTCACCAAACTCCATGTTAAAATATGTATGCACTTACACGTGTGCTATGTATAAGTGTAATACAAATGGGATGCACATATGAGCCTCTCCGGCCCATTGGACACTCACATGGACCATACGGGCCTGTGTGAATGTCACTGATTTGGGGAAACTGGCCTCAAAACGCGTGAAACAGGCCTATTGGTACACGGGCCCTAATGGGCCCGGTGAGGTATATGGGAAAATACAGCCAGATGGGATTGTATGGGCATAATTGGGCCCAAGGTTTATTTTGGACATACTTGGCCAGACGGGCTGGCCCGCCAAAGTATTGTTTACTTAGTTTTTGGGCTTGGGGTGGCCCATTGGGGCCGCCGCCCATGTTGCAGCCCGGTTGGGGCTGCCACCCATTTCGCGGCCCGCTTGGGGCTGCTTTTTTTGCTTACAGCCCGTTTATGGGGTCCAACGGCCTGCGCGGGGCTGTTGTAGGGGGCAGGGGGACTCAAAATGGAGCCCCCCCACCCCGGTTGCGGCTGTTGAGCCCGTTGCAGCCGCCGCAGGGCTGGAGGCCCCAGCTCCTCCCCCTCCCCTTGCTTGCCATTTCAAGGAGGAGGGGGAGGGCTGGCTGGATGGAACCAGCCAGCGACTGGTCATGGTGGGGGGGACTTGATCACCCCCCCACCAAAGGTGGCGGCTAGGCCGGTTGCATTGAGGCAACTGGCAGTGGGGGGGAATTGACCACCCCCCCCACCAACAAAGGGGCGCTCTCCCACCCCCTTTTCACCAAGGGGGAGGAGCGACGGGCTGGAGGGGACCTGACCACCCCCCAGCCCACCTGCCGTAGCAACGCCCTGGGGGTATGGACCCCCAGGGCCCCTGGTAGGGGGATTTGACTGCCCCCTCCAGGGACCTGTGAGAAAGAGGGGGGGGACAGCATGTCTGCTGGTCACCCCCCCCCCAAGTGTGTCTGAGACCCAACCCAGGTGTGTCCTGGGTCCCTCCTGGCCATTTGTATGGCCAGGGGCTGGTTGCATGAGGCAACCAGCCAGAATGTGAGGTAACAGGCCGGTTGTAATAGACAACTGGCCAGGGTTTTGAACAGCTAAGGGGCTGGTTCAGCCCCATTGAGGTGGAAACACCAGAAATAACTGGAATAGGCTGGTTGTAAGGGTACAGGGACTGATGCCATGTGGGCTGATTTAGTCCAAACCAAGTAACAAGGCCTGTAGAGCCTGTAGAGCTCTTTTGGGGCGGAAAATTTGACTTTTGGCTTGTTGTATCATGGGCTCACAAGAGGCCAATCTTTTGTAATTAAGGAGCTCTTCTCCCTGCTGTTTTCCATCATCCATTCATCAGCCAATCAAATTAATCAATGATATGATCCAACGTATTGCCCCATTGTGAGAGCCCATCAAGCAATTATTGAAACAAGGTGTCCAGCATTTCTTTTGCTTTAAATACTGCTCATTTGCCTAAGCTAATTGCTGGCAATAATTATAATACTACAAAGGAAGACTCAGACAAGGAAGGATGAGTGTCAATTCATGATCCATGCAAGTTGCACAGTAGAAGATCCCATGTGCCTCCTCTCCATTAGAAAGGACCAACATAATCATGAACCATCTTCAAGCACCTCAGTGCATCCTCAACTGAGTAGAATCTCTGGTTTGGTCTTAGATAAATTGAAGGAGGGTATGCAATATGGTCTCAATAAAATTAAACTTAAAAGGAAATTGAGCAAGATTGATGGTGGAGAATAAATTTAAAAGAGAAAAATCTATAAAACTTAGCGCAAGGTAAAAGCAGCAGAACTTGAGGGTAAAAGTGTTATGGATGTGCTATTTGAACACCCCCAAGATATTCAGTGAGTCTCTAAGTCAAAATTCATAGGAGAGGGTCACTTGGAGGCCCTGTTCTTGGCTCATCCCAAGTATATCAAACTTTGTCAAAAATTCCATGATATTGCTTTGTTAGATTGTACTTACAAAACAAATAGGTACAACATCCCAATATTGAATTTTTTCAGGAATTTAACCTCTACAGCTATACTTGGGCCGTGGTTAAACCTGCAAAATCAAGACAAAACCTATAATTTCATCAGTTAATGAATTAAATAATCAAAAACAGTAGCAAAACTCATACACACTCAAACAATAACAAGGTGTTGTGAGTAAAAAAGGCCCACCTTAAAAATTTATAAAAGGAAAGGGGCCTGGATTCAAATGAATGAAGCTCAAAGGAGCTTTCCTTATCAATTAGCTCACATCCTTTATAGTAGTAACACACAAGGGTTACTACTCAATCTAGACCTTCCACTAAAAATTGGAGTTGCCAATAAGATTATTAATTGATTATAATACTAAATTTTATAGCCCCATTCAATCTTCTCTTGAGACTAAGTTTAATGGGATTGTTAACTCTTGCTGTATTCTCTTAAAAATAAATAATAATATATGACTGATGGGGGGCTATAGGGTGAAGACCCTCCTCTTTTAAGGTAACAGGAGCCCTCAGGGGACTCAAGGAGTAATCAGGGGAGTGCTAGGCTACCCCTTGTTTTGTCCTCAAGGGCTCAGAAACCCATTAAACAATACCCAATGAGGAATAGGGTACTAGTACTCATTGGGGAGGATTTTCCATGTAAAAGGTTCTAATTACATACCCCAAAGGGTAGTTAAATTATCCTAGGACTTAACATCAGTCAAAAGGACGATGTAGAAGTCCTAAAAAATCCCAGAAATATTAAATACCTATAAATTGACAGCCTTGGCATGTACTTATTTCTTAATTCCTAGTAACTTGGCAGATATTATACATATAAGGTATATATATTCTTGGCAATGATATTACATGGTTTATAATTTACAACTGAGCTCTGGGAACTCTTGGTAGACACTTTAAAGGCTCATTGAAGTATTTTAAAGTATAATTACATCCCAAAGAGGGACAAGATTAAAATTATGCAATTTGTTTATACAGAGTAGAGAGTATGACTTAAAGTAATTACTATAACTTGTCCCCAATGGAATGGAAAATATTGGGAAGTTATATGTCAATAGTTTGGACGCATCTGAGTCTTCATAACTTAATTTAAATTTATATTGGATCCCCATCTTGATAATATGTATTATCAATGTTTCAATTCCATAATCAAAACTCATAAAAACATACTTCTAAAATATTATAAAATATTATAAAAATCTATTGAATAGTTCTAAAAATCTTGATCATTATTCATCCTTTTCTCTATGGTGGGTTGAACTAGTGACCTTTGTGTCAGATAATGGAAGATGAGCTCAGTTCTTAACCTCTATACCAACAAGACATATGAGTTGTACAGACATTTGGACAAATCTAATTGTCTTGTGGCTGACAAATGTTGTAGGAAAGACTGTTGATTGAATGGGTAAAAGGTGATAGAAATAATCATATTGAAGGGACTAGGAACAAACTGAATAACAAAAAGGCGTGAGTTGAAGAGTGACAAGATAACAAAAGAAGAGATGAAGAACAATCAGAAGATTGAATGAGATAGAATTGAAATAATACCAGACAGTCAAAAACTGGAGGAGTGAACTTGAATTGAGGCAGGTCGTGGTTGAGTCATTGACAGTGATTTGGAAACTTTGAGGATGTGATAGAATTGAGTTATAGAGTAGAGAAAAAGGAAAAGGAGAAGAAGAAAGAGACATTGAGAATAAAAAAATAGAAACAAAAGTTGAGATAAAGCAAAGAATCAGAAGAGAATGAGATGAGAATCAGATGAAGAAAACTGAGAGGCAGTCTGCCCCGGTGAGGTTCAGATGACTGGAATAATCGGGTGAGGGGGAATCCCCCAGTGTAGTCATGTAGTCAAGTTTGTCCGGGGACGCGCGGGTTACTACATATCAGGATTAGGCAGGCTGCGCAGAGAGCCGCTCAGTGGATGATTTGAAAAAGACTTCCAAAAGAAAAAATGTGCAAAGGCTTTTGTATATACAACAAAAGAAAAATTTTATTTATACAGTTGGGCAGTGAATGCAGGAAAGGAGTTGTTTTATGATCCAGAGAGGCTTCCCAAATTCTTTGTGACAGACCTTGAAAAAGTGCTGATTTGTGCCATTGAAGAGAGTTTGCTTGAGTCATCCAGACAGTTCTGCTTTTGGAACTTGTCTAAAAATATTTAAGAAAATAGGAAATTTTGCTTCAGTAATGATGATGAAGGGTGGAAAAGTTTTGTGTCTCTGTGGGCAAAGTATGGGGCCTCTAAAGCCAAGGGGGAGGCAGAAGTCCATGATGCAGAACTCAGAGTAGTCCAATTTATTGCTTCTTCTTTTTGTATCTGCTGGGATTGCTTATGTTGAAAATTGCATACAGTGTTTCTTGAAAGACCATGAGGATGTGCATGAGTATATGGAAAATAACATTTTCCCTATCAAACAGATGTTTGTAGTGTCATGGACTTCTTTCAAACCCTGACTTTGGAAATAAAACAAAGTCTTGGGTAGAGGGGGCTCATGCTACTTTCAAACAATTACTTGCAAATTCTTTGGGGAAAATATTGGTTGTGTTGAAACACCTGGATGGATCAATTAGAGGCCAAAACAAATAAGTGCATGTTTCACTTAAAAATTCTCAAATGAAGTTAGGAACAGTTCCCATTGGAGAAAAATTCAAGAATTTAAAGCATGACCATGATGGAAAAGTGTGCACCAAGTCATATTCCAAGACAATGGGCTTTCCCTGTTCCCACATATTATAAAAAAATACTAGCATTGACAGGATCTTTTGTGCCTGAGTATGTTCATCCTCAGAGGAGGTTAGACTATAACCCTTCCAGTTCAGTAAGGTGGATTGTTGGATTTTTTGAAATTGCTTTTTGATGAATGATTTTTGATTGATGATTCCTGGATGGATTTTATAATCACTGATGCATTTGGCTTTTGAAAGGTTGACACTCATCCAGTTCTCAACTCTTCTTGATTGTCTGATAAGCTCAGTCCAATTGTTATGGGACAACCTGAAGAAGTTAAAATGGTGCTTTTAAATTCCCTGGTCAAGAATGAAACAACTTTTTTTGCTAAGCCAAGGCTTGAGCCAGATGTCTTACAGCCCAGATGCAGTTGAAAAAAATTGAAAAAAACCTGTAATGAAATTTCAAGATTTGAAAATTTTGAAATGGAAATTAAGAGGGAAAGGCAGGTTAGAAGGGTCAGAAAAAAACCAAAAAACTGTAAGTTTTTTATTTTGAGAAGTGTTGATTTTGATGGTTTAATGAACTGATGGTGATATGATTTTTATATTCAAATTCCTCAGGCTCAGAGGAAGAGACTAAAAGTGAACTAGCCTACCAATTTTGTAATTTGAATCCTCTTCTTAGGAAGAACAAATGCAGGAGAAGTAACCCAGAAGCTCATAATTGTTGAGTAAGGATTTGATTAGTGTGATTTGAATGTTGTCCAAGTGAGTTTTGATTTTAGGAAAAAAAGGTGACATACCTCAATCAAATACATGAGAAATTACATAAGCTTTTGAATGAGGTTTAGGATCCTGTTGGTGATGGTAGTTGCAGATTTAGAGCAATTGCTAAATCACTTGGGTAAAATGAAAACAGATGGTTTAAAGTGCAAAAGGAAATGATAGAAAAATTGAGGAAACATAAGGCATGCTATGCCAAGATACTTGGTGGTAGCAAAGAGGTAGAAAAGATTGAAAAAAGACTTGATGTTGAAGACATCAATGAAAAGATTAACTATTTGAAATGGCTTTAAAATTTGGATATGGGTCAAATAATAGCAAAAAATTATGCAAGGCTAATTTTTTCCATTTCATTTGATTCATTTTGTACTTATACTCCTATGAAAATGGCTGTAAAAGAACCATTGGATGCCATCTTCATTTCATTTGTTGAAAATAACCACTGGGTCCCTTTATAACCTGAGGGAGATATGATTCCAATCTCATCCATTGTAACAAAACCTTCTTCTTTGAATTCAAAGAAAGCTTCTGGTTGGGTTGATCATCTCACAGATCAAATGGATTAGTATTTCAATTTATAGACATCATATCATTTCATCATTTGGGTTTGGTCTAACATGTAAATGGGATGCTGATCTGTTAATTCCATCAATATAAAGGGTTATAACATTTTGAACATCAATATGTTGATTTTTTTGAGTTAACATCATTATTTTTGGTGTACCAAACAAGACTTTATTGGTAAGTTAGTTCAAATTGTGTTGGGCCAATCCCATCATAAGGAGGTTTTTTACTTCTTATGATGGGATCAGCTTGACACAAGTTCAACTTGTTTTTTTTGGTGTTTTTACTTTAGGTCTATTCCATTGAGGTGGACTTGTATCAAGTCCACCTCAATGGAATAGCCCTATTTTTTGGGGGGTTGATTTAGTTTTGCGCTAGTCCAATGAAATAAGTTCAAATTCTGTTGGGCTGATCTCATCATTAGAAGTATTTTTACTTCTTATGATGGGATCAGGTTAACATAAGTTGAAATTTTTTTACAGCATTTTTACTTGAGGAATTTTCCACTGAGGTGAACTTACATTCCCCTCTTTTGGGGGTTGATTGATTGAATTTATGAAATGATATAAATTCAATTTATTTTTTTTATTTGATTTTGTTGAATTTAGTTTTGATTCAATTCAATTTCTTTTTTAATATAAAACAAAATGGTTTTATTTTATTGTATTTAAATGTTTTTTATTTAAAAACTATATTGTATTGTATTTTATTTATGGGATGTATTGTATGTATATTGTTCCTTTTTATTTTTATTTTTCCATTTTTTTATTTCTTTTTTGGGCACAATTTTTTAATTTTTTTGGAATTTTTTATTTTTTATTTTTATTTATTCATAGGGACATGAATGTGCATTCATGGCCCTGGAGTTGTGAAATTTTCACAATTTTTTTTATTTTCTTTTTTAATTTTTTTTAAATTGGTTTTAATTTTTTTTTAATTTTTTTTAAATTGGTTTTAATTTTTTTTTTAATTTTTTTTAAATTAGTTTTATATTTTTTTTTCAATTTTTTTAATTTTGTTTTAATTTTCTTGATGTATTTGTTTTGTTATGGTTTTTTTGTTCAATTTTTTATTTCATTTATTTTTTTTCTCACAACCTTGGATTTGTGAAAAACATTTGAATGGAACACCACAACTAAAAATGGATTGTGTAGCCCAGCTCACAACCCATTTGAGTTGTGAACCACCATTCACAACTCTATGGGTAATGAGTGGCCCAAAAAACTTAAAAGGGTTGTCAAACATGCCAAACAACCCATTTAAAGTTGTGCATGGGTTTTTTAGGGTTTTTAATTTATCAAGACCCAATTCACAATCCCTAAATTCCTTATTCCCATATGCTCTCCAATGCCTGTCTACAGTTATGTGTAACACCCCCAACAAACTTTACCATTACCTAAAAACTCCAACAAACATTTTGATTACTCTCCCATACCAAAGTAGAACCACCTCTTACTTACATCTCTGGCACCTTCTGAGCATTGCATCTGGGGTAACCTCTTCCACAAATTTCTAAAATAATACACTGTCCCTCTGGTACCTTGACTTCATTGCATACACCATACCCACAACATCTTTCCCAACCTGTTCCCGCACCTGTTGCTTAATCATAAATTCTCAATTGGTCTATCATATTGTTATCCATGTTTGGGTAACCCCATCCTGATTCCCCACCCAATTATAAGCTTCTGAATTTGGCAGTCTGAATGTTCTTTTGTATTCAGACCTATCAGCTTCTGTGTATTTGGAAAATCCTGTGAGGTGCTTTTCTTCAAAGCCATTCTGTGCTTGTTTATTTTTGACCAAAAGCTCTAATCCTCCATTTATGCAATCTTTTGGTCACTTCCTATGTCTTATCCATAAAATACCACCATATATCTCCAGGATCTTCCCCACCCACCTCCTACTACTACAACCCCACCTCCCTCCATACCCCTTCTTGCTATTTGTATGAAATTTACTGTTCTTCCTGCAAATATTGTGCTTGCACAAACCCCCACCAATTTTGGTATGGGGTTTGCCCTGCTTGTGAAACCTGCAGGCAGGCTCACCACTGCTTCTCATTTTTTGGTCCCACTATTAGTCAACCACAACATTCCCCTTGTCCATGCACCTTCTCTTCAAGCCAAGGTTGCTGAAAAAGAACTTGTTGGAACCCAATGGAAAATTTTTTAGTTCGAGAAAATGAAGACATCTTCTCCCGGTCATGGACCCTCCCCCCTGACCAATGCACAGAAGGCTCTCCTGAAGTCTTGGGAAAAAAACCAAATTTTTCCTCCTCTGTGCAGAAAATATTAACAAAACTCAATTGTTTGGGCTATGTCATTTCATGGTTGGGGTGCCCATCATTCCATAAATGTGCTACTCTGGGGACCCTCCAACTCTATTCCAAACCATGCTCCAACTCTGGCTCCAGCTCCTGCACTGGCATCTTCCCCATATCCTCTTTGCACACCTTCTCCAGCTCCTGCCCCTACTCCTTCCCCCACAACTTCCCATCCACCAAGCCCCAAACCAAACCAATCCAAACAAAAAAAACTACTCCTCCATCTCTGCCTGCTGCAACTATTTCTACCATGGCTGATGGAAACTCCCCTTCAATCCTATAAGTCTCTCTCACAAATTTGGTGATTGGGATCAGCTTTTACCCATTGTGCCTCCCCCTGCAAATGATATTTCCTTTTTTTTTTTTTTTTTTTTTTTGTTTTTTTTTTTTGTTTTGTTTTGTTTTTTTTTGTTTTTTTTTTTGTTTTTTTGTTTTTTTTTCTTTTTTTTTTTGTTTTTTCTTGTTTTTTTTTCTTGTTTTTTTTGTTTTTTCTTTTTTTGTTTTTCTTTCTTTTTTCTTTTCTTTTTTTCTTTTTTTCTTTTCTTTTTTTCTTTTTTCTTTTCTTTTCTTTTCTTTTCTTTTCTTTTCTTTCTTTTCTTTTCTTTTTTTTCTTTTGTTTCTTTTTTGAAATAATGCCCCTTTCCCCACATAATTGTCCATGTTTGTGCTTCTGTTGAGAAAAACTTCTGAGCAGAGACTAAACCTGAGCATAAGCAGAAAACAATAAAATAATCAAAGATTCATGGAATTCCCCAGAAGTTTCCTTGTAATCCCCACACCCATTGAATACACACACAAAAGCCACAGAGAAGTAAAACAAAAAAAGGAAACAAAAACTCAAAAAAAATTTAAACCCCCAAACTTTAAACATTTTCCCCAACATTCCTCCACAAATTTGCACTCCTCCTAAGAAAACAATTGTAATTCCCACATTTTTGATCCCTCTATTGCTTGCATTTTCCCCTCCAGTATCCCCCAAATCCACCCCACCCCTATCCTTAAAAACATCCATGTCAACCTCTTGTTGAACTCCATAGAACCCTTAGAGTAAATTTTCTTGGGGCAAGATGCTGCTGCCTTCTGATTCAAAAGAGACCCATCCAACTGCTCCAACTGATAACTTCCCCCCAGAAACTGACTAACCACATGATATTAACCATTCCATTTATCCCCAAAAAGCTTTCCCCACTTCTTTTCAAAGGTCTGGTCCTAAAGAAGCACCAATTACCCTTTTTGAAATGGATGCAGCAACCAATTGGTGCACTGCTTGTCCCAGTAATTTATTGAATTAGCCCTTTCCTCCTTCAGTTGATTGGATGCATTGCAAATGGTTTCTGCCTTCCTCAAAAATTGTTTTGCCCGCTGTGGTTCAAGGGGGTGTGACGCTACTGCTATCTGCAACAATCCTGCTCTGTTCCCAGATTTGATAAATTCACTTTTGTTACAATACCCACTCTGCTCCAATTATCTTAGAAAAATCTTCCTCCGCAAAGACAATAACCAAAATCTGCAACAATTGGAAGAAAAACCCTGAATTCCTTCTCTGTTTTATCTGTTATAACTCCATGCCTTTTAGATTTTTTTTGATTACTCCACTGTAGAGGCTCCTGTGGGATTATATAAATAAAGTAGCAAATAGCTTGCTGGCAGTCCTTCAAGGGGAATTTGGTATTAATCCTAATCCTTTAGAGTATTAGTAAATACTAATAGTGGTTTTGAATTGCCTGCCCTTCTATTACTATAGTAAGTATGCATAATAATTTATTTAAATTAATTGCTGGTTTCTTTGAGACTTGATATAGGTCTCAGATCAGAGATAGATTAATTATTAATTGTTATTGGTAGTTTTTTTGTTGAAGAATAGACCAGATGTATTGGGTTATTGGTTTTTTATTGATCAGACATGTTTGATCTTAACCAATATCCCAATATCAAAGGGTTCAAGGGTTTATCAAAGGGATGGTTCAGGAGAGGACCCAAGGATGGTTTTACCCACAGGGGGCTGGGTAGAGAAAAGGTTGGTGGTTTTCTTTTGTTGTGCTCCCTTTCTTTGTAAGGGTTATATATTTATTAAGAGGTGGTTTTTCTTTAATATGGTGCTGAATATTTAGGTCACAGAAGAACCCTTATTCAAGCACCTGTTGGGTGTTTCAATTGGTTAAATATGGGCAATAACTTGGTTTCTGATTTCTTGTTTCCTTTTATAACTGATTCACTACTAATATTTATCTGCGTAGGTACCACAGATGGATGGGCCAAGAGGGCCTGTTAGGTTGGTGAGTGCTAGGCTGGTGGGGATGGGTGATGGGTGATGATACAACCTGGATAGGGCAGAGAGGCCCTCCTTAAATAGAAAATCTGGTCCTCAGGGGATGCTCAGGGCTGCCCCTGAGGGTGACCTGGGGCTTCCCCTGTTACAGTGGGATACAGGTACATGAGACATTTTAGCTGGTTGGAAAAAGACACTGCATGAAACTGAGGCAATTCTGCTGGATAGAAAAAAGACACTGAATGAAACTGAGGCAATTCTGCTGGTTGGGAAAGATTGTACAGGGTTTTCATGCCTGCACAACCTTTCATAAATTTCTGTGAGGTGCTGATAAGGTTTTTCTGGTGCTGGTTGCTTATTTGGTACTGACTGTTCTTCCTGCATGTATTGCTGTGCATTCACTGGTGGTTTATTTGGTGCTGCATGGTCTTGACTGCCTGCATATATTTCTGGGTAGGCCTGTGGTACTTCTACTGGTAGTTTGTTTGGCATCACATGCTAATGGCTGCATAAATTGCTGTGTGGTGCTGTGGTTGTTTGGTACTGCATATATTGCTGGGTAGCCCTGTGGTACTTGTACTGGTGGTTTGTTTGGTATAAAATGCTTCTGACTACATAAATTGCTGTGTGCTGCTGGGGGTTGTTGGTACTGCTAGTTTTTTTGGCATCACATGCTTCTGACTACATAAATTGCTGTGTGGTGCTGGGGGTTGTTGGTGCTTGTAGTTTGTTTGGAATCACATGCTACTGGCTACATAAATTGCTGTGTGGTGCTGGGGTGGGTTGGTACTGGTAGTTTTTTTGGTTCTGGTTGAGACTGGCGTCACTTCCTACTACCTGAACTGTTCCTGTACACTTCTTCACAGCCTCCTGTATGTTTATTTGCTTGTTTTTTTGGTGAGGTGACAGGAGCTGAACTAGCTGCACTGCCTCCTGTATCTGTATTGCTGTATTCTGGCTGATATGCTAGGGTTGTATGGTCCTGGTGTTGAGGGTAAGCTGTTACTGGTATGTGCTTGAGGTTTTCCAAGGTATGTCTTCATGCCTTTCACAGAGCTGTGACACCTGGTTGGGTATGAGTTTGCCACAGTTGGAGGTTTGTTGGGCTGTATCTTCTAATCCATGAGAGATAGGGGGGTACTTTGGCTGAGTGACTATGGGTTATTTCTGATTTAGAATCCATTTATGAGGTTACTTTGAGGTTTTTAGCTGTTTTTACACTGGAAAAGTGAGTCTGATGGCTATAGGACAGGTTTGGACTACCACACCACAATAAAATAAATATGAAAAAAAATACAAACTCTGCAATATGATAAACTCAAATAATCAAAGATACAATATGATACAAGTTCAATACCTTTCAGTTCTCCCTCAATAGCTAAAAAGAACAAACCAAAAATAAACTAAAAAACAAGTACAGAAACAAAAATCATGACTCCCTCCACACCACCTTCCCCATGCATTCTGCAATAATCATGATCACCATTGGCTATGATATGCTTAGATGATCTGCCTGCATGCATTAGTTGTGGTGATACCTGCAATCTCTAATAACCCTACTAGTCAATTCAACCCCAATATGTATTACTCACAACAGATACCCAACAATCTTTCTTAGCAGATCTTCTTTGATCCCGCATACTACATAAAAAAAAATCCCAACAATGTTCCTTACAGATCCCCTTTGACCCACATTCTGAATCCTTGAATTTTGCGTTTGATTGTCCCAATAACTACATACCCTTCTTCAACCCCTGCTAAATACAACATAGTCAATCTTTGGATAAATACTCAATAGATGCAATCAATTTCCTCCACATTTATACAAATAAAATCCAAAATCCATAGCTTCCAAAAACTGCTGATTATCTTACTACAAATATTATCAACTGCAAAAGGCAAAAATCTGGCTCAGCTTTTCTATTTTGCTGCAGATCCTTCATACTCTTATATTCTGAGCCTTATTCTGCCTTGGCCAGAGTAGGCAATAAAAAAAACTCAGCTTCCTTTCCTTTTTGTTCTGCAGATCCTCCATCTTCCCACTGTTGAGCCTTCTGGTTGAATGTCACTGCTGGGCCTTATTGCATTTGTGTCTATAAATAACCACCACAGTGCTCCACCACCAGCTCTGAAAATATTTTAAAGTTCCACAAGTCCACAGGAAAATAAGTTAGCATCTCAATACCCACTGGTAGAACAGGATTTTGCCCATAAAGGATCTTATATTCCAAAAAAACCATCCTGCGGTTGACCAAGATCCAGTCCACAAATAGTAACTTCAGAAGTACTTGTTGCCACATTTTAACTTCCTCCCTACACAAATTTACCAGGGCCTCCTGGATTGGCTGATGCCCATTTCCCACCAACCCTGCACCCTCTGGGTAATACTCCATGAACCTTCCAAATTTAGCCCCCAAAGCTTCCACCAAATGTTTCAATTTGCCTCAAAACTCCACCCCTCTGTCAACCATGACTAACCAAAAACCAATCCTCCTCCAGAAACAAACCCACCTTCTCTGCAGAAAACTTCACCAAGGTTTGTGCTTCCACCCATCCCAACAGATTTCATCTTGCAACCAATAGGTAAGTGTACCTCCCTGCCTTAATGTAAACCATGTCAAGAGGAAAACCAAAAAGATCATCTTCCCCTGTTAGAATACCCACCTCCCTAAGGAGAAAAGTACTCCTTTCCCAAAAACTTCCACAACTCCACACCCAGTCTTGCACTTTCACAGTGACACCTGGAAATCACAACCATGCCTGTACCCTCCTTGTTGTTTTGAACTCTCCCCTATGACCCAGATTTTTTTAAAGGCTCTGAAAAAATTTCTCCTGATCCTCCCACCTTGTGACAATAATAAGCAGAAGAAGAGAAGCCTGCTTCCACAAGTAACCATTGTGGTGTAATTATATAGCCTTGGAATTGGGAACTGCTTCTCAAGCTGTGCTCTAAGCTTTAGGTGCAAATTGGGCTCAGCATTGGATGCGCAGCACACTCAGCATTGGGTGTGTGGTTAGCTCAGCATTGGCTGTGGCGGATTTGAAATCTTCTCCAAGGAAATCAACCAGGAAAAAAACCATACCTGTTGGATTTTGCAGGCATTGCTATTTCAGGGAAGCAGGAGAAGGACAGTTGCACTGGGCTATGTGGGAAGGAAACCCAAAGAGGGGTACGTTGGAAGGATGTGGACAGGCCTGGGAGGGCCCTGAGTAGGGTGTGGGCAAGGCCGCGCCATGAGAAGGACAAAACCAGATGAATATAATTGCAGGCAGACATTGAGGGCTGAAGAGGGAGGGAGGTTAGGGTTGCTTGTTCTCAGTCGTTTGTGTACCAAGGTTAAGGTTGAGAGGAAGGCCTTAATACCTTGCTCTCAACTCCAGGTTGTAGATAGATCATAGGATTGGAGACCAGCTCAACAACACTTGGAAAGAGGGAAGGAAGTCTCTCAATATCTTTTTCTATCATTCTCACTCCCCCTCTATCTCAGGTTGCTGGTTGAATGGTGCACTCAGCTCCTTAAAGATGCAAGGGACCAATCACTTTGGAATCTTAGGAAAAATTTTGGGGTGTAAACCTCTTGTTTCCACACCATTTTGAAGAAAGAACCAACACAAATTCTGCCAAAACCATTGTATAAAAAACTCTGGCAAGGTGCCAGGGAACTTCAAATTCTGCAATTAGTCCTCTAGCACCTGGAAACACCCAAAATGCCAGAGAAGTGGCCCATTGTATCCTAATTTTTTTACTCCCACCATTACATACCTCTTTTCCAAGTCAAATTTCCTACCCCCTCTCCTTGTTGAAATTGTGGATACCATGAAAATGTTTTGGGAATTTTGAAAATCTTTGCCAAGGCATGCCTTACTTTGAAGCAGAAAAAACTTTAGGCAAGCTACCAATCTAGTTGTTGGAGCTTTAGGTAAAGTTGGAGAATTGATCATTTGTGCCAAGGCCTCAGCATCCACATGCAGCTCAAACTCAAACACCCACAAAGCATGTTGAACCAGCCTTAATATCCTGGTTACCCTGCATAAACATAACTTTGGTTGAGAATAACACAACTGCATCTCCAAGAACATTAGGAGATTTTAAAGCAACAGCCTATACTTCCCCTCATCCTCCTTCTTCAACACTAACCTGCACCAAATTTTCTGGAATCCACTGCAAGCTGTATTTGGCCCTTTGAATAATCCAACCCTTTCAACAGAATCCCCCATCCCAAAATTGCCTTTAACTGTTTGAATGCTTGATTGCAATCCTCCACACAAACCCATAATACCTTTTTTATTTTCAGCAAAAAAATCAGACTGGGATTTTATGCAAACATCTCAATGAACATCAGGAAAACCCCAGACAGAAACAAAAAATGGGATACATGGGAAGTATTCCATGGCACTAGTCACTCAAGAACCTGTTTCACTTTAGTGCTTGTAATTTTATTTTCCCCTACAAATAACTTGTGCCCAAGTATCTCTGGTGTGGTAATGCATACCAAAAATGTCTTCACCAAGACTTTCAGACCCGCTTACTTAAACAAAATGAAAATCTGTTCCAACAACTCTGCCTATTCCCACAAAAATTGTTGTATGCGTGGTTTTTCTGTTAACTCTACCCCATAATCACTGGTGGGCCCCTTGATTCCTGCATTTTCAATGAATATACACATGTTCTGTGGAATTATATCCTGTAAGATACACAGAATCTGTGCCTGATACACCACCACTGGGTTGGTTTCTTCCTGTGGTAGCCATGTTAACTGTAGGAAGCCCAATATTTTTTCAAACACAGTCATAGGTCTTGAATCCAGATGGATTTATTGTTGAGCATATCCCACCATTACATCTACCAAACAATAAAACACACTCCCTGTCACGTTTCCCAAAAATTCTTTCACCTTTTGTGGAAACCCCACATTCCAAATGATAACAGAATTAAGCCACTGAAGGTTGTGTAAAATCCAAAGACTTTTTCTTTCATCCTTCAAAATAGAAAATATAGGATTCAAATAACTAGAGAACAAATTTTTGTATAAACAAGTCCTCAAGCTCTCCCTTACTAACTCTGTGAAAGTCTTGCATACTTAAACTGGGATGGGAATTGGATTAAACTTCCACGGCTTGTTTTTTACTGTCAGCATTCAATACAGGTTCCCAATTTTTGGCTTAAATATTTCCCAATCCTCTGGAAAAAACTCCAAAGCCTTCCTTGGAAAACCACTACGCCTCTTAGTAACTCCAATTCCTACCCCATCAACCACCCATCTG
This sequence comes from Puccinia polysora, assembly GCA_025617555.3. NCBI lineage: Eukaryota > Fungi > Basidiomycota > Pucciniomycetes > Pucciniales > Pucciniaceae > Puccinia > Puccinia polysora. The sequence continues at coordinate 20,504,715 of CM062634.1, read as the reverse complement.
GTCCAAAATTGAGTTCCAACATCCACTCCTTTGTGATTATCCCTGTTAGATAAAACTTTGTGGGAAAAAGGGTTAATGCCTTCTTGTAAGGATCCCAACTCCACTCAATTTTCCACAAAATTTGATTCAATTCTGGGTTAATTGACACATTTCTTGGTCTGATTGTCTTTTCCAAGGGTTTATAACTTACTCAACCACACCACACTTGTTGAAAGGTCTGTGAAATTTTGCTATCTGAAATTCCTAACATGCAACCTGCAGCAGATTCTGGGGTTCTCAAAAACATGGCATAAGGGTGGATGCTTGTGCTAGCCCCAGAAGCTCATGCATACATGAAAGGAATCAATTTACCCAGCAGAATTACTTCTCTCAATCCCAAAAAGCCTCCAATTTCTAAACCTCATGCATTTATTCCATACCTTCCTACTCTCCTCTGCTCTTGCTCCTCTCCAGGCAACCACCTGTGCAGATGCAGAGCTTTTTCTGTGCGCTTTACACATCCAAACTCCAAAAATTCCACTCATTTTCATGTACTTCACATATTTTAGTCTCTAGTCTCAAACCATATTGCACCCCTATCCTCCACTTCTAAAAAAAACTTGCAGTAGGTGTAGTTTTCAAGCAAATTTCACGCTTCAAGCTTAAGGTTTATTGTATTCTCCATTTTGACATATCCTTCTCCTCAGTGCCATCTACCTCAGTCCATAAGTGTGACACAAAAAAAGCACAAAATCAATAGTGCCTTCCGCTTACCTCCTCTGGCTTGCATAACAACCTTCCAATCTTGGAAAATAACTCAGTATATACATGCAAATCTTGCAGTTAACTCTAATCCAGTCAACCATCCATTGGAGCTTTGCTCTTCTACCCTGGGTATCATCAACCCTTGGACTTTCATTCTTGGTCATGCACTTGCACTAGCTTTTACCCATGTCTAGAAAGCCACATCAACTGTATAGTTTGAAAATTGACTAGTCCCTTACCCTGCATAAGCTGTATCTTCACATTTGCATTTTCTCACATGTGATTCCTTCCTGTTTCATCTTTTAACTCTTTCTACACTCATATTCTATTGTCTCACACCTATGCTATGACCTTGAAAACAACTGTAGTGTTATTTCATTTTCCATTCCATTCCTTTCATTCATTTCCTCACCTCTCTCTAGCTGTAGATGACCATCCATTGGGTTGTATCTAGTCACCTTCAAACTACCTTATAAAGGCTGTGTTGCCTACCTGAAGATTTTCTCCTCAGTTAGTTAATTTCATAGATTCTCGCATCTTGCTAGATACAGTCATCACATTGGGCTTGGCTTTGGTTTCTTTCATTGGAAAACCTCACCCTCTTCCTGGTTTTTGAGTCACCCAATCATAATTTTGCACTTTGAATTTAGCCTTGCTACCTTGCATTTTCCCCTTGCACTCAGTCTCTTCCTTTGCGCTCAAAATAATCTTAGATTTAGCTATAGTACGTGGGGTGGTTGTGTGACAGCAAAGCACCAAAAGTTAAAAGAAAAGGCAGAACCAAACAAATTTCTTCCCAAATCAAAACCAAGTAGGATAGTGGCTGAAATAACTTAGCCACTTAAGAGGATTCCTGCTCCACAACTCCCTCTACCTCACACATGTATCCTCCCAACATTTTTACTCCAATATCTATCTTCATCCACATAATTTACACTTCTATTGCCAGCTTGGAGGGAATTGTTTTGAAAGTTGATATTCTTTCAACCGTTGCTCAGCACTTCTCTTACCCAAAAATCAGCTGTAAATACCCCAAAGTACACATAATCAGACTTGTAACCTCTTTCAATTCAGCTTCAAAAGCTGCCTATGTGACTTGGTTTTTTTTTTGGGTCTGAAAAGCCTTCTTTTTCTGGCCCAAAATATTGTTGCAGCACAGAAATCATTTCCAACACCATAATGGGCAAGATTTCTGCTAAATCACTTATTTTAAGACTAAATGGAGTTTCCAGAGCGCAAATAAGCTTAGAAATGTCCACCACCCTTATTTTTAGAGGTAACTACCTTCACTCCTGCTTGTGGTTGCAGATCCAACTGGACTTTTTGCTTGTCCCTCTGTAAGATAAAAAATTTGGCTGCTACCATTGGCAGTTCCCAACCTGGTTGGAAGAAGGATACCCCTAAAGACGCAGTAGCCTCATTTTTCTCCTTCTGAAATGGCTTATCTGCTAGCTACCGTACCTGATTCCATGAGCATGGATACCCATAATATCTTGAGAAGGGTTCCATGTTTTTTATCATATTTGTGGTAAGTTCTGGGAAATCCTTTCTTGCATGAAAATTCATTTGGAAATGATTTCATCTTGGATGTTGCAGAGTCCCCATCATCATTGGAATCATGGGCCCTGGCAAAATTGTTTTTGTTTCTTGCGGACCCAGTTCCCCAGGTGCAACTGAAAGTCCAGTTTTTTTTGCTGGTGTTGCCGGTGCAAAAGAAGAGCTTCAGTTGCTCACTCAAATTTCAGACCTGTGTAGTCTCCAACTTGTTTAATGGGGGCGCACAATGATATTTTATTTCTGGTGATGCATTGTTATTAGTTTTTTATCTGGGTGCTGGTACTTCTCTCATGATTTCCCACAGATCAAGTACCCTGTTTACCATTATTAGAAGTTTCTGCATGTTGGGTAGGAGTTGGATACCTCTGCCTCACAATCTCCACAAAAAATTATGCTCATAAAGATGCAAGTGAGTGTTATTCCTTAATATATTGTGCCACACAGAGAGAAAAATTTGTTTAACTAATCCCATATTTCTGGCAACTATCTCATTGAAAACTTGGTATTTTGAGACTATCAAATGCAGAAAATTAAGTATTGAATTATTTTTGTGAGCTTTCCACTAATTTTAAAATAAAATTGCAGGCTAGATTCTCCAGATTTCTTTCCCAGAACCTCTGCTCCTGCTTTACCCACTTTCCCACCATTTCCTCTTAAAATTTCTCCCAATTCCACCCCCAATACTCCTACATATCTTCCACATCCTAAAACTCCTCCTCCCCTGGTATGAAATTAACTACCTGCTGTACCTTCTCCTCCTCTTTTTCTCCTTCACTTGAAGATGTGTTGTGGTGGTCTATTATGGACATAGTCTCAACAGTGAACCAGTGGGAGGATGCATATTCTGCATGCAATTGGTGTGAGGTGTGGTGGTTATTTCAGACATTGGATCAGCCGTGAACCAGTGGGACAATGCAGGTCCTGCACACAATTTGCAGGCCATGAAGAAAATTGCAGCGCAACAAAATCAAAAGTGCAGATAACCTTATTTTTGTGCAGAGACTGACCTTAGGCAGAATTATGGATAGCAGATCTGTATGCATGGAGGATGCTTATGACCAAAACAATCAAATAACTATCAATTATGTATAAAAAGACCAACTATGGGGTATGCAATGACTTGCAAAACATGCAGGTGATTTTTGGGATGATAGCTTGTGAGTCTTTAGGGCAAGAGATGCAGAGATCAAATGGGATTTGCCAAGGAGGATTGACAAGGATCCTTAAAGTTAGGCATATTGGGGCAAATTGGCTAGTATACTATTGGAGATTGCAAAAATTGCATGATCATGCATATGAATGGATCAGTCCTAGGTGGATCATGAAAGGGACCAGTCAATTGCAGAGGTGCATACAGGGGAAGGGTAGTGCAGAGGGAGTATCTTGTTAATGTCTTTTGTGTTCTTCTTGTTTTGTTTTGAGGATTGTATATATAAGGCCATGGTTACAGGAGAGAGAAGGGGGGGAGTTTTGAGGCTCATAATCTGAGGATATGCAGAGTGAAGATAAAAAAAGAAGGATAGATTTCAGAGATTTGAATAAGATATCAAAAGAAAATATATAAGAAAAAGAAAACAAAGAAATTAACTGAGGATACACAGAGTGAAGAGCAAAACAGAAGGATGGAGAAGAAATATCCCTATCTGAATCAAGATTTTTCCTCAGTTATCAGCTGCTTGTGTAAATTTAACAGGGGAAGTGATAGGTGAAGATGAATGTGAAGATGAGTAAGATGAGATGGAGGTGTTGTTTATATGTGAGAGGCATACATGTAGTGACAGAGTAGGCATGAAACTTAGGTTGTTTGTCATGAATAACAGGAAAGTAAAACTGAGGAAAAGATGAAATGGAAATATAAGAAAAGGAAAGAGAACATGAAATAAAGAATAAAGACAAAGGGAAAATTACTAAAACAGGGAGAGATATACAGGGAAATATATACTGATTTATGGAGAATATAAATTATGAAAACAAGAACTTAGGGAAAATTTATATTAATGCATGAGGAAGTCTATTAGTTTGAAGGTTGGGGAGTATTTTCTGCTAAATATTTGCAAATAACATAAGTGGAGGAGTTCTAGAAATCCAGAAGCACAAGATAATGAGCTTGGATAAGCTAGAAACTGATGAGAAGAATAATTCCAAGAATGTATCAGGATCTTTGCATATATTTAGTCTTTTCCACAATTATGCACCACAGTGGTGAAGAATGTTGTGGCACAACAAAGCGCAGGTTGTTCATGTCCTGAAAATGGTAACCTGCAATTGGTCAACAGCACAAATGCCAATCACCTTATTCCAAAGAGAGACTGGGTTTTGTGTGAAGTATTGATTTAGTATGAGCAGAGGACACTTATGGCCAAACAAGAAATCAGCAAAATATCAAGTATGTGTTCAATTACTGACTATGGGGTATGCAATGGATTGTGGATTGGGAAGGTGATTGTTGGGAAAATAGCTTGTGAATTTTGAAAAAACAGCATGCAGAGATCAAAGGGGATCTGAAAAGTAGATTTCTGTGGATCCTCTAAGTTAGGTGTGTTGGGGTAGCTTTGCTGGTAAAATATTGGATATTGCAGTCAATCATGTGCTTATGCATGCAGACAGACCAGGTCTAGGTGGATAATGACAGGGATCAGTCAATTGAAGAGGTTCATAAGGGGGGGAGGTTAATGCAGAGGGATTCTCCTGTTAAAATTTTTTGCATTATAATTGTTTTTTAGGTTTTTATGTATAAGGCTGTGGTTAAAGTATAATTTGAGGGGGGTAATCACCAAAAAGGAATCCAATCATGGATTTATGGACTAACTGAATTATGGAAGCCAAATTTTGAAGATAATTTATAATTAAGGATAGGCACACAAGGAACTCTTGTTGTTTCAAGACTTTTAGAGTATTTTCTTAGAAGTAGTTGCAGAGCCCATCAAGGAGGGTTTTGAAAGTCTGGGAGCAAGAGTTTCCAAATAGGATAAGGATAGAAAAATTCCCAGAACCAAGCAGGATCTTTTAAGATATTTAGTCTTGTCCATAGCTCTGCAACTCAGTGTTCTCAAGACAGATCAGATATTGGTAAATATTGTAGGTCTAGAACAAAAAATCCAGATGATCCTTTTTCAAAATCTTTGATCCTCCACATTGGACCTGATGGGACCTCCCTGGAATATATGGTGGCATTCTGTAGGCATTAATTGCACTTGGTGGGGGAAGGGCTAGCCTCCCTCCATCTCTGGATACCAATCTAGCCACCAGATCTTGGTAGGGCATGCCTCCCTGCATAAAGTTGTGTAACATCTTGTCCATATTGAAAGAACACCCTCTAAGTTATTAAAATAAAAAAGGAGTGAAGAGCTGCTGATTGAGCACAGATAATTGAATAGAAAGAGTTTCCCAATGAGGCCCCCAAATATGTTGTGTGGAAAGCTTGGCAAAAAATAGAATGGTTCAACTGAAAAATTATCTTTTGTCTCTAATAATAACCCCTCTCTTGCATTCTAAATTTTAAATGAGTCCTCATCCTCTCAGACACACCCCTTTATAGTAATTACAAAACAGATAATGTAAAATTAAAAAGGCTGTGTTTGGAAAACAAGTAGATGTAAGTGTAAGTGTATATGTCCGTGGAAGAGGCCCAAAAAACATTTGTCCAAAAAAATATACACCTTGGGATTGCAATATACACCCCATTTTTGAATGTATACTCAAGCCAGGCTGGTGAGGGGAATACATACAGGGTAGAGCCTTTAATTCCCGCCCCAGAGGAAATGTGTGCTTCAAGCTACAGTGTGTATTAAAATGCAAACTTGCACTTTTCCAAATGACCCTGTATGTCCCAGATGTGACATAAATGTTTTTGTCCCAGTGGTGCAAGTTAAACCCCAGTTTCCAAACAGAGCCTACACTCCCTATTAATATCTACTCTCCAACACCTGTCTGCAGTTATATGATGTTCCCCTGAAAGCCTTTACCATTCCCCCACAACCCCAAAAAACCTTTTAATTTATTTCATGTGCTAAGGTATACCCACCTCTGACTTAAATATTGAGTGCCTTCTGAGAATTGCCTCCAGGGTAACCTCTTGCAAAAATTTCTAAAATAGCACACTGTCCCTGCAGTACCTCAACTGAATCACACCCACTGTCCTGACAAAGTCTTGCTCAACCTGGTCACACTATCATTGCTTACTCATAAATCCTTACTTGGTCTATCATATTTTTTTCCAAATTTGGTAACCACATCCTGACACTCCGCCCAATTATCAGCTTCCACATTTTGCAGTATGTGGGTTCTTTTGTGTTCCAAAATATCAGCTTCTTGGCATTTGGAAAATACTGAAACAAACTTTTCTGTAATGTTTTTATGAGCTTTTTTATTGTTTAAAAAAAAGCTCCACTCCTCTGTTGCCACCACTAGCAGCTCACTTCCTTGGTTGTGTCTATAAAAGACCACCACAACAGTCTCAAACTCCCTCTATCATGTATGCTACACATATTTCATTCACATTTAACCATTTTTTTATAGAACCTGGGGAAGCTCTAAGAGCATTGAAGGACTCTTTTCCTCATCCTTACACATCCATATCATTCTGAAACACATGTTTCTTCCTTCTTCTCCATCATTTCCCACCTGTTCTAGTAACTTGTGCTTGTCCCCTCTTCACATACTCACATAGTTGAATTATCCTTCCACATCCATTTCACACTTCCTCAGTCAACCTCATAACATTATGAGCCCAGAGCACAACAGCTCAGTTTCTTTGAATTACCTTTCCCTCATAAATTCTCTCACCACCTGTTCTAGTAACTTGTGCTTGTCCCCTCTTCAAATACTCACATAGTTGAATTATCCTTCCACATCCATTTCAAACTGCCTCAGTCAACCTCATAACATTATGAGACCAGAGCACAACAGCTCAGTTTCTTTGAATTACCTTTCCCTCATAAATTCTCTCAAAAAAAATATTTTTGTCTCACTTGTCCTTAATCAAAGACTCTGTGTCTTACAAAACTTCAACCACAATGATAAATCTAGTATCTGATTCATTTCTCTTGGGTCCTTGCAATTTTTCAAGTGAAAAACTACCTTTCCTCAAATAAAAAGGTCCAGGATCCAACTGTTTTGACTGGGAATTTTTTTTGAGGTTGTAGTTTGAGGCAGCAGGGCTAGAATATGTCATAAAAAAGCCTAGGACAGAAAATGCTTCAAAATTCTGGATAAAAAAAAACAATTTTTTTGAACTATTATCATGCAATCAATTGATTTAAAAATCTGCAATATGTATTGGAACATTTCAGGCATGCACACAGCATGTGGAACAAACTCACCCAAGCTCACCAAGAGCAGACTACAGGATGACATGTATATTGGCTTTGAAAACTACTATAACCAAAATGGACCTCTTGCACATAAAAACCATGGATAAATATAAAAAATGCCTTGAATTTCTCATTTCTCCTGAAAAAAACCTTACTGAAGATGTTTTTCATGCAGCCAATCTACTCAGCTTGATCCCCAAAGACTGTCTTGACAGTGTCTCCTCTCTCATGAATCAAGAAAGAATGAGGTCAGAAAAAACGGTGAAATCACTCAAAAAAAAGCAAACTCAAAATCAGTCATAAATAGAGGTGGAGGTCTCTGTTTCATCAGCCAAGTCAAGGAAGTAATCTTCTAGAAACCAGCCTAAAAAATTTTTTACTCCTAAAAAATTGATAAACAAAATATGAAAAAAAGCCATAGCACCCCACAAATTTTCAATGAAGTTAAAACATCTCAAAAAATCCAAAAGAAATCACAAAACCAAAAGAAAGCCATCAAAAAACAAAAAAAACAGCTTGCACCAGCAGAACCACTTCCATTCCTATAATAACCTCCTCCAGTGCAACAAAACAGCAGGAGGAGTTGGACTATTCCAGCTCTGAGGTAGAATTCAAAGCTCACCCTGTGACTTTAACCAAATCAACCATGGAAAAAACTCTGCAATCAAATGCAAACCTTGGTCTGAGATGTTCCATCTCCATGAGGCCTCACATTTCCTCAGTTCAAAGCCCCAGTTCAGATAACTCTCAAGTCCAACTTGCAGACCACTCCATGGTAGAATCAACACATTGCGGATCAATTTAACTCCCCTTTGACACCCTCTGAAGATTCAAACACTGGCTGTTCCAACTCTCTGAAGGCCTCTGCTGTAAGCTGCTGGAATATTTGACTTATGATTCAAATTAGTATTCACATAAAAAGTGTGCAAAATTTATCCACACAAACAAATAAGCTTCCAAAATTCTCCAGTGGGGGTAGGCTATTGAAAAGGATGCCTGTACTGACTACTGTCAGAGCCTGTGAGCTCAAAATTTCCTCAGGCCAATCAGGTTTCACAAGCTTGAAAATATTTGTTCCAATGAAATTTATGATTCTTGCACTGAGGCATTAATCCATTAGAACAACTGCTTCAAGATTGCAATTTGGTATCATCCCCCATGAATGATATGGAGGTACATACAAAAATTTCCAGTTTGAATTCAATGCAAGATTAGTTGGGAACCCTTCAAACCAAGAGTGCCTATTGATCAAAATTTCTGGGAAAACTTATTCACTCAAATTTTTGGTATTTTGAGGCACAGTCCAGAGAGTGGTATACATTTTTGTTGATTTTTTAAACAAATACTATGAATAAATCCAAGTCTTCCCAATCCAATTCAAAAACAAAATCTTCAACATCTTTAAACTTTTTTGAGCCCCCTTGGAGAGAAATAATTTCAAAATAAAATAAATTCATACTAATAATGGTGGGTACTATGTTTTGACTGAGTCCTCTTCCTATCTGGTGAACCTGAGAATATCTCATGAGCCAGGCCTGCCACATTCACCAGAAATAAATGATGTAGCTGAAGGCACAAATTTCACTATTGGAAACATAGTCAGATGTTCTCTCCTGCAAGCATCAGTTCCCAAAATTTTTGGTCTGATGACCTTTGGCATGCTTTCTTTGATCAAATTCTTTCCCCTGTCACACTCTGGCTGCTCTCAAATCTAACTTATCTATTCTTGGTTGCAAAATTCACTCTCTCACAGAAATTCTTCCATTTGGGTGCCACACCTGGTAGAAAGTACCCAAGAAAAGCCAGAAAAAGATGGAAAGAGAGCTGCATGCCTCCATCCTGCTTTTGTACTTGGCTGATTGGATGGTTTTAAGGTTTGTGATATAGAGAGTTGAAATATTTTCAAGAATTGTTACATGTTTGAGGATATTCCTTTCCCTTAATCCTTGCAGCACATGAGTTCTCTGCCTGAAATAAGTATATAATTTCCTTTGCCAACTAAATTCAGAAACCCTAAAAAAATATGGCCCTCTAACAAGCCTGTCATTCCTTTCCAGAACCAAATGTCCCTTTGATAATCATTCCCCTCAGGGGGGAGTTGGTAAACACCTATTGGCTTCAATTATTGCTCATTTTTAATGCATTTTTTCTTTACCCTACTCCGGTGGCTCCTCAGCCTTGCTTCCAGGAGGGAATTGAAAAAAACCTCAGAATCTCCCAAATAAAAAAGGTTCTTCCCTCAACTCCCAATCAGGTAAAAATTATGTCACCCAGACTTTTCTTCCCAAACACCCACCTGCTGTTGTACTGGAACCCTCCCCTCCCATCCAGCATCCTTGGTGCTTGGCTTGGAATTACAAGCCTCCAAAATATATGGCCGCTTGTCTGAAACTTCCCTTTAAGATTCCCATTTTGAGATTTCCAAGAGGTGGAAACAACTACTGAAATCTCCAAAGAAACAAATGTTACTAAAATCCGTAGAAAATGAATTTGCCTCTCTCCTGGGAATGAAAAAATGGAGGTTGGTACCAAAAAAATGGAAGGTAATTAAGTCCAAGTTGGTGTTAAAATTCAAGATGTGGCTGGATAATACCATTTGAAATCTGAAAGCATGTCTTGTGGAAATGGGGTACTCCAAAACTCATGGAATCAACTATCAAGAGGTCTTCTCCGCCACCTTGAATCTTGAAACTCTTAGGATAATTCTCAGTCTCCTAGCCTCAAAAAACTGGAAATAATGTCAAGTTGAATTCAAGACAGCAGTCCTCAATGGAAATCTAAAATAAAAGGCCTTCATGGAACAGCCCCCAGGCTTTGTTGATCTTCAAAATATCAATTGGGTTTTCCAGCTCAACTGATCATGATAGGGTATTAAACAATTACTCTGTCAGTGGAACATAAAAACTCACAAATTCCTTGAAATTCTTGGACTCACTAACTATGAATATAATCCCACCCTACATTTCAATATCAGTGGTTGGAAGCTTGTTGGTGCACTGAAAACTCATTTTGGAGATTTTGCCATAGTTGGAGAAGCTATTTTTTTTGGAAAGCCTCATCAATTCCTTAGGAAAAGCCTTCAAGATAGGAGCCCACAAAGTACTTCATGATTTCCTATGGCTAAAAATCATACCTAATTTGCCTCATTTCTTATTATTCCTAAAATAATCACACCATATCAATGACCTCCACTTTTCCTTACTGCACAAAAAATTTACTTCAGTTGCCACACCAACAGACTCCAACTTCAAAAATATTTTCCGCCTCTCACCATACAAACCAGCTTCATTGGGACCTTACAACCAAATTTTAGGGTCACTCCTTGGGGTTTCACAATGCACCAGACCCAAACTTTCCTTTTTTTTTGAACCAAGAATTGCATCATCTGTGGGATCAATTGGAAGCCAAATGGCAGGCAGCTGTTTGGTTTCTAAATTATTTGATCCCAATTATGTGTATGTGTCTTAAGCTTGGTGGAAATATGAAAAGAGTGGGATTCTTTGATTAAAATTGGGAGGAGGATTGCAATAACAGGAAATAAAATTTGGGGTATGTATATTGAATTTGAAATGGGAAAATCACTTGGAAGTCCCAAAAACAGGTAACTGTTTCCCTCTCCAGCACTAAAGCTGAATAAAAGTGTCAGCTTGCTACTATTGCAGAGAAATCTAAAAAAGTAGCAGCAAAATAACATAATAAACAAAAATGAATAATAATATATTAAAGGATAAATAACATTATAAAAATATTATTTCAAATTATGATTCTACATACAATTTAAGGTAGGGTCACCCACTGACACCTACCTCAAATTACCACTCCTTATAATTTTAAATGATTTATGTAAATTGCCAAAAGGCACAGTGTGGTGATGAATCCAGGACACCTCATGGATTATGGAAATTTTTGAAGTTTTTTTACATTCCCTTATCCATCAATACAACTTCAAAAAAAAAAAAATCGGGAATTATTTCTTATTTAAGTTTCCAGTTCTCAGCCTTACCTTCTGCTAGTTGTCTAGGAAGATCTCTCAGTGACTAGACCCCAGTGCCCGGTGTTCAAGTCCTTCTTGCTTTGCTCCTCATCCTTCAATTCCCCCTTTTCTTTCTTTTTTTTTGGATGGCCATTGACCCCAATCATAATCATCATCATCATCCTCCAAATCATGAATCAAAAAAACTTGGTTGATGGCTGCCAACAACCACAAATTGAGAAAGCAACTCTAAGTAGGTCTTGTTCAGGGTGACCATCAAGACAATCATTGTTGTAAGAGGGGTCTTCAGTCTTTGATCCATCTCCAAGGAATCCTCCAACTCTCCCCCAATGCCCAAGACACCCAATCTCATCCATGCTCCTTTGAATTACTCCTGGCTCGTCAAATCCCATGATTCACTCCAACAGCAATCATTTGCTTGGAATGAGATCAAATTAAACTCAGCACTCTCATTCATAAAGAAACAGGCCAAGACCTACTCAAGTAAGACCGGATTTGAGGATCCTCAACTCTCCAATCATCCATCTCATCTTCCTGTACCTCCTCCAACCCCAAGTTGACAACCAAGGATCAGTCCTCCGATTCCTTTGATCTCAAGGACTCATCCTATCATGCTCCGAATCCATTGGCTGATGACTGCAAGTGTTGCTTGTGGTTGCCAGAACCTTTGCACCGCCCTCAGTGACAAGCCCCTCAATCCACCTCCAAGCTCACCGGTCTCCTGCGCGGATTGTCCGTTGCCCGGGCTTATCAGCTTTTCTGCGGGCCTCTCACTTGCTACTCTCCTGCATTTGCCAATCATTGGCTCAGGACGGGGTCTTCCCATTCCTGTCATTCATGATTCAATTCTTCTTTTTTTTGAGTTTTTGATTGTTTCTTTTTTTTTTGTTTTCTCATGACCATCCTCAAATAAAAAAACTTTTTTTTCTGCTCTATCTTGAAATCTCCCTTGTAGATAGTCTACAGACCTCTTGTCTATAAAAGGAGGGGCTCTCCCCTGCCTTTTCCAATCATCCATGGGAGTGTGTGTGTGTGTATGTCCCCCCCTTAATCATAGTAATTTGATCCTAGTCCTCATCCTGGGTATATCCATAAGTGCCCCTTGATCCTTTGAGCCTCTATACTCAAATCTTTGATCAGTCCATCTGTGATCCTGTTCCTTATCACCAACCATAGCCTTACTGGTTGGAGAGAATTCTGTCTGCTGGAATTCTTGAGTGCGTTATACCACTCCTTGATCCCTTTTTCCAACCATACTGGTCTCGATCCTTCCTGATCATCTTTCTGGAGCCAATCACAATTGAGTGAAGAGATCTTATTAAGCTTAAAACCTGAAGTTTTATACCTCCCTTTATTCTTTAAAGTTGAATTCCTCCATCCTACTCTTGAGTCCCTTCAGAAGTGTTGGGTTATTCTTGTTTGAATCTGTTATTTCTTTGCTTCTAGAGCTTCACAAAAAAATTGCTTTTGTTTTGTACAGCCACCCACAGTTATCTGGTACCCTTAAAGCGCTTGATTGCAGAGAGTTGGGCAGTTTCATTGAGAACCTGGAGGTTGGTTGGGATTGAGTTGATCTTTCCTAATCTTCTACTGACAACCAGAGTTATTAGCTTGTGGGAGTTGTTACTTACAACTGCCTTGTCCCATGGAACTCTGAACAGAACTTTGACTCATTTTGTTCAAGTCTTTCCCTCCACCATCTTGTCTCAGATAGTGTTGATTCCATTTGCTACCAACTATTCCCAAACTCAACCCTTACATTGATTCCTTATTTAAAAGTTCCTGGAACTCAATTCTGGTTACATTAAAATATTATTGTAACTCTTATTAGGGCAGCCTAAAAAGCACCTTTCCCCTCCACAGAACTGCCTGCGGCTTAGCACCGTTTGGAGTCTTAAATTTGGTCCCCCAGGCCGGGATCAAACCAGCAACCTTGGGATTTACAGTCCCAAAACAACATCAACACTTGGAATCAAACTTTGAAATCCAATCCTTTTTGTTTTTCTCTGTTTTTCTCTCTTCTCAGATCTGATCTGTGGAGGCAACTTTTTGTAGAATTAAGTCCTCCAAATTTGTGCACCATCCGGGCAAGGTACTTGTTGTTTTTTGTGAAAACCTACTCCTGCCACACTTGTGATCCCCTTGGAAACCTGCTTTTCAAAATGGAATCTTCTGGTACCTCCTCCTCCTCCTCTGTTTGAGTCAAGATGGTCAAGATCAAACCTCAAAAAAATAAATTAGGCTTCAATGGAACAAATGTGGAATGATTCTTGGACTCTTATAAGATGGCTGCTGAAGTAGATGGTGAAAGTGAACTTGATATGGCTTATCAGTTACAATTTTTCATCTCCTCTGATGAAGTTATGGAAGTGATTGAATTGTTGGATGGATTTGAAACTGATGACTGGAGGCTCTTGAAGAAGGCTATGTTGGCTTATTGGGGAAAATAAGATGTGGCTAGGTTTACTCTACAGGACTTGGATGATCTGGTTTCTCAATGGATCTCCAATGGTGGTGTCTCTTCAGCCTCTGATTATCCATCTTTTAGAAAATCTTGGGATCCTATTTAGTCTTACGTCATCAGAAACAATCAAATTGACACGGTGGAAGAAATTCAAGTTTGATTTTTCCAGTATTTTTCTCCAGGATTGCAGGAAAGGATTATAGATGAATTAGTTCAATCTGGATCCATGCTTACTACTAGAGAAAATTGGTTCAAGCTCCCTGTTTTTCTGGTCCTAAGGAGTTTAGTGGATAAAGTCATTAAAACTCAAACAACTCTCACTTTTAAACAAACAAACCAGAGTTGCTGAACCAGTACATGCTCCTTCCTTTAAAGAGTCCAATGAAATAATTAACAAAATGGAAGCAAATCATAGACCTAAATCAAATCCCCAGGCTAATAAGGAAACTGCTACTATAGATGAGATCACCAAATTACTTCAGGCCTTTGAAAAAAAGATAGATCAGAAAATTTCTTCTTTAGCTACCCCTAAACCTTCTAACTATATTCCTAAATCAACTTTAGTCTGCTATTAATTTCATAGGGAAGGTCATGGTACAGGGAGATTTCCTGAACTCCAGAAGGACAAGGAGGAAAAATTGGTGGAGCAGAAGGGAAAAAATTTCTTTCTTCCTAATGGTGCTTTAAACCCTTTCAATTCATCTTGCCCTATTTGGCATTTGGTGGCCTCTTATCAGCCCCCACCTCCAATGAAAGCATCCCTTGCTTCCTTGAATTTCTGATCTTCTTGTGGTACTCTTCAACCTAGGTACCCTCCAGCTATCTCTTCCTCCAGTCTTGCTGGGACTACTTATCAATCTGATCCAGCCAGGAAACAAAATGAGGAAACTAAACCCCACAAAGCCCCTTCCTTGCCAACTTCAATTCTTTCAAACACAGTCAAACCTCAATCCTCACCTGAGCCTCCTTCCTCTGATTTAGAAGACATGGAGGTGGAAAAGGAGCCACTCATGGAAAGGTTTCCAGATCACTCAGATCCTCCTCCTGTTCAATCTGTTCCAACTCCTCAAACCTCTGATCCTGTTGCAGTACCTGCTTCACCTGATCATCCTCCCTCCACCAAGCCCAAAGTTTGATTTGAAAGAGGAATCTCCAAGGACCACCCCAATGCTGTGGAAGGAGTATTAAAGAAAATTTCTCATCTCAAAATTCCTTATCTATCTGTGGCTGAACTCCTGTTGATCTCTCCATCTGTTGCTGAAGGAATGATGAAATGGGTCTCTTGTTGACGTTTGGAGATTGGTCCTGACAAATTAAAGGTCTCCTCTGGTACCTTGATAGAGGACTCTGGTCGAACTAGTCCTTCTTCAGATTCCAATCTTTACTCCTGTCCTCTTGGTTTCTCCCCTTTTATCTTGGTGACTCAGCTAAAACTGTTTCTCCTCTTGTGGACTCTGGATCTCAGCTCAACTCACTTTTGTATGCTATGGCCTGTAAACTCAAACTCAGTCCTAGGGTCAGCTTCAATTCTGCAGTCTATGGGATAGTTAATTAACCTTGTGAATTGGTTGGTATTTCTGAAGATTTGCCATTCCGGATTGGTCAAAATATTGTTGGAACCTGTCATTCTTGGATCACATGTTTGGAAAGTCCTATGATTTTGGGACAACCTTTCTTGATGGATTTCGGTGCTACTCTGATGTTTTCTGATCAAGTTGGGGAGAGAATCCTTCTCCCTGATGCTGATGGTAGAAAGATTGAAGTTCTTCTCTGTTCTTTGGATTCTGAGTTTTGGGAAAGAGATTTTCCCGGTCATCCTTCTAAATAATCTTTAAAGGGGAAGCAGAAGGATAATTCAAATTCCGCTCATTTTTTATGGGAATAGTTGATCCTACTGATAGTTGTAGTTATTTTCAGCCTCAGACTTCAACTCAAGGGTCAACTCTCATCCCCCAGGCTTATTTTTCATTCTTTTCATCTTTTTCATCTAAACTAGAAAATATCAAAAATCAAAAACATGTCAAAACAGAAAAACCCAAAAATATTTCTTTTCCCCCTTTCTCTGGATCTGTTGTGTCTTCTTTTACTTTTACTCTTAGGTCTGATCAATGTCCTCTCAGTTCTGGTTCAAATCCCCGTAATTAGTCTAAACTAGATTCTGATCTCAATTCTATTCTTGGTGGTTTTGGTATGGAGGAATATGGGCTTCAGTGGAGGCAATTTGGGGTACAAGTAAGTCCTCCCAATTGTGCACAGCCAGGGAAACCTTCTACCATCATTTTCAAAACCCTACCTTGTGCCACACATGTGAGCAACGCATCATCTCCTGGTTCTCCCTTTATGGAAAAGGCACCCTTTGAGGATATTGCAGAACATTGGACGTGGAAAATGTTGGAACTTGGACTCAGTTTTTGTAATCAAGTCTCACTGGTCAACTTTTGAAGGAAAAAAGAACTTCTCTTGTTTGCCACCAAGTAAAAACCATTTGACAAGAAGGTCCAACCAGTCAACCAGCCCATGCCTCTCAACCTCAATCCTCCTCTTATGCCTCCTCCCTTATCTATTGATCCTTACTGTGGTCTTCCTCAATCTCTTACTGGTCCCTTTGTGCCCAATGTTTGAGTCACTGAAGAACATCTGAAGGTGGTCAACTTTGGTCCAGATGTATGGCTTCTTCCTGATGAGTTAAATTTGATCAAAAATGTCTTATCTCTGAGGTAAAAATCTATTGCTTTCTGTGAAGAAGAGAGAGGTCTCTTGAAAGAATCCTATGTCCTCCCTTATATCATCCCTGTAGTTGAAAATGATCCTTGGCAAAAGAAGAAGATCCTATCCCTTCTGCTAAAGTTGAAAAATTTATCAAGTTGGTCTGAGAACAAGTTCCTACTGGTCTATATGAGCAGTCAACCTCTAGTTATTCCAGCCCTGTTTTTTGTGTCCTCAAGAGTAGTGGTAAACTTATAATAGTTCATTATAACCCTTAATAAAGTTACTATCAAAGACTCTGGTATTCCTCCTGCTACTGAAGAATTTTTTGAATCTTTCTCTGGGAGAGCTTGCTATGGTCTAGGGGATATTATGGGAGGCTATGAAAAACAATCCTTACATCCTATTTCTTGCCCTCTCACTACCTTTGATACTCCTCTTGGTCCATTTCAACTGACTCAATTGCCTCAAGGTGCCATCAATTTGGTTGCAATCTATCAGGCTCAGATGATGAGGATTCTCCAGGATGAAATCCCTTATAATGCTGGTATCTTTATTGACAATGGTGTAATTAAAATTCCAGGTTCTGGCTATGAAAATGAGCTCTTACCTTGGCATTAAGTAATTTCTCCTTTTATTTGGTAATATGCTACTACTTTGGAAAGGATTCTGTTTTGAATTTTGGAATCTGGCCTTACTGTCTCTGGATCCAAACTGGCTTCTTGTGTCCCTGCTCTGGAAATTGGGGGTCATGTGGTCTGCAACAAAGGAAGAAGGATGGAACCAGTAAAAGTCAACAAGATCATCTCTTGGCCTACCCCAATCAATCCTACTGAAGTTAGGGGTTTCCTAGGTGTTGTCACTTATGTTAGAATATTTATCCCATCCTTATCCAAAATATGTGCACCCTTACGTTGCCTAAGCAGAAAAGATGCTGAATGGATTTGGACCCAAGATTGTGAACATTCTTTTTAGTTGCTCAAAATGATGGTTGGAAAAGATATAGTCTTGAAAAAGATTGCTTATTGACCTGGGGCTGGAAAGATAAATCTGGCTTTTAATTCTAGTTATCAATATGTTGCGGCTGCCCTTACTCAGAAAGATGGGAATGGTTGGGACCATCCTGCTCTTTATTAATCTTTGCTATTTTCAGATGTAGAGTCTAGGTACTCTCAGCCCAAATTGGAACTTTGTGGTGTGATTCAAATGATGAAGAAACTTCAAACTGTTCTCTGGGGCCAACATTTCAAAATGCAATTTGATTCTCAATCCATCATTGAGATGATCAATGCTCCCAGCCTCCCCAATGCTCCTATGACTTGTTGGGTGGCCTCTATTCAGCTTTTTTCTTTTGATATTGTTCACAGGCCTGGGAAATCATTCACTATGACTGATGGTTTATCTCAACAACCTCTTGGAGATAATGAATCTGATGTTGGAACCAATTTTGATGAAGAAGAACCTTTAATCCAACCTGTCTTATCTTTTTCTTCTCAAGATTATTCTGGCTTTCAGAAAGGTTTCTGGCTTCAACTAGAGCATTAACTTATAACTCTCCAAAGACCTCCTGATCTCTCTGCTAAAGAATTTCAATCTCTTAAAAGAAAGTCCTCTAATTTCTTTGTCCAAGGCTCTAGGCTTAAGAAAAGAGGAAAGGCTTGTGCTCTTATTGTTGTTTCTATCTCTTCTAAACAAGATTCTATCCTTGAAAGTCTCCATGAAGGTCTTGTCAGTCATGGGGAAACCAAAGCTTATCAAAAATTATCCAAACAATTCTGGTGGCCATCTCTGAAGAAATCCGTCTCCCAATGGTGCAAGAGTTGTGAAATTTGTAAAAAACCTGATCTTGGGCTTCCAGTGGAAATTTTTTATCCTACTGGGGAGTCCACTGTCTTTGGAAGAATTGCTAAGGATGTGGTTCACATTAAGGAAGGTGGTGCTAAGTACCTCATTGTGGCTAGAGATGATTTTTCTGGATGAGTTGAAGCAAAGTTTCTTAAGAATCTTAGCTTGGAATCAGTAGCAGCTTTCCTCTATGAGACCTTGACAATGTGTTATGGCCTTGATTGATCTTACTCTACTGATGGTGGCTCCAATTTTGGGGGAAAACTTTCTGAAATGATCCAATCTCTTCCTGGAAAGCATAGAGTTACTACTCCTTATTATCCTGAAGGCCAAGGAATGGTGGAACAAGGAAATGCTCCTTTGAGGGCTGCACTTGTTAAGCTTGCTGGTGAAAGTGGAAAGCATTGTTGCAAATTCCTTCCTCTTGTTCTCTTCTCTGATCAAATCTCAACCAAAAGTACTACTGGCTACTCACCTTACAAAATCATCTTTGGCCAAAGAGAAGTTCTTCCTCTGGATCTGGAAATGGAATCTTTCTTGGGTTTCCCTTGGGACAAGGTGTCCTCAACTATTGATCTATTAGTTGCTAGATCCAAGCAACTGGGGTGAATTGAAGATTTTTGTGATGAAGCTTATCAGAAGATGATTGATTCCAGAGCAAAATAAGTCCAGTATTGGGAGGACAAGAAATCCAATCAAATCAGGGACTCCCTGAACCCTGGAAATCTTGTTTTAGCTTATAATTGAGCTTTGGAGACCCAATGGGGGAAGCTTTTCTCAAATTGTTGGAGTGGTCCTTATTGGGTGGTTTGCCAAGTTAGAGGTGGATCTTATATTTTGGAGGAGCTGGATGGTACTCAACTGGCCAGAAGGCTCTCTGCTGATCAAGTTAAGAAGTTTCATTTTTGTGGATGTAACTTATCTCAGAAGTAAGTCCTCCCAATTGTGCACCACCAGGGTTATTTGCTGCCTTTTTTGTTGTAAACTCTACTGTATTCCACATACAAGAGCACCTGGGATGCCTTCTGTGTTTTATCTCTACCGCTCCTAGGGTTCTTTTGGATGGATAAAGATATTTTCCAACCATTCAATCCCTCTCAAGATCAAGAAATGGCCAATTTTCTGTACAATTTCTTTGTATTCTTACTCCTCTTTATATCTTCAAGTTTGAGATGCAGACTAGGGACAGTCTGTAAGTTGAGGAGAGGTGTGGTGATCAATCCAGGACACCTCATGGATTATGGAAATTTTTGAATTTTTTTTACATTCCCTTATCCATCAGTACAACTTCAAAAAAAAAAAAATTCTGGAATGATTTCTTATTTCAGTTTCCAGTTCTCAGCCTCCCCTTCTCCTAGTTGTCTAGGAAGATCTCTCAGTGAATATACCCCAGTTCCCAGTGTTCAATTCCTTCTTTCTTTGCTCCTCATCCTTCAATTCCCCCCTTTTTTTCTCTTTCTTTTTCAGATGGCCATTGACTCCAATCATAATCATCATCATCATCCTCCAAATCATGAATCAAACAAACTTGGTTGATGGCTGCCAACAACCACAAATCAAGCAGGAAACTCTAAGTAGGTCTTGGTCTGGGTGACCATTAGGACAATCATTTTTGTAAGAGGGGTTGTTGGTCTTTGATCCACCTCCTAGGAATCCTCCAACTCTCCCCCAATGCCCAAGACACCCAATCTCATCCATGCTCCTTCAAATTACTCCTGGCTCATTGAATCCCAGGATTCACTCCAGCAGCAATCATTGGCTTGGGATGAGATTGAATTACTCTCAGAACTCTCAGTCATCAAGAAACAGGCCAAGAGCTACTTGAGTGAGACTGGATTTGAGGATCCTCAACTCTCTGATCATCCATCTCATCTTTGCGTACCTCCTCCAACCCCAAGTTGACAACCAACAATCAGTCCTCCAATTCCATTATGTCAAGGACTCATCCTCTCATGCTCCCAATCCATTGCCCAGCAACCGCAAGCAACGCTTGCAGTTTTTGGAACCTTTGCACCGCCCTCAGTGACAAGCCCCTCAATCCAACTCCAAGCTCACTGGTCTCCTGCCTGGCTTGTCCGTTTCCCGCGTGGGTGTCAGCGGTTGCCCAGGCCCATGAGCATGTCTGCAGGCCTCTCACTTGCTACTCTCCTGCCTGTGCCCATCATTGGCACGGGCCGGGGTCTTCCCATTCCTTTCATTCATGATTCAATTCTTCTTTTTTTTGAGTTGTTTTATGGTTCTTTTTTTTTTCTCATGACCATCCTCAAAAAAAAAAAATTCTGCTCTATCTGTAAATCTCTCTTGTAAATAGTCTAAAGACCTCTTTTCTATAAAAGGAGGGGCTCTCCCCTGCCTTTTTCTGAATCATCCATGGGAGTTTGTTTGTATGTTCCCCCCGTTATCATAGTAATTTGATCCTAGTCCTCATCCTGGGTATATCCATTATTGCACCTTGATCCTTTGAGCCTCTATACTCAAATCTTTGATCAGTCCATCTGTGACCCTGTTCCTTATCAAAGACCATAGCCTTGCTGGCTGAAGAGAATTCTTTCTGCTGGAATTATTGAGTGTTTTATACCACTCCTTGATCCCTTTTTCCAACCATACTGGTCTTGATCCTTCCTGATCATCTTTCTGGAGCCAATAACGATTGATTGAAGAGGTCTTATTAAGCTTAAAACCTGGAGTTTTATACCTCCCTTTATTCTTTAAAGTTGAATTCTGCCACGCTACTCTTGAGTCCCTTGAGAAGTGTTGGGTTATTCATTTTCAAATCTGTTTTTTCTTTTCTTCTAGAGCTTCACAAAAAAATTGCTTTTGTTTTGTACAGCCACCCACAGTTATCTGGTACCCTTCAAGCGCTTGATTGCAGAGAGTTGGGCAGGTTCATTGAGAACCTGGAGTTGGTTGGGATTGATTTGATAAATCCTAATCTTCTGTGACAACCAGATTTATTAGCATGTAGGTGTTGTTACTTACACCTGCCTTGTTCCATGGAACTCTGAAAAGAACTTTGAATTTTTCTTTTTAAGTTTTTCCCTCCACAATCTTGTGTCAGATAGTGTTGATTCCATTTTCTACCTACTATTCCCAAACTTATCCCTTACATTGATTTCTTATTTATAATTTCCTGGACCTCAATTCCAGTTAAATTGAAATATTATTGTAACTCTTATTAGGGCAGCCTAAACAGCACCTTTCCCCTCCATAGAACTGCCTGCGGCTTAGCAACTTTTATAGTCTTACAATGGCCTTGATATTTTGGCCATTCTAATATTTCACATGGAACCCTACATATAGGTTTCCTAGTGAAAATGAAGTCAGAATCCATGAATTCCGTGAAATGGAGGAGTTACAGGCGGAAATGTGATTTATCACAATTCCCGCACGCAGACGCAGCAACTGATACATCTTCACGCAGCTGAGCAACAGCACTGTTTCCCCGTCTGCTTATCCTGAAAATCCAAGTACACAGTCCCAGGCAAGTGGGAAGTACGCAGCCGCGGGACTACAGGCTGACAGGCTGACTTACTGCATTAGAAGCTGAGGTAGCGCATAAAGGTACTACTTCTAATACAGTGTGAGACTCCTAATGGGATTAGTTTAAATTTAGCAAATAGCTTGCTGGCAGTCTTCAAAGGGGAATGAAGTATTACGTTTACTCCTTTAGAGTATTGCTAAACTGTGGTGGTTTTGAATTACCTGCCATTCTAAACTATAGTAAGTCTTCCAATATTTTTTTATTGGTGGCTTGTTTTGTTTTAGACTTGATATAGGCCTCAGATCAAACCTATGATTAATTATTAGCTGTGGGTTGGTAGGATTTTCTGAAGAGTGGGCCAGATGTGTTAGGGTTATTTGTCAATGATTGATCAGATATATGTGAACTTGACCAATATCCCAACTTTAAAGGGTTCAAGGGTTTATTAAAGGGGTGATCAGTAGAGGACCCAAGGATGGATTACCCACAGGGGTCTGGGTAGAGGAAAGGTTGGTAGATGCTTTTGTTTTTCCCTCTTTCCTTATAAGGGTATTTGTTGATTGATGGGTGGTCCTTCTTGAATTTGGTGCTGAATATTTAGGTCACAGAAGAACCCTTATTCTGGAACCTGATGGGCTGTTTTAATTTGGTTAAATATGAGTAATAACTTGGTTTCTGATTTCTTGTTTCCTTTTATAACTGGTTCACTGATAAAATTTTTCTGGGTAGGCACCACAGATGACCACTGATGGGTTGATGGGGAGAGCTGGTTGGAATGCTGATACAACCTGGATAGGGCAGAGAGTCCCTCCTTAAATAGAAAATCTGGTCCTCAGGGGATGCTCAGGGCTGCCCCTGAGGGTGCCCTGGGTCTTCCCCTGCTACAGTGGGATACAGGTACATGAAAAATTTTAACTGGGTGGAAAAAGACACTGCATGAAACTGAGGCAATTCTGCTGGTTAGAAAAAAGACACTGCATGAAACTGAGGCAATTCTTCTGGTTGGTAAAATACTTTAAAGGGATTTCATGTCTGCACAACCTTGCGTAGATTGCTGTGAGGTGCTAATAAGGTTGGTCCGGTGCTGGTTGCTTATTTGGTACTGACTTTTCTTCCTGCATGTATTGCTGTGAAGTGATAGAGTGGACTTGAACTGGTAGTTTTTTTGGTCCTCTTGTGTGCTGATTGTTAGTTTGGTATTGCATGGCCCTGACTGCCTGGATATTTTGATGTGTAGTCTTGTGGTTGGTATAGGTGTTTTGTTTGGTCCTGCATGGCTCTGGCTGCCTGCATATTTTGTTGGGTATCCCTGTGGTACCTGTACTGGTGGTTTGTTTGGTACTGGTTGAGACTGGTTCCAATTTCTCCTGCCTATACTTTTCCTGTATGCTTCTGCACAGCCTCCTGTATGTATATTTGCTTATATGTTTGGTTCTGGTTGAGAATGGTTTCAATTCCTTCTGCTTGCACTCTTCCTGTATACTTCTGCACAGCCTTCTGTATGCTGACTTTTTGGTGAGGTTACAGGAGCTGAACTAGCTGCACTGCCTCATGTGCTTTATTGCTGTATTCTGGCTGAGGTGACAGGGTTGGTGTATGGTCCTGGTGTTGAGGGTAAGCTGTTACTGGTATGTACTTGAGGTTTTCCAAGGTATGTTTTTATGCCTTCCACAGAGCTGTGACAACTCCTTGGGTATGAGTTTGCCACAGTTGGGGGTTTTCTAGGCTTTATCTTCTAAAACATGATAGATAAAGAGATGCTTTGGCTGAGTGACTATGAGTTATTTTGGGTGTAGAATTCATTTCTGAGGTTTTTTTTATGATTGGAGTAATACTTCTGCTAAATAATTGAGTCTGATGGCTATCAGGCAGGTTTGGCCTACCACAACAAGGACTTACCACATATGTAATAAATCTCACTGTGGATATTAGATAGTCTAAAAATAAATAAAATTACATAAACATTCTTAAATAAACTTTCTACATATTTTTAAAAAATATAATGAGAAAATACCAAAATTTTGAAAACAAGATAACTAAAGCTTGAGAAATATCTTAAAATACCTTCAAATACAATTGTGAGAACTCCAAGATATCAGTATATTGGTGACATACCAAGGAAGCTGAATATGTAAATATATTACATATATTCCCATAGAATATAATTTTAATCAATTATTTTAAGTAAATCAACTAAATTTCAAAAATAAGGACAAAAATCATTATTATGATTTTGCTCCCATCAGCTGATACATAATGAGAACTAATCTTACATCAGATTAATCGTAGAAATTTCTACTAAGAAGATATAATAACTGTTGGAATTCAGCTATTTTCTGCTCAAACTTAAGTTCCTTTTTTTAAACACAATTGCACTCATTTTTAATCTAAGTTATCCTCTGGTGTTGTGGGCCTCATAAAAGTAGTATTTTATGGTTAAAAATGATCTGTCATATCTCTAATCAGTTGTCCCTCTTATTTTATGATTGTTTCAAGATTAAGAAATGATTAAGTCTGAAAGAATGCTAGTTCAAGTAGTCTGATTTTCCATTACTGATCAAACTCTTCTAGTCATAGAACCCTGAGTCACTAGTTCTTTTAATGGACTTCTTATCTCTAAAAACCTCCTTTTTTATCCTGATCTTTCTGAATTCTAATGTATGTTCAACCACCAAATAAGCTTGAATTAATGTCTGAGTTGTATTGTACTTGTCACTCTTCTTTTGATAGCTTTTATGTCCTGACTTTGGCCTGTTGTGTCTCTTCCTTTTTTCATATTGTCTTTCACTGATTATGTGACAGTTGTTTGGTTGTTTCTCATTAATTATTCATTATCTTGTTATTATCAAGACCACAAGTTGATTCTTGACTGTTTGGCTTGTATCTAGACTATTTAAAACCTTATTCTGGTCCTGCCAAATGATCATCATCCGTTCTAACTTACATTGAACCTGAGTGCCCCCACTTGACTCCTGGATCCACTCCTCTAAGTGAAATAAGAGTCCATTCCTTATTTCTTACTGAAACTTCTCCAGAGAATCTCAATTTAATTTCAACAATAACAAACTGGGAATATTTACTACGGATACTTAATGGGATAATGATCATGTGGATAAATAGGTGTTTTTCATATGCCAAAACATCAATCAAAAAATAGAATAATTCCCATACCCTTTATAATTAGATGCTAGCAGTTTTATAGCCCCAAGGAAACATGATGGGCTACCACTGGTTACCCTGCTAGCCTTAGAAACTGTTTCTTTGAGCCCCTTTAGCCCTCAGAAGGACAGAATTGGGACCCAAAAAGCTATAAATAAAGAGATCTTTTGAGGTTATTGATACCTCATACCCTTTCATATTTACATCCAGATACCATGCAAAGGTAATCAAATACTTATAAGAGATAAGTAAGTGATTTATGGCTTTATTCTTATTAATATCATCTGTCTCAAACCCTTTTCTATTAATTTAAACTGCTGAACAACCTTTTTACCCCAGATACAGGTTTAACCCATCAGTACACGTCCCAAACAGGTACCCAAAAGATTAAATAAAATAAAAGTGAGTTTATTATCCTTTTTCTGTTATGGAAGCTTGGTTACAAATACCTTCCAATTCATCATATATTTTATATATATATTATCTTTGGGCAATATCTCCTTTAATAATACAAATTAAAGGTTCCAAAGTAACCAGGCCTACGTGTTTTCAAAGTGAATTTCCTGAAGAAGAGGTGCTAAAGATCCCAAATATTCTTGCGGCCCCTCTTTTTATTTATTTAATAATCAATTTATTAATAATTGATTAATAATATTCAATCATAACCAAACCATTCAACCTTTCAATTGCTTTAACCAAATATTTTATGTATTTTTGCTGCATTTATTGAAATATGTATTTGTTATTTATTCTATAAACTCTGATAGGTTAAAGATAGCAAGGGTCTTGCCATCCAGAAGGCTGAAAATTTGGGGTCTGGCTGGGAAAATATTCCATTTATATCTAATACTTTGGACCAGACATTTCACGCAAAATAGTCAAAGATATAATTTATCTGAAATTCCAACTGTGATTAATCATTAACTAATTTTGCAGTGGACTTGAAAACCAATGCAGAATTAATATTATATTATTTAAAACTCTTAAAAATAAGGAAAGAAGAATATATTAAAAAATATAAACCAATAGGTTGGGAAGCTTGAACACCAGCTGAACAACTTGAAATCTCTCTTCATCATCAAAAATTAGATAAACCCCTTGAACAAGAAGATCTAGAGAGGCGCATTAAATTTCAATCTCTATTGAGACAACAAAAAGCTTGGAAAAAAATACCATATAAATTAATTTTTAAAATATAAAATGAGCACTCCTATCCCAGAAACAACTGCCCCTGAAATTGATCTTTTGGATCAAAAGTTACCAGAAGTTTCTGGAAATCCTGAAAACATTGATTGGACAGGAGAAGACCTTATCGGGACGCACCAAGACCCTGTTGGATTACCTGTTCAAGATAAATTGAATCCTGGCAAGGTCTTAGTGCCTTTAATTATTGACTTAATTAAGTTAAAATACCTCATTACTATGGATTTTTCTTGGCAAGAAAAATAATTATAAATATTTTAATATTAATAGACACAACAAAAGGGCCTCAGGAAGACTTCCCTCCTATGGATCTTTTCCAGGATCTCCCAGTGACTGTGAGGCAGCCAATAATAGCAACTATGAGGGGGTTAGAGCCCATGAGTCAGATTTTGATGATGAAAGACCAAAGCCAAGCACTACGGACTCCTCCCAACCTAGTTCCAGAGAAAGTAGTAGTACCAAACCCCCTCCAGTTGCACAAGGATTCTCTAAAGTCACACCAGCAGAATCTGGCCAAGGAAGCCAGGATAAAAGACTGATTAAAAGAGCAATTGAAATTCTGGGAAGAATTCAAAGAAGCCCAGTCCAAAGAGGACTTGATCTCCATGAAAAAGGTAATATCCAAAGAAAAGGATTCCCAGATAGCTCTTCAGAAGATGATCCCCAGGAAAGGGGTAGAATCCTATGTATAAAAATGGAATCCTTTCCATCAATTAGCCAAGCAGAAAGGCAGAGGATCAGGAAAGAAGAGATCCTCTTCCCATCCAAAGCCTAAGGGAAAAGAAGATTGGGATCAGATAATTTCATTAGCTCAACTTTGGAAAAAGGTGTACCACAATTAGATTCTAATCCTGAACCTAGTGCTTTGCCTAAACCAACCTCAGATGTAATTACTTCTTTCTCTCATGACATGTGTCATAATTTCAAAATTGTTTGTGGAAATCTGGATGGTGTTTACACTCAATTGGATAATTTGAATTCAGTGGTGGCCAAGTTAATTCATAATCAAACAAATGTTGTAGGGATGGAGGATCTTAAGTTACCTACAGAAATATTATTGGAAACAATAAATCAAGGTAAAGCCAGTCAAACCCAAAGAATTGAGAACATGTTATAATTTATTCAAGAAAATTTTATTATTTAAATCCAGCTATTGAAAGAAAAATTAAATAATGCTACTAGCAATTCCATTTTTCCTCTCAGTGAAAAATTAGATCTGCTTCATAGTAAAGTGGAACTGCAACTTAATTTGATCAAAAATGATCTTAGGGACTTAAAAGCCTGTCTGACCAAGCCCTTGGGGAGTACCACAGAGGAACAAAAACCTCCCAGACAAACTTCCACCCCTTATGCACCACCCTTAACAGGAATGCAGAGGGGTGAAAATTTCAGGCCTAGTCCTACTCTTGAA
The DNA here is from genome assembly GCA_025617555.3 of Puccinia polysora. NCBI lineage: Eukaryota > Fungi > Basidiomycota > Pucciniomycetes > Pucciniales > Pucciniaceae > Puccinia > Puccinia polysora. The sequence continues at coordinate 20,476,839 of CM062634.1, read as the reverse complement.
ATGGAACAAGACATCAAACTGTTACCCTATATCTCTGAATATCCTAATTTCTCTTGTGAAGGAGAATAGAACCATATAAATTTCATCAAATTTATTGAATATTCCATAAATTCTTATGACCTTCCAGAAGCTATAGCTGTAGTCATACTGCCCAGGCTCTTTGAAGGAGTAGCTCTTGGTTGGTTTATCAGCAAGAGAGAAGAAGTAGGATCTTTACCATGGAATTCTTGGAAAGTTTTGATCAAGGAGCAGTTTGGTTCTAGGATGTGGAAAAGGAAAATGATGAAGAATTTTGAAAATTCCTTATTTGACCCCTCTAAAGTGTTAAAATACGTATGCACTTACACATGTGCTATGTATAATTTTAATCCAAATGGGATGTTCATATGGGCCTCTGCGGCCCGTTGGACACTCACACAAACCATACGGGCCTGTGTGGATGTCATGCATTTGGGGAAACTGGCCTCAAAACGCATGAAACAGGCCTATTGGTACACAGGCCCAGTGAGGTATATGGGCAAATACAGCCAGATGGGCTTGTATGGGCATAATTGGGCTCAAGGTTTATTTTGGACATACTTTGCCAGACGGGCTGGCCCCCCAAAGTATGGTTTACTCAGTTTTTGGGCTTGAAGCAGCCCATTGGGGCCGCCGCCTGTGTCGCAGCCTGGTTGGGGCTTCTGCCCGTGATGCGGCCTGCTTGGGGCCGCTGTTTTTGCTTATGGTCCGTTTTTGGGGCCCAACGGCCCGCACGGGGCCGTCATAGGGGGCAGGGGGACTCAAAATTGAGCCCCCCCACCGCGGTTGCGGCTGTTGAGCATGTCGCGGCTGCACAGCTGGGTGGCGGCCATGGGGCTGGAGGCCCCGGCTCCTCCCCCTCCCCTTGCTTGCCATCGCGAGGAGGAGGGGGAGGGCTGGCTGGATGGAACCAGCCAGAAACTGGTCATGGTTGGGGGGACTTGATCACCCCCCCACCAAAGGTGGCGGCTAGGCCGGTTGCATTGAGGCAACTGGCGGTGGGGGGGAATTAACCACCCCCCCACCATCAAAAGGGGCGCTCCCCCCCCCCCCCCCCCCCTTTACAGAGGGGGAGGAGCGACGGGCTGGAGGGGACCTGACCACCCCCCAGCCCACCTAGCATGACAAAGCCCTGGGGGTATCAACCCCCAGGGCCCCTGGTAGGGGGATTTGATTGCCCCCTCCAGGGATATGTGAGAAAGAGGGGGGGACAGCATGTCCGCTGGTCACACCCCCCCATGTGAGTATGAGACCAGACCCAGGTGTGTCCTGGGTCCCGCCTGGCCACTTTTATGGCCAGGGGGTGGTTGCATGAGGCAACCAGCCAGCCTGTGAGGTGACAACCAACCAGGGTTTTGAACAGCTAAGGGGCTGGTTCAGCCCAATTGAGGTGGAAACACCAGAAATAACCAGAATAGACTGGTTGTAAGGGTACAGGGACTGATGCCATGCGGGCTGATGTAGCCCAAACCAAGTAACAAGGCCTGTAGAGCCTGTAGAGCTCTTTTGGGGCGGAAAATTTGCCTTTTGACTTGTTGTATCATGGGCTCACAAGAGGCCAATCTTTTGTACTTAAGGAGCTCTTCTCCCTGCTGTTTTCCATCATCCATTCATCATCCAATCAAATTCATTACCAATATCATCCAACATATTGCCCCATTGTGAGAGCCCATCAGAAATTATTGACACAAGGTGTCCAGCATTTCTTTTGATTTAAATACTGCTCATTTGCCTAAGCTAATTGCTGGCCATAATTATAACATAAAGATAACCTCACAAATGGTGTTTGGAACAGAAGAGGAGACTAGACTGCTTCTACCCAGATGCTGATAAAGAAGAGTTTAATGAAAGACTTCTTAACCTTTGTCCTGGTAATCTTAACCATGGTGTAAGATGCAAGATGAATATGGATGCTGACTTACCAACACTGATCAATGTGTTAGAGGAAGTAATAGATATGAATGGATTGGAAAAAAAAGGTTCCCTCTAGACCTAAAGAGAGCTTTAATACCAAAAAAAAACAGGGAAAAACCTCCTAATATGATTTTACCTGATAATAAAATACCTAATGACATTAAGGATAAAATACCTGGAACGTGATGAAGCTGCAAAAAAAATTGGCACATGAGGCAAGCTTGCCCATTACCAAAAAGGAAAATAGCAGTCATAGAAGGAGAACCAGAAAATAAAGACAATCTGAATTATGAAACAACAGCTTACACTGAAGGATAAATATCAGAATTTGAATTGATAATGACCAATCCTATTAGTTTAATAGAAGCTGATATAGGTTCTTCTGTAGAAATCAATAACATTCATGGTTAATCCAGTTTAACTCAACATTGGGAACCTTCCATAATTCATAGACATATACTGAAGCTAAACCATTAACAGTGAAACCCATGAGTGATAAAATTTATACTACAGGCCAGACTTTCTATGCAACAGGACTTTATAAAGAGAAACCAATAAGGTTATTACTAGATAGTGGGGGTTTTTGTACATGTGTCTGTACTGATTTCTTGAACAAATGGGATCCCATGTGGAAAGATAACCTGCTGCCCTTCCCAAAAGCCAAGTTTAGCTCTTGCAACTCAACTATGGGTGCTATTGGAGTATGGCCTGTTTCCATAGTACTTCCCCACACCAAAATATCCCTGAGGATTCAAGGGGAATTTGTAGTGTTACTTAATGGGTTGTGCCACTACTTGAGAATAGGCAATGATACTTTATGCCTATATGGTATAGATGTGTTCCAGGGTAAATGAAGATACTTTACTGTAGGATGTAACTGGGAAAAGAAATTCAAGATATTTACTATCCAAACCAATTTCCCCTCCTCCACTTATCAGAAACACTTAGAAGAATTCAATCTAGAATACTTCTCTCAAGCTGCCCTGAATGAGAAAATTTCTGAAGAACAGAAGAAAGATATACTGATAATTTTTTTTGAGAATCAAAATTCTTTCTGTACTAAAGATCACCCCATGGGTAATCTCAAAGGGAATGGCATGGTTCTGACCTTAAACATCAAACCTCCTTACCCACCCAACTTGAGGAGACCTGCCTATCCTTCTTGTCCTAAATCTAGGTTGGCTCTGGAAGAGCATATTCAAGAACTTATAAATTTGCAAGTACTAAGGAAAGTGGGAAACAATGAGCAAGTAGATATAACCACTCCTTTTATAATAGCATGGCATAACAATAAGTCAAGAATGGTTGGAGACTTTAGAATGTTGAATAACTATACACAGGCAGACTACTATACTATTCCCTTGATTGAACATGCTCTGCATAACTTTTCAAAAGAAAAATACATCAATACTATTGATATTCTTAAAGGATTTCACCAAATACCAATAAGTCCTGAAAGTAGAAAATTTATGAGAATAATCTTTCACCTAGGTATATATGAATACCTCAGAATGCCTTTTGGTATAAAAAATGCCCCATCACACTTCCAAAGAATGATGGATACAGTTCTAAAAACTTACATCAGGCAAGGCTGTATGATTTTTTATATAGATGATGTCATTATATACTCTTATAACTGGGAGAATCATATGAATCAGGTCAGATTATTCCTCCAAAAAATTAAAAAAGAAGGACCAAAATTATCTATGAAGAAATGCAACTTTAGGTATGCAGAACTGAATGCTCTGGTACATATAGTTTCTGGACTAACTCTAGCTGCTGATAAGAATAAGATAGGTTCTGTGATGAATAGACCAATTTCTCAGAATGAAACATAGCTTCTATCCTTGGTTAGTTTCTGTAGTTATTACAGAAAGTATATTTCAAATTTTAAATTTCTAACTAAAAGCATGTATGAAATAGGCAACAACAATACTCTCTTTGAAATAACTCATGAGAGGTGGAAAGACTACAAAGAATTAAAATTAGCTATGACTTCTTCCCCAGTACTAATACAACCAGAATACTAAAAACCATTTAAACTATAAATTGATGCTTTTATAGATGGATTAGGAGCAGAATTACACCAGGAAAGGATAGAAGATGAAAACCTGTAGAGAAACCTGTACTTTTCATATCCAGGCAGATCAAAGATTATAAAAAAGAAATGGAGCCAGTCAAATGGAATTCATTGCTCTAGTATGGGCTTTGGATAACTACACTATTACTTGGAAGGTAAAACATTCCAGGTAATTACAGACTGCAATTCCATAAGGAACCTAATGAATATGAAGACCTCTAGTAGGCATATGCTCAGATGGAAAATTGCTTTACAGCAGTACAGAGGTCAGATGACTATTGTTCATAAAGCTGGTGCTAAAAAACAGAATGCAGACAGTTTAAGTAGAAATGCTTTAGCTAATGATACCAGAAACCCAGCTTATGATCCAGAGGATCATTGTATCTTTCCCATCTTGAATATAAATCTTCTTGCATTAGAAGCTCCAATTGTGGGGATTCACATATGTGAATTAGATACTGCTTACTTTGACTTAGTAAAGAGAGACTACTCCCCTAATCTTAAGTTATTGATGACTATTATGGAATGTGAGTCTCCAGAAGCAGTTCTTGTCAATAGCTTACCTGATTCCCTTCTCAAACCATAAAAAGCTGGAAGATTCACTCTGTGGGATGGTCTCCTATGTTATAGGCATCAACACTCTAGTGTACTAACCATAAGTACAAAAGATCACATACAGCATATATTAAAAGAATTCAATGATAAATGCTCCTCAGGACATCTTTCTACTGACAGGACCCTAGAAAATGTAAAATAGACGGCTTGGTGGATAGGTTGGAGAGAAGCCACCATTGGGTATGTTTCTAGTTGTGAGACTTTCCAGAGATCCAATAGAGCTACTGGAAAGAGATTTGGACTTCTACAGAAGTTTGCTGAACCCAAAAATAGATGGGAGATTATTAACATGGACTTTGTTAAAGGACTACCCCCAGGTGGAACACACTCCTATAACTCCATCCTGGTCATAGTAGACAGTTATTCTAAGAAAGAAAATTTTTTAACTAACCACAAAGAAAACAATGCTATGGATGTGGCTTTGCTATTTTAGAATAGAATTATAGCTGATTTAGGTATACCAAAAGTTATAATCAGTGACAGAGACCCCAAATTCACTTCTGAATTCTGAAGGAAATTACATGATACATTGGGGACTAACCTAGCCTTTTCTACTGCATAACACCATCAGACAGATGGTTTAGCTGAGAGAATGCTAAAATCTCTAGAAGAAATACTTAGAAAATTCTGCAGTTTTGGTCTTGAATAAAAGAATGTAGATGGATACTGCAATGACTGGGTAAGTGTACTCCCAGCTCTAGTAATGGCTTATAATAGTAGTAAGCACTCTACTACTAAGGAAGCCCGTACATATTGGAAAGAGGATTGATTCCAAAAATCCCTAGGAATACCTTAAACCAAAACTTAGCCACTATTCACCCTAAATCTCTTGATTTCAAGAAAATGATAGAACTAGCAAATAATCATGCCAATAAATGTGTGGAAGATGCAGTGGAATATAACAAACAGAGATGGGATAAAACACAAAGAACCTTATTACAAGCTAGGAGATCAGATCTTTATATCCACTACCAACTTTAACAACCTAGCTGGGAATAGAAAATTGAAGCCAGCCCTTGTGGGAAATTTTGTTATCAAAGGACTACATGGAAAAAATGCTGTATAATTAATTCTGAGTGAAGAATTATCAAAGAAGAACCCAGTATTCCCTGTTTTTGGGTAAAACACTTTCATACCAGGAAAGGAAGCAACCTCCCTCCAGTAACAACCCCAGTTGAATCAGAGCCTGTGAAAGACAAAGGAAAAGTAAGCAGAATACTAAGAGAAAAGAAAAAAAGAATCCAAGGGAAAGATGTTAGTGTTGGATTTCTGAGAGATTAGAACAGAAGAAAAGACATAAAGAGGGCTGAGAGACACAAGAATCAGTTGAGAAGAGGAAAAAGGGTTTTAGAAAGAAGGAAGAAAAGAAGAAGAGTGACAAGAAACAGACATCAAGTTGAAAGATTCTTAGCATGTTCATCTGAAAGAATATTGGTGAGAGATTGAGCAGAGGTGAAGTTGAGATGAAGTTCAATTGGTCAAAAGAGTTTGCAGGTTCAGATCTTGAGAAGAGAATGAGTTGACATAAGTAGTGAGGGTGGAGATTGCAGTTGTTGAAAGATATGGCAAACAGTCTTACCAGACAGAATCTTTGATGAGGTAGGTTGTCGTGAGTTGAGAAGGCAGATTGGGGATGGAAGTGTGATTTCAAGAAAGAAGAGAGTAAGAGTCAAGAGTTGAGAAAGAAAAAGGAAGAGTCCTTGTTTGAAGAGGTTGAGAAAGAGCAGTTGAGGTCCCGGAGAATCTGGGATGGCGCAGGACCTTTTGGATGAATTTGGAGTCTGTAACATGTACGTGAAAGCGCTGAGAGTTTGAGAAGGAGCGCACTTGAGTTTAGAGGCTGGGTGACATCTGGGAGACTGTGAAAGTTGGAAAAAAAGAAAGAACAAAAACAGGTGGAAAGAAATAGAAATAGAAGAAAATTTAAAACAAAAAAAGGAAGGAAGAGAACAAAACAGAATGAAGAAATAAAGAGACAGAGAGAATGTCTTTAATATTCAACACCCCCCGTGACTGGTATGACTGGAGCCAGATGAGTGAAAGCTGGATCAATTAACTGGAGTAGTTTTGCAATCAAGGATGCATTAAGGGCCTTTGTAAGACCGTTGGCTTTCATGTTGGTGGATGAGATCAATTGGACCACTAATTTTCCCAGTTTCAGTTCCTTGCGCAGTCCTTTGGTCTTGATATCAATGTGACAAGTTTTCAAATGGCAACCAAACTTCTTTAATTTGTCGTCCAGTCCTTTGTTGTCCACAAAATGCAGGCTTGGTTTGAATTTTCTTTTTCCAAAGTTCTGAAACAAGACTTTTCATCCAGATGGTTTTGAGAAACAAATCCACTAAGGGGTTAAGCTCAGCTTTGGTGGTGGAATGAGTTACGTTCCGTTGACGATAGCTGCTCCAAGATAAAAGGGAACCAAAAAGAATGGACAAGTGACCGGATTGAGAACGTCTAGTGTCAAGATTGTCACCCGATGAGGCGTTGCTGTAGCATTTAATTTGAGTGTTAGTGTCCAAGGTCCTAAGAGTAAGTTTAAGATTTTTTGTAGCCTTGAGGTACTTCCAGCATTGCTTAACTTCTTGCCAGTGTCAATTTCCTGGTTTTTTGCAAAAACAAGCTAAGCTGGAGACTGCAAAGCTCAAGTCGGGACGAGTGAGACATGCTATGTAGTTCATTAGAAAAACCGCAGATAAATAATTAATATTCAGAGATTTGAACTCTTCATGTTCGTTGTCAGAGGCAGGAGTGAGATTGAAAGTTGTGGATAGTGGAATCAAAGAAGGCTTGCAATCGGTCAGTTTTAACTCTTAAAGTCCGTGTTTGATGTGTTGAGGTTGGGATAAGAGAATTGAATCTTTAGTTTTTTCGTACTTCATCCCTAGAATAGTGTTTCGCTCGTGATGACTGGAGTTGGGAAATCTTGACAGAAAATTAGGGAACAAAATTCTCTCTGGATCCCACTAAGATAAGATTGTCAACGTGAAAGAAGAGAACTGAATTGGCTTGAGAATGGATGTAGAGAAAAGGGTCAGAGGTGGACTCATGAAATCCTTGCTCACGAATCCAAGAAGTGAGAGTGGAAAACCAGTTTGCTGGTGATTGCTTGAGACCGTAAAGAGATTTTTTTAAAATAAGAAACTTTGCTTCACGTTTGCAGCCTTTTGGTTGTTTGATGATGACTTTGTCTGAGAGGGGAGCATGTAGGAAAGCACTTTTGACATTGAGTTGGGTGATAGGAAGGGAGTGGTAGAGACCAAAAAGAAGGGCCATTCAAAGAGAAGCCGCTTTTCCCGTGGGCGTGAACGTGTCTTGGTAATTGAGTCCGTAAATTTGATTGAAACCTTGGACACAGAGACGGCTTTTAAAAATCAGAGGATCACCATGGCAATTGTCTTTCAATAGGTACACCCATGTTGTGTTTAACGGATTTGTGGGCTTGGGACCTTTTTAATCATCCCAAACTTCAAGTTTTTCGATTCCATCAAGTTTGGAATCCATGGATAGATCCCATTTGGGAGCGTCAGGGCACTTCTTTGCCTGTTTGTAAGTCTTGGGAACAAAGTAATGGTGGTATCCAAACCGCTGAGGAGGATTCAGACTTGATTGATCTCTAAGCGAGTATTGGGGAATGAGTTGGGTTTTGAGAGAGTGAGAGGAATCAGAGGAAGAGTCGCAGAAGTTTTTGTGAATAGTAGGAGAAACAGGAGTGGATTTGTTTTTGGGAGGAGCAGCCAAGTTGACAGCGTTGTCAGAATTGATCAGGACGGAGTTGATGTTTGAGAGAGGAAAGTCGTCGTCGAAATGAATCTTTAAATTTTTTTTGGAAGAAGATTGAGAGTCTGGACAAGGTGACTGGGGAAAGGTTTTAGATTTGATGAACTTTACATGTTTGGAAGAGATAATTGATTGATCAGGTTTAAGAATTTGATAAGAGAGAAAGGCAGGGTTGTAACCCACAAGGGTGCCCACAAGACCCCGGTCCTTGAACTTTTTGCCTTGGGAAATTTTTGTGTTGAGGTAAGCAACTTGGGAGCCAATTGGATGAAAATAAGTTCAAGGAAGCACTTTGTTAGTGAAGAGTTGATAAGGGGAGAGAGAGGAAGGAGCCTTTGGGATTTGGTTGAGAGCTAAGCAAGCAGCCTTCACAATTTTGGCCCATAGATTGGTAGAAAGACCTGAGCTGCGAAGAATGGCTCTAATTGATTCATTAAGAGTAAAATTAGCTCGTTCTAGTTTCCTGTTGTGTTCGTGGTGATATGGCTTGGAGACAAGATGTTGAATTGAATTGGAGAGGAAGAATTCTCTTAGTTCAGACAAGGCAAATTCTCCTCCAGCGTCTGTGCAGATGGTGGCAGGAAAAAAACCTCTCTTCTGTTTCTCAAAGTTAAGCGTTGTGGTGACCAATCCAGGACACCACGGAAAAAAAAAAAAAAAAAAATCTTTTTTGGTTGTACCCCTATGGGTACCTTCATTTCCCCCCATCTCTCAACTTCTCCCTGTCCTAGCGGTCTAGGACAGGTCTCTTGCCTGTCTCTCCGCTTCAATCCCCTCTTCCTATGTTCAACTCCCACTTGTCGCGCTTGCGGCCCGGACTTTTGGCGACGCGAGAGATCGTCAAACCACTTTTGACGATCTCCTCCATCCTCACCTTCACTCCATCGACTCAGACTCTGATTGTGATGCTTGGTTTGACCTCTCGAGTTTAATCGGCCTACCTCCACATCATCCATCCTCATCACTCGGCTATCATCCCCTTCCCGATCACTGCTACCGATTCCCTCATCTCCAACCTGAGCTCATCAGAACCCACTTCGAGCCTTGGCATGATCTCCTTTGCCTCCTCCTCATCCATCCATCAGGTCGATCATCGACCGTACCTACCCTCTCCACCCTTCACTCTCTCACCCGCGCCCATCATCATTCCCCCATCTCATCCTCACCACTCCCAACACTCAAATCCAAGCATTCAATCTTAAAAAATGTCGTCCCTCCTCACTCATCCAGATTCATCAATTCATGACCCCCAACGAGTCCATCCATCCACCCCAAACCATCTACTCAAATCCATCGCCCATCATCCGATCCGACCGACGACCGCGAGCGACCGCTTGCGGCCGTCGGAACCTTCACCCCGTTGTCGCCGCCGATTGGGCAACGACAGCCATTGTCGACACCCGCGACCGCTGTTGCGGGTGTCCATCTGGTTGCCCGCGGTCATTCTCGACGCAGGTGACATTTTTCCTCTCATGTTATTTTTTTTTTATTATTTATTTTTTTTATTATGTTTTCATTTTCCTGCACCTATTTGTAGTATCACTTGTACATAGTATACAGGGCCTCATGGCTATAAAAGGAGGGGCTCTCCCCTGCTTTTTGGCCCAGGAAAATCCATGAGAACATCATCAGAAATCAACTTATCCGTGGGCATCCTTCCCACTTATCTGAGCAATTTATCCGGGTATATCCATGATTTCCCCTTGATCCTTTGAGCCTCCATACTCAAACTCTGTCCCTTGTGACCTTGTTCCTTATCACCAACCAATAGCCTTGCTGGTTGAAGAAGAATTCCTGTCTGTCTGAATTCTTGGGTGTGTTATACCACTCTGATCCCTTTTTTTGACCATACTGGTCTTGATCTCCCCTTGATCATCTTTCTGGAGCCAATCACGTTTGATTGAAGAGGTTTTATTAAGCTTAAAACCTGGAGTGTTATACCTCCCTTCTTCTTTAAGGTTGAATTTTGCCACGCTATTCTTGAGTCCCTTGAGAAGTGTTGGGATATTCTTGCTCAAATTCGTTATTGATTTGCTTCTAGAGCTTCATAAACAAATTGCTTTTTTTTTGTTCAGCCTCCCACAGTTATCTGGTACCCTTCAAGCGCTTGATTGCGGAGAGTTGGGCAGGTTCATTGAGAACCTGGAGGTTGGTTGGGATTGAGTTGATCTTTCCTAATCAGCTGCTGACAACCAGAGTTATTAGCTTGTGGGCGTTGTTACTTACAACTGCCTTGTTCTATTGAACTCTGAACAAACCTTGACTTATTTGTTCAAGTCTTTAACTGCACCATCTTGCCTCAGATAGTGCTGTTTCCATTGCTACCAACAACTCTTATCCTCTTCCCTTACTTTGATTTCTCATCCATAAGGTTCTGGACCTTGATTCCGGTTACATTTAAATATTATTGTAACTTCTAGGAGGGCAGCCTAAACAGCACCTTTCCCCTCCACAGAAATGCCACGGCTTAGCACCGTTTGGAGTCTTACATTTGGTCCCCCGGGCCGGGATCAAACCAGCAACCTTTGGATTTACAGTCCCAAGACATTTAAAGTCAACCTTGAAATCCAATTTTTTTTTCATTTTTTTCTCTTCTCAAATCTGATCCGTGGAGGCAATTTATCCTAGAAGTAAGTCCTCCCAATTTGTGCACTGCTTGGGCAAGATACTTGTTGTTTTTGGCGAAACCCTACTCTTGCCACACTCGTGAGCCACTTTGGAAATCTGCTCTTTGGATCCCCTAGGAACTCTGTTATTCGATATGGCATCTTCCGCTACTCCAACCACCCCTGTCCGACATAAGATGGTAAAGATCAAACCTCAGAACAAGAACTTAGGCTTCAAAGGTACAAATGTCGAGCGATTCTTGGACTCCTACAAAATGGCTGCTGAAGTGGATGAAGCTAGTGAATTTGATATGGCTTATCAGTTGCGGTTCTTTATCTCTTCTGATGAAGTTATGGAGGTAATTGAGTCTTTTGAGGGATTTGAATCCCACAACTGGACGCTTCTCAGGAAGGCTATGTTGGCATACTGGGGTAAAATAGATGTGGCTAGGTTTACTCTGCAGGATTTGGATGCTCTGGTTTCTCAGTGGATCTCCAATGGTGGTATTTCTTCAGCCTCTGACTATCAGATTTTTAGGAAGTCTTGGGATCCCATTCAAAACTATCTTATCCAAAACAATCACATTGACACAGTGGACAAAATTCGAGCAAAGTTCTTCCAATCTTTTTCGTCGGCTGTGCAGGAAAGGATTAAAGAAGAACTGGTCAAATCTGGATCCATGATTACCACCAGGGATAATCGATTCAAGCTCCCTGTTTTTCTTACCCTTAGGATTACTGTGGATAAAGTCATGAAAGGTCAAACTGCTCTTACCTTTGAAAAGCCTAGAACTACTGAACCGGTCCATGCTCCTTCTTTTAAAGAGTCAAACGATATTATGATTAAAATGGAGGAAGATTGTAGGCCTAAAGCAGATCCTGATTCCAATCGAGAACCTACTACTATAGATGAAATCACCAAGTTACTTGAAGCCTTTGAGAACAAAATAGATCAAAAGATTTCCTCGCTAGCTACGCCTAAAACTCCTTCTTCTGTCCCCAAATCAACTCTGGTCTGTTACTACTGTCATAGGGAAGGCCATGGAACCAGACAATGCCAAGAACTTCAAAAGGACCTAAAGGAAAAATTGGTAGAGCAGAGGGGAAACAATTACTTCCTCCCTAATGGTGCCCTAATCCCTTTTGACTTGTCTCATCCTATCCAACATGTGGTGGCCTCTTACCAGCCATCACCTCCTGTGAAAGCATCTCTTGCTTCCTTTGAATTTTGATCATCCTGTGGTACCCTCCAACCTTGGTATCCTCCAGCAATTTCTTCCTCTAGTCTTCCTGGGACTACTTATCAATCTGATCCAGCCAGGAAACAACATGAGGAACCTAAACCTCATAAAGCTCCTTCCTTGCCAACTTCAATCCTTTGAAAACCCGTTAAACGTTGATCATCACTTGAGCCTCCTTCCTCTGATGTAGAAGACATGGAGGTGGAAAAGGAACCACTCATGGAAAGGTTCCCAGATCACCCTGATCCTTCTCCCTCACCTCAACATTCTAATCCTATCTTAGATTCTGCGTCACCTGAACTTCCTCCCTCCACCCAGCCCAAAGTTTGATTTGAAAGAGGCATCTCCAAGGATCACCCCAATGCTGTGGAGGGAGTATTAAAGAAAATTTCTGATCTCAAAATTCCTGATCTATCTGTGGCTGAACTCCTATCAATCTCTCCATCTGTTGCTGAAGGAATGAAGAAATGGGTCTCTCGTTGACGTGTGGAAATTGGCCCTGAAGAACTCAAAGTCTCCTCTGGCACTTTAATGGAGGACTCTGGTGGAACCAGTCCTTCTATAGAATCCAACCTTTATTCCTGTCCCCTTGGCTTCCTTCCTTGTTATCTTGGTGACTCAGCTAAAACTGTTTCTCCTCTTGTGGATTCTGGATCTCAGCTTAACTTAATCTCGGATGCTATGGCCTGCAAGCTCAAACTTAGTCCTAGGGTCAGCTTCAACTCTGCAGTGTATGGGATAGGAAATCAAGCTTGTGAACTGGTTGGTATTGCTGAAGATGTACCGGTCAGGATTGGTCAAAATATTGTTGGAACCTGCCACTTTTGGATCACTCGTTTGGACAGTCCTATGATCTTGGGACGACCCTTCTTAATGGACTTTGGTGCAACCTTGATGTTTTCTGATCAAGTTGGGGAGAGAATTTTTCTCCCTGATGCTGATGGCAGGAAAATTGAAGTTCCTCTTTGCTCTTTGGATTCTGGTCGTTGGGAAAGAGATTTTCCTGGTCATTCTCCCAAATCATCTTTTAAGGGGAAGCAGAAGGATAACTCTAGTTCCTCTCATTTTTTAGGGGAATAGTTGATCCTACTAATGGTTGTAGTTCTTTTCAGCCTCAGACTGCAACTCAAGGGTCAACTCCCATCCCTCAGGCTTATTTTTCATTCCTTTCATCATTCTCTTCTGAGCTCAAGAATATTAAAAAACAAAAACATATCAAAATAGAAAAATCCAAAAATATTTCTTCTCCATCTCCTTCTCTCTCTGGTTCTGTTGTGTCTTCTTTCCCTTCTACTTTTGAGTCTGATCAATCTTCTCTCAGTTCCGGTTCGAATCTCCGCAATGAGTCTAAACTAGATCCTAATTGCAATTCCCTTTTTGGTGGTTTTGGTATGAAGGAATATGGGCTTCAGTGGAGGCAATTTGGGGTACAAGTAAGTCCTCCCAATTGTGCACTGCCAGGGCAGTCTTTTACCGTCATTTTCGAAACCCTACCTTGTGCCACACATGTGAGCAACGTATTATCTCCTGGTTCTCCTTTTATGGAAAAGGCACCCTTCAAGGATATTGCAGAACATCGGACTTGGAAGATTTTGGAACTTGGACTCAGCTTTTGTAATCAAGTTTCTCTGGTCAAATCTTGGAGGAAACAAGAAATTCTCTCTTTTGCCACTAAGTATAAACCAGTTGCTAAGAAGATCCAACCAGTCAACCAGCCTATGCCTCTCAACCTCAATCCTCCCCTTATGCGTCCTCCTCTATCTCGCGATCCTTACTGTGGTCTTCCTCAATCTCTTACTGGTCCCTTCGTGCCTAATGGACGGGTCACTGAAGAACGTCTGAAGGTAGTCAACTTTGGTCCAGATGGATGGCTTCTTCCTGATGAGTTAAATTTAATCAAAAATGTCTTATCTCTAAGGGAAAAATCTATTGCTTTCTGTGAAGAAGAGAGAGGTCTCTTGCGGGAATCCTATGGCCTCCCTTATATCATCCCTGTAGTTGAACATGATCCTTGGCAAAAGAAAAAGATCCCTATCCCTGCTGCTAAAGTTGACGAATTCATCAAGTTGGTCCGGGAAAAAGTTCGAACTGGCCTGTATGAATAGTCAACTTCTAGTTACTCCAGCCCCGTCTTCTGTGTCCTCAAGAGTAATGGTAAACTTAGAATAGTTCATGATCTTCAACCTCTTAATAAAGTTACTATTAAAGACTCTGGTATCCCTCCTGCTACTGAAGAATTTGTTGAATCCTTTGCGGGAAGAGCTTGCTATGGTCTAGGGGATATTATGGGTGGCTATGACAAACAATCCTTACATCCTATTTCTCGTCCTCTCACTACTTTCAATACTCCTCTTGGTCAATTTCAACTTACTCGATTGCCTCAAGGAGCCACCAACTCGGTTGCAGTCCATCAGGCGCAGATGATGTGGATCCTCCAGGATGAAATCCCTGATCATGCTGGTATCTTTATTGACAACGGATGAATTAAAGGTCCAGTATCTGACTATGATAATGAGCTCTTACCTTGGCATTCAGGAATTCGTCGTTTTATCTGGGAATATGCTACTACCTTGGAGAGGATTCTATTTTGAATCGAGGAATCTGGCCTTACTGTCTCTGGATCCAAACTGGCGGCTTGTGTCCCTGCTCTGGAAATTGTTGGTCATGTGGTCTACAAGGAAGGAAGAAGGATGGCACCAGCCAAAGTCAACAAGATCATCTCTTGGCCTACACCAATCAATCCAACTGAAGTTAGGGGCTTTCTAGGTGTTGTCACTTATGTTAGAATCTTTATCCCATCTTTATCCAAAATCTGTGCACCCTTGCGTCGTCTAACCAGAAAAGATGATGAATGGATTTGGACCCAAGATTGTGAATGTGCTTTCCAGCTACTCAAAAGGATAGTTGGTAAAGACATAGTTTTGAAAAAGATCTCTTATGGACCTGGAGCTGGCAAGATCAAGCGGCTGTCAATTCTAGTTATCAATCTGTTGGGGCTGTCCTTACTCAGGAAGATGAAAATGGTTGGGACCGTCCTGCTCTTTATGAATCTTTGTTGTTTTCAGATGTAGAATCTAGATACTCCCAGCCCAAACTGGAACTCTGTGGTGTGGCTCAAATGATGAAGAAACTTCAAACCGTTCTCTGGGGCCAACATTTTGAGTTGCAAGTTGATGCTCAATCCATCATTGAAATGATCAACGCTCCCAGTCTTCCCAATGCTCCTATGACTTGTTGGGTGGCCTTTATCCAGATTTTCTCTTTTGATATTGTTCACAGGCCGGAAAAATCTTTCACCATGCCTGACGGTTTATCTTGACGACCTCTTGGGGACAACAAATCTGATGTTGGAACCAATTTCAATGAAGAGGAACCTTTAATCCAACCTATTTTCTCTTTTTCTTCTCAAAATTATTCTGGCTTTCAACAAGGCTTCTGGTTTAAATTAGAGCAGTACCTTTCAACTCTTCAAAAACCTCCTGATCTCTCTGCTAAGGAATTTTGATCTCTTAAACAAAAGTCTTCTAATTTTTTTTGTTCAAGGCTCTAGACTTATGAAGAGAGGCAATCCTTGTGCTCTTATTGTTGTTACTATTCCCTCTAAACAAGATTCTATCCTTGAAAGTCTCCATGAAGGCCTTGGTCATCGTGGGGAAACTGAAACTTATCAACAACTATCCAAACGGTTCTGGTGGCCATCTTTGAAGAAATCCGTCTCCCAATGGTGAAAGAGTTGTGAAGTTTGTCAAAAATGTGATCTTAGGCGCCCAGTTGAAATTCTTTATCCTACTGGGGAGTCCACTGTCTTTGGAAGGATTGCTATGGATGTGGTTCATATTAAGGCAGGTGGTGCTAAGTACCTCATTGTGGCTAGAGATGATTTTTCCGGATGGGTTGAAGCAAAATTTCTTAAGAACCTTAGCTCTGAATCAGTGGCAGCTTTCCTCTACAAGACCTGGACAATGCGTTATGGCCTGGCTCGATCTTACTCTACTGATGGTGGCTCTGAATTTGGGGGCAAGCTTGCTGAAATGATCCGATCCCTTCCTGGACAACATAGAGTTACGACTCCTTATTATCCTGAAGGCCAAGGCATGGTGGAACGAGGCCATGCCCCTTTGAAGGCTGCACTTGTTAAACTGGCTGGTGAAAGTGGCAAGAATTGTTGCAAATTCCTTCCTCTTGTTCTCTTCTCTGATCAAATCTCAACCAAAAGGACTACTGGCTACTCACCTTATGAAATCATCTTTGGTCAAAGAGCAGTCCTTCCTTTGGATCTGGAAATGGAATCTTTCTTGGGTATCTCTTGGGAGGAGGTGTCCTCAACCACTGATCTGTTAGTTGCTAGATCCAAGCAACTGGAGCGAAGTGAAGATGTTCGTGATGAAGCTTATCAAACAATGATGGATTCCAGAGCAAAATCCGTCCAGTGTGGGGAGGACAAGCACTCTAATCAAATCAGGGAGCCCTTGAACCCTGGTGACCTAGTTTTAGCTTATAATCAATCTTTGGAGACCCAGTGGGGCAAGCTTTTCTCTAATCGTTGGAATGGCCCTTATCGAGTGGTTCATCAAGTTAGAGGTGGATCTTATGTTTTGGAGGAGCTGGATGGTACTTGGTTGGCCAGAAGGTTCTCTGCTGAACAAGTCAAGAAGTTTCATTGTTGTGGGGGCAACTTATCTCAGAAGTAAGTCCTCCCAATTGTGCACCACCAGTGTCATTTGCTGCGTTTTTGTTGTAAAACTCTACTGTATGCCACATATGTGAGCACCTGGGACGCCCTCCTTGTTCTATTCCTGCCGCTTCTAGGGCTCATTTGGAAGAATCAAGATATTTTCCTCAACTCTTCAATTGCTCTCAAGATAAAGAAATGGCCAATCTTTGCTTCAATTTCTTTGTTCCCTGCTTTTCTTTTTTAATCCTTTCAAATTTTAGATGCAGACTAGGGACAGTCTGTAAGTTGGGGAGAGATGTGGTGACCAATCCGGGACACCACGAAAAAAAAAATATCTTTTTCGGTTGTACCCCTATGGGTACCTTCATTTCCCCCCATCTCTCAACTTCTCCCTGTCCTAGCGGTCTAGGACAGGTCTCTTGCCTGTCTCTCCGCTTTGATCCCCTCTTCCTATGTTCAACTCCCACTTGTTGCGCTCGCGGCCCGGACTTTTGGCGACGCGAGCGATCGTCAAACCACTTTTGACGATCTCCTCCATCCTCACCTTCACTCCATCGACTCAGACTCTGATCGTGATGCTTGGTTCAACCTCTTGAGTTCAATTTGCCTACCTCCACATCATCCATCCTCATCACTCGGCTATCATCCCCTTCCCGATCACCGCTACCGATTCCCTCATCTCCAACCTGAGCTCATCAGAACCCACTTCGAGCCTTGGCATGATCTCCTTTGCCCCCTCCTCATCCATCCATCGGGTCGATCATCGACCGTACCTACCCTCTCCACCCTTCACTCTCTCACCCGCGCCCATCATCATTCCCCCATCTCATCCTCACCACTCCCAACACTCAAATTCAAGCATTCAATCTTAAAAAATGTTGTCCCTCCTCACTCATCCAGATTTATCGATTCATGACCCCCAACAAGTCCATCCATCCACCCCAAACCATCTACTCAAATCCATTGCCCATCATCTGATCAGACCAACGACCGCGAGCGACCGCTCGCGGCTGTCAGAACCTTCACCCCGTTGTCGCCGCCGATTGGGCGACGACAGCCGTTGTCGACACCCGCGACCGCTGTTGCGGGTGTCCATCTGGTTGCCCGCGGTCATTCTTGACGCAGGTGACATTTTTCCTCTCATGTTATTTTTTTTTTATTATTTATTTTTTTTTATTATGTTTTCAGTTTCCTGCACCTATTTGTAGTATCACTTGTACATAGTATACAGGGCCTCATGGCTATAAAAGGAGGGGCTCTCCCCTGCTTTTTGGCCCAGGAAAATCCATGAGACCATCATCAGAAATCAACTTATCCGTGGGCATCCTTCCCACTTATCTGAGCAATTTATCTGGGTATATCCATGATTGCCCCTTGATCCTTTGAGCCTCCATACTCAAACTCTGTCCCTTGTGACCTTGTTCCTTATCACCAACCAATAGCCTTGCTGGTTGAAGAAGAATTCCTGTCTGTCTGAATTCTTGGGTGTGTTATACCACTCTGATCCCTTTTTTCGACCATACTGGTCTTGATCTACCCTTGATCATCTTTCTGGAGCCAATCACGTTTGATTGAAGAGGTTTTATTAAGCTTAAAACCTGGAGTGTTATACCTCCCTTCTTCTTTAAGGTTGAATTTTGCCACGCTATTCTTGAGTCCCTTGAGAAGTGTTGGGATATTCTTGCTCAAATTCGTTATTGATTTGCTTCTAGAGCTTCATAAACAAATTGCTTTTGTTTTGTTCAGCCTCCCACAGTTATCTGGTACCCTTCAAGCGCTTGATTGCGGAGAGTTGGGCAGGTTCATTGAGAACCTGGAGGTTGGTTGGGATTGAGTTGATCTTTCCTAATCAGCTGCTGACGACCAGAGTTATTAGCTTGTGGTCGTTGTTACTTACAACTGCCTTGTTCTATTGAACTCTGAACAAACCTTGACTTATTTGTTCAAGTCTTTACCTGCACCATCTTGCCTCAGATAGTGCTGTTTCCATTGCTACCAACAACTCTTATCCTCTTCCCTTACTTTGATTTCTCATCCATAAGGTTCTGGACCTTGATTCCGGTTACATTTAAATATTATTGTAACTCCTAGGAGGGCAGCCTAAACAGCACCTTTCCCCTCCACAGAACTGCCACGGCTTAGCACTGTTTGGAGTCTTACAGCGTAGTTATTAGTTGTTGACAGGCATTTGACTTGTGTTGAAGCGGAATGGCGGAAATATAGCCGGAAAAGTTGTCTACGATTGTCATGATATAGTTCATATCGTTTCTGGCTTGTGGGTTGATTGGGCCAATTAGATTGATGTGCAGTTGTTGGAATGGTTTAGAAGAAGGATTTGACGTTTTTTTGAATGAAGATTTGGTTAATTTTGAGAAGACGCAGTCTTTGCATTGGAAATCGGAGAGAAGATTGGAACAGAGTTTGGGAAAAAAAGTTTTGAGATGGACGGGGTTGGCATGTCCAAATGCTTGGTGGAGAAACTTAATTTGATTGTTCGTTGATTCCTTCTTGGTTAAGTAGAACAACTGCAAGTTATGGCCTATGCTAGAGGGTTGATTTAGCACAAACAGGTTTCCTTGAATGAAACCAGAGAAAGCAAGGTGAGCCGATTTTGTAAAAAGAAAGAATTGATTTCGCGCGGAAGAAAGATAGCAATCTTTTGACGTGATGAGTTCCCCGGGGCTTATTAAGTTTACCACTAAATCGGGAACAAAGAAACAGTTGGAGAGAACAACATTGGAGTTTTTCCATTTCAGTCGGACATCTCCTCTTCCTTGAATAGACAATCAAGCTCCCTCTTTGCCAGTGTTAATTGATTCGTCACCAGGACTATTAGTAAGGGTAATGAAGAAATCCGGAGAATTAAAAATGTGGCATGATGCGCCGGAGTCAAGGATGATACAATTGATGGGATTAGCCTCTTCAATCCAAGCTGTGAGTAGTGCGTGATAGTGAGCAACCTCTTTATTCTTCGGATTTGAGTTGGATTGAGCTCGCCATTTTGCCTGAGCTTCTTTCCACCATGCGGGTGCAAGATTCTTGTGTTTGTGCCAAAATTTATCTTCGGAGTGGTCTGGAGAGAGAGGGTTGTGGAATCCATTGGTGCAACAAAGTTCTCTCGGGATGGTTTTTTTTTGATTATTGGAAGTGATGAGTGCAGTGCTTGAAATTTGTAAATCTTTAGACTTGGCCCAAGATTCATTGTCAAGTTGCGTGAGTTGATTTAGGACTAGTTCCACCGTAACACTCTTATCCAAATGCATAATTTGCTGTCTGAGGGAATGAAGAGAGGGTGGAAATTTGAACAGGAGATGATAGGCCAGAATATTGTCCAGTAAGTTGATTGCCACATTGACCATCTTTTTCATTGAGGTTTTGGAATTGGTGATGAAGGATTTGATGGAGTCCGGTTTGAATTGCTGATAGAGGAATTTGTTGAATACACAAGCGCGGTTGGCAGTTTGAGACGACGCAAATCTTTCTTTTATAGTTTGCCAGAGAAGCTTTGAAGAGTTTATGTTCGAGGAGTTGACTACGTTGTTATGGGTAATAGAGTTGCTTCTTGATAAAAGAATAACTCAAATTTCCATATCGTCTGTAGGGCTAAGAATTTTGGAGTTGTTTTCCAGAGCTTCCTTCACGCCCTTGAGTTCTAGAAGGATGGACATCTTGTCTTTCCGAATCAAATAATTCTCTTTGGAGAGTATTGGCACAGCTTCTAGGGCGGCTTTAAGTATGATTTGGCAAAAGCCGTCGTTACTTGATCCCTCCATTAGTTTGGTTAGGTTTGTCGGATTTGTTCTTTGGCTTTTAACCATGTTGGATTTCTGAGAGATTAGAACAGAAGAAAAGACATAAAGAGGGCTGAGAGACACAAGAATCAGTTGAGAAGAGGAAAAAGGGTTTTAGAAAGAAGGAATACAAGAAGAAGAGTGACAAGAAACAGACATCAAGTTGAAAGATTCTTAGCATGTTGATCTGAAATAATATTGGTGAGAGATTGAGCGGAGGTGAATTTGAGATGAAGTTCAATTGGTCAAAAGAGTTGGCAGGTTCAGATCTTGAGAAGAGAATGAGTCGAAATAAGTAGTGAGGGTGGAGATTGCAGTTGTTGAAAGATATGGCAAACAGTCTTACCAGACAGAATCTTTGATGAGGTAGGTTGTCGTGAGTTGAGAAGGCAGATTGGGGATGGAAGTGTGATTTCAAGAAAGAAGAGAGTAAGAGTCAAGAGTTGAGAAAGAAAAAGGAAGAGTCCTCGTTTGAAGAGGTTGAGAAAGAGCAGTTGAGGTCCCGGAGAATCTGGGATGGCGCAGGACCTTTTGGATGAATTTGGAGTCTGTAACATGTACGTGAAAGCGCTGAGAGTTTGAGAAGGAGCGCGCTTGAGTTTAGAGGCTGGGTGACATCTGGGAGAATGTGAAAGTCGGAAAAAAAGAAAGAACAAAAACAGGTGGAAAGAAATAGAAATAGAAGAAAATTTAAAACAAAAAAAGGAAGGAAGAGAACAAAACAGAATGAAGAAATAAAGAGACAGAGAGAATGTCTTTAATATTCAACAGTTAGACTATACTTGGTTAGATAGAAAGGGGAATCTTCAGACAAAGATGAATGGTTACCAGAGAACAGCATACCTGATGGACTAATATATCTTAGAAAATACAGACCTAGTAAGAGACACTGAAGTAAGTATGGAATTTTTTTTCTCCAACTCCAATTTTTTTCAGATATGGACATACCTTGGAGTGGGGGAATGTCAGATTGCTACTATTGCACAGCAAGCTGAAAAAGTAACATCAAGAAAATATAAGAAAGAAAAATGAACAATAATATATTAAAGGAGAAATAATACCAAGAATATTATTTCAAATTATGACTCTACATACAATTTAAGGTAGGGTCACCCACTGACACCTACTTCAAATTACCACTCCTTATAATTTTAAACAATTTATGAAAATTGCCACAAGGCATGGCCTTGATATTTTGGCCATTCTGACATTTCACATGGAACCCAACATATAGGTTTCCTAGTGAAAATGAAGTCAGAATCCATGAATTCTGTGAAATGGAGGAGTTACAGGCGGAAATGTGATTTATCACAATTCCCAAATACAGCCGCAGCAACTGATACATCCGGACGCAGCTGAGAAACAGCACTGTTGCCCCATCAGCTTATCCTGAAAATTCAAGTAGGCAGTCCTTGGCAACTGACAAGTATTCAGCCCCGGGACTATGGGCTGACATGCTGACAGACAGCATGAGAAGCTGAGGTACCACATAAAGGTTTTACTAATAAAACAGGGACTTACCACATATGTAATAAATGTGCCTGTGAATAGCAGATAGTCTAAAAATAAATAAAATTATATAAAAATTCTCAAATAAACCTTCTGCATAATTTTACAAAATATAATGAGAAAATACCAAAATGTCAAAAATAAGATAACTAAAGCTTGAGAAATATCTTAAAATACTTTAAAATAAAATTTTGAGAACTCCAAGATATAAGTATGTCCATCAGATACTGAGAGAACTGAATATGTAAATATATTACATATATTCCCATAGAATATAATTTTGATTGATTATTTCAATTAAATCAACTAAATTTGAAAAATAAGAACCAAAATCATTATTATGATTTTGCTCCCATCTGTTAATACATAATGAGAACTAACCTTAAATCAGATTACTTGTATAAATTTCTACAAAGAAGATATAATAAAAACCTGGGAATATTTACTAAGGATAATTAATGGGATAATTGATCATGTGGATAAATAGGTGTTATTCACATGCCAAAACATCAATCAAAAAATAGAATAATTCCCATACCCTTTATAATTAGATTCTAGCAGTTTAATAGCCCCAAGAACATATGATGGGCCATTACTGGTTACCCTGCTAGCCTTAGAACCTGTTCCTTTGAGCCCATGTAGCCCTCAGAAGGACAGAATTGGGACCCAAAAAGCTATAAATAAAGAGATCTTTTGAGGTTATTGATACCTCAGACCCTTTTATATTTACATCCAGAAACCATGCCAAGGTCATCAAATACTGATAAGAGATATGTAAGTGATTTATGTCTTTATTCTGAGTAATATTACCTGTACCAAACCCTTTTCTATCAACTTAAACTGCTGAACAACCTTTTAACCCCAGATACAGGTTTAACCCATCAGTACACGTCCCAAGCAGGTACCCAAAAGATTAAATAAAATACCAGTGAGTTTATCATCCTTTTTCTTCTATGGCAGCTTGGTTACAAATACCTGCCACTCCATCATATATTTTATATATATATTATCTTTGGGCAATATCTCCTTTAATAATATAAACAAAGGTTCCAAAGTAACCAGGCCCACGTGTTTTCAAAGTGAATTCCTTGAATAAGAGGTTTTAAAGATCCCAAATATTCTTGTGGCTGCTCTTTTTATTTATTTCATAATCAATTTATTTATGATCTATTAATAATATTCAATCATAACCAAACCATTCAACCTTGAAATTGCTTTATCCAAATATTTTACGGATTTTCCCTGCATTTATTGATTAATATATTTATTATTTATTCTATCACCTCTGGTAGGTAAAAGATAGCAAGGGCCTGGCCATTGAGGAGGCTGAAAAAAAATGCTATGTCTGACTATTTCAAGGAAGGACTCTGGATTAAACAACTTCTGACCAAACTATCCCTGAGGACAAAGCATGCTATCCCCATTCATTTCACTAAAAAAGGAGCAGAGGCACTGGCAAAAAATCTCAGACACAAACTCAAACCAAACCCATTCAAGCATGTTACTACTTCATCATTGAATTTTTGCAAGAAAAAGAAGTAAATACCATTCATATGTCTAGCAAAGAAATGATAGACTCTAGTAAAGATATTATATACAATATTCTTAAAAAACTTGAACAGGTTCCTTCTTGAAAAACCCCACCAAATTCTTGGCATAATCTCTTGATCTGTTTAAATTTTATTCTATTATTTCCATTGTTTTTTTTCTTCCTTCTCCTTTCTTTCTTTATTTTTTATTCATCTTTAACTTTTGTTCACTGCCATTGTGCAGCAAGGGGGGATTTAGGTTTCTCATTCTCAACCTCTCTCTCTCATGTATGCCACACAAATTTCATTCACATTTCACCAGCGTTGTATTATAATCAGGGGGCAGCTCAAAGAGCATGGAAGGAATATTTTCCACATCTTTCCTCATCCATATCATGCTTCCCAAGGTATTACTTTCTTCTTATCCATAAATTTATTCCTTTTCTAGTGATTTGTTCTTTTCCCCTCTTCATATACTCCTGTAATCCAATTATCATTCTCCATTCATCTAACACTGTCTTAGTTAACCCAAAAAGTTGATTCTTATTCAATTTAACACAACTTAACTCCCTAGCCTCATTAGTTCCGAAATTTTTCAACACTTTCTTTCAATATAAAAAAAAATATAAAATAGAAAAGTAATATTATTCATTTTTACAGTTTAAGAGCTGTATCTTGGAATTCACATCCAGATTTGCCTCCATGGATGCAGCCATGGACAACTACAAATTTTCCAAAATTACCAATTAACTCAACTACCTCTACCATCCTTTGTCTACCATTGCTTTTATACTTCCATTTTTTGAAAACTCTAATACCCTCCATGAGTTAATAGTGATGATTACTATGGCAGAAGAAAGGTGGATAAGTTAGATATTTTCACAAGTCAACCCTCTCACACTCAATACACCATTGCCTGCAAAGTTCCTCCCTCAAAACCAAATTAAATGGAGATATATTAAATCCACTCCTCAAATGGTGCCTTCGCATATTTCCTCTTCTATCAAGTTTGCAGAGGCAAGCAGAATTTTCATAGCTTCCATGAACCCTTTCCAGGAAGAATTTTTTTCATTTTGCTTTTTCCAATATCTATTTTTCAAGTCAAAAATGGATTGTTTAGGACACTCATGCAATCATTTAAGAACAAGCTTGAGGAAATTAAAACTGTGTAGTCCAGAATCCTCCTGCTACTCCCTTCATCCTTCAACCTCTTCAACCCACAGCAGAATTTTGGTGGTCCTTTCCAATCCTTCATCCTTCAAGTAAGTATTCTCTCAGAAATTACTTTTCCAAATATGGCTTTGCAGAAGTTATTCAGGATCTTTATAATAGGAAAAGGAGCCATAAAAAACTTTCAAAACATAACTGGTTCTATTTCTTGGTATCCCAATAATCCCAGAATTCCAAAAAATTAAATGTGTGGGGTTCCAAGGTACAAAATAAGAATTAATTTTTTGTGGCTATTTGAAGGCACAGTCACAAATTAACCTTAACTGGGAAAGGTATGGAAAGAATAGTCCTCAGTAATTCAAAGAAGGATCCTCATGAATTGGAAAATCACCGCATATTCTGAAGTAGGAATTCAAAATGCATAGAAGTTTGGTCAACAAATCACTCTGCACTTTTGAAGATAAAAAAATACATGCAATTGGTTATCTCATGATTTTGGAACAAAAGCTTAATTTGGTTGGGCTTGAAGAAAAAATATGTGAAAAAATTTCAGCCTCCTGGATACCAAGACCCTTGCTATCCTTTAGCTACCCAGGTGATAGAATAAATAATACTTATATTATTTAATAAATGCAGCAAAAATCTGTAAAATATTTGGGTAAAGCTTATTGAAAGGTTAATTGGTTTTGTGATAGTTTATTGTTATAAATCAATATAGATAAATTGATTATTAAATATTTTTATAGAGGGGCCACAATTATATTGGGGATCTTTAACACCTCTCTTCAGGGAATTCAATATGAAAACACATAGACCTGGTTACTTTGGGCCCTTTAGTTTAAAGGATATTTTTCCCAAAGATAATATGTATATAAAATACATGGTGGAGTGGCAGGGCTTTGTAACCAAGCTGCCACGACAGAGAAAGGATAAAAATACTCACTGGTATATTATTAAATCCTTTTGGTATCTGTTTGGACGTGCACTGATGGGTTAAACCTGTATACTGGGGTTATAAGGTTGTTCAGCAGTTTAAATTTATAAAAGAGGGTTGAGGAAAAATATTATTAATCAGAATAAAGCCATAAATCACGTAATTATCTCTTATCAGTATTTCATTAACTTGGCACGGTGTCTGGGTATAAATATAACTGGGTCTCTGGGTATCAATATCCTCTAAAGAGCTCTTTATTTATAGCTTTTGGAGTACCAATATTGTCCTTCTGAGGGGTACAGGGGCTCTAAGGGACTGACACTGAGGCTAGAAGGGTAACCAGTGTTATCCAGTCACGTTTTCTTGGTGCTGTAACAGGGGTAGAATCTAACTCCCTAGGGTATGGGAATTATTCTACTTTATAATTGATTTTTGGACGTGTGAATAACACTAATCTGTCCTTTTTATTTATTATTTAATTAATCATCCTTAGTAAATTTTCCCAGTAAGTTAATAATTATTTTAAAAGACATTCCTACTGATATTCTGATTTCAGGTGAGATCTCATTATGTATTGAATATTTGGAGTAAAGCCATGATATTGATCTTACTCCTTATTTTCGAAATTCAGTTGATTTACTAAAAGAATTACTTAAAAATGTAAGTCATGGGTATTCATGTAATATTTTAACATCATAAGTTTTCTTAGTATGTCACAAAATTGTTGATCTCTAGCAATTTTCATAATAGTATATTAAATTATTTTAATATATTTTTAGAAGTAGTCATTATATTATTTTTGGAATTTTTGGTACTTTGAATTATATTTAATAAAAAATACGTAAAAAGGTTATTTAAGTATTTTTTTATAATTTCATGTATTTTTAGACTATCTACTATCCACAGGAACAATTATTACATATTTATAATGTTCCCGTGTAGGTTGTAGCATGTTTATGCAGTACCTAGGTTTCTCAGGCCGCCTGTCACTTTTTCAACCCATAGTCCCGCGGCTGTGTACTTGTCAGAGGCCCAAGGCTGCGTACACGACTTTGAAAAAGTGAAAGACCTGTAGCTCAGCCGCGCGCGGGTGCATTGGCTGCTGCGGCTGTGTGCGGGAATTGTGACCACAATTCCGTCTGTAACTCCTGAAATATACACAACACCTCAATTCTGACTGAATTTTAGGTGTGAAACCTATACATGACAATACATGTGAAATATTTAATTGGCCAAAAAGTTCAATAGTAGTGCCGTGGTATTTTGGTCTTTTCTTCCTTAATTATTTAAAAATATAAGGAGTTGGATTTCAAGGGTGGGGTCAGTGAGTGATCCTACCCAATGTTGGGTGGAGAATCCATTCTTGCAATAATATTTATGGTTTTCCTACTCCTTCTTAGTTTAACTTTATTGTTATTATGTTTATGTTATTTCTGTTACTTTTGCAGCTTGATCTGCAATAGTAGAAAGCTGACAAAAAACTTCTCAAAAAAGGGGAATTTATGGGATAAATTCAGGAAAGCCAACTACAGGATAGGGACCCAATTGGATTGGGAATTTTATTTTTGAAAAAAATGAAGGGATTAAAGGATTCTAAGGACACCAGTTTGTTTGAAAAAGATTAAAAAAAGGATGAATTGCTACGGCAGTTTGGCAATTATGGCAATAGAGATGCAAAATAATAGCAGAGAAGCCTTTTTAAGATGATCAGATTTTAACATGGAAGGAATATTGGCATTTAAAAGTTCAGGTAGATGGCCAGAGGATTTTTTTCTTGTATGATATTATAGTTTTTTTGTATTGGCTATTTAAGGTAGTTTTTAAGGAGAATAAATCAAAAGTGTGGAGAAGTAAAGATTTTATAAAAATGCATAATTTTTCAAAGTATAGTCTATCAAGCAAATTTTGGCTGAAGGCCAATTTTGTACTTTTTTTATAAAGCACACATGGCACCCAAAAAAGTGATCTTTGCACCTATAAATTCGGCACCTTATCAAGCTCCCACACAGAAAACTTCACATTTTCTTGATAAAGCCGGCCTGGGTGCCATTCAAAGCTTGTCATGATGACCAATTAACTATTTCTTTCTGGGGTTTTTCATTTTAAAAAATTATGTAAAAAAGGTATTTCTTGCTTATTTTGTACATACATTGTTTTGTTTGAAGCAATGAAAACACAAAAAAATCATTTCTTTAAAAAAAATAAATCAAGAAAAATCATTTCTTCAAAAAAATAAATGAATAAATAAACTAGAAAATCAAAATAAATAAATTGAAAAAATGAAATAAAACTCAAGGAATTGCTAAGGTAGCTCCAGTAATGGGCAGCATCTTGCGGTGGGTTTGATAAAAAGAAGTTTTGTGAGAAATATTTTTTAGCTTGTTTCTTCAGTTCTGGCCTCATGAAAAACTTCTTTGATTTTTGGGACAAGCCCTCCTCAATTTTTTGGGAATTTCCTTGGAAATATTTTTTATTTTGTGGAATGAATACTAAATTGGGTTGAGTAAATGTAAATAGGTAGGCAGAAATTTGAAAAAAATTTATTTCAAATTCCAGAAATAATCTCACAATTTTTCATACCATTCTGCACAGTTAATTGGTGAATTACCCATGATAATGAATGATTCTGGAGGGGGGAATGAGACAAGTTGTGAAAAAAAGGCAAAAGTCTCTGGTTCATACCCCCTTTGCCTTGGCACCATCTGTGCTGAGGAGTTTGTGATAAAGATAAACCTCCTTGGAAAGGGCCCCCCTCAAGTTAATCTTCTTTACTTTGGGCACTACCCTCAAAACAGCAGGTATAACTTAAAAAAACATTAGAATTAAAGGAATAAGAAAAAACACAAACAAAAAAGGATAAAAAGAAATATGAACCTAATGGGGAATAGCCATTAGGCCTGCTTGGATGCAAGTCAAATATGGTATTATCAAAATATTTATTTTTTAAAAAAATAAACTTCACAACAATTGAAAAATTGGCTGGCTTCTCAGGAATATTTGGTTGGTTCCATGATGCCAGAATTTTGATCACCTGCTTCCCTTTAATATCAAAATCCTTGAGTAAGTTGCTTATTGCTTGGATTGTGAATTTCATTTCATTTTCATTCTTGAGGAAATTTTTCATTTCCTTCAGGTTTGCAGTGGATGGTTGGTAAATAAACATAAGTAGGATTGTTAGTGATTGGTCAAAAAACTTGGAAGTTTTTTTTGTTGACTTTGATGCATCCAAGGGTATATTAATGCCAAAAAATTTACTGATATAATTCCAATTACACCAAAAAGGGGTCATATTGGAGTCATTTCAGTAACTTATTTGACTATAATGACAGAAAATGATTTAATTTCCCATGCCAGGTAGCAAGGGTATCCCATGCCATGGTTTGGTGAACTATTATCCCAATCCATTTTGTGGCATAATAGGCATGTTTACCCCTGCCTCAACATGCCAGAGGGGTGGCAGGCTATTTGGGTGGCCCCACCATCAAAACAGCATAGCCTGTGCAATGTGGCTTTGACTGCATTGTAAAAAATACGGCTTCTTGGCAGGTTTTAAAAGGAATTCAAAACAATTGCTTGAGTTTTGTGGCAGTTTTGAAAAAACTACCAGGGTTTCCATGGGTTTCAAACTCACCCAGAGTTGGGTGAGGTGGTGGTGGTTCTTCCCCCCTTTTTTTCTTATAAATATATGGGGAAATGTTCAATTTGGAACCCTGGGGTTTCAACCGGGTGTGAAAAGCTATTCACACCCCATATGAGTCTTGAAAAGAGGATCAAAACCCATATGAAGTGTGAAAAAATGAAATAAATAAATTTTTAAAAAAATAAATAAGTGAAAAAAAATAAAAAAAAATAAGTCAATCAATAAACAAATAGATAAATAAATAAATGAATAAATAAAGACATAAATTAATAAGGCAAATGTTAAATTTGCAACCTCAGGGTTGCAAATGGGTGTGAATTGCTGTTCAAAACCCGTATGAATTGCAACCGGCAACTCACGTCCCAACAAGAAGCAAGCCAAGTTGCTCCCAACTTGCGCATCCCCAGGGGGTTTGAAAACCCCCAATTTCAACCCATTTTAAGTTTAAATTGGGGAATTGAAACCTAAAAATGGTTGCAATTGGGGGCTTGTGACCCCCAGGGGGGTGCATTAGTTGTGTTTGGGAGTCAGGCCTGTTTTCCAGGCCCATTTGGGGCAAAATAGCCCCAAGTGGGCCATTTTAGGGGGGAATTGGGGTAATCAGGAACCCCTGGACCACATTTGAGTGCTGTCAACCCAAATTTGGGGATCTGGCATACTATTTGGGACTTTTATTGGACCTTAAAAAGAAACTTGTGAATCAAACACTCTGCCCATTGGAAAAAAAACTCTTGACACAAACTGCATACACACACAACACATGCCCTTTGAATAAATCAATTTTTCTCAACCCAAAATGGAGCAACCTTTTGGAGTTGATGGATTTAAAATTGAATTTAATTTTGAATTGAAGTTAAATTTTGTTGGTTTATGGGAACAGTGGAAAGCCCAAGCCCTCCCAGATTAAACATTGCTATGTGAAAGGAATTAATTAAAAGTGTACTTAACAAAGCTTTGGTGGAATTTAGGGATTCGGGTTGGGAGTTGGAAAAGAAAACATTGGAAGACCCAATTTCATCCTCATCTAGGGTTACAATTGAGGAAAAATATTTTTATTCACAACTGGAAAAAGATGTTTTGTCACAACTGGATTTGACTAAAGGTGGTGGGTCACATTTCATATGTCATTTGACTGAGAAGGATTTGGCTTGATCAATGCTAATTTAACCATGTAACTATGTAACTAAGAATTTTCAGACATGCTTGACCCTCCTCCTGTGAGAGCTTTTGCTAGTAGGAAAGAACCCAGGATTTATTTTCAAAAATGGGTAGCCATGCATGGCTGCACATTGACAAATTTAAAGCCAAGGAAATATAAATGCATTGATCTTGCATGTAACAGATTTGGGGTCTATGAAGGGCCATGCCTCACCCAAGGCAAAAGGAAAACTCACACAAGGAAAGTTGGTTTTCAATTCATGATCCATGCAATTTGGAGAGTAGCAGATACCATGTGGCATCTCTCCATTAGAAATGGCCTAAACAATCATCAACCATCTGGAAGCCCTTCAGCGCATCCTCAACTGGTGAGAATCTCTGTTCAAAAATTTGATAAACTTAAAGAAGGAATAAAAGATGGGCTCAATAAAATTCAAATAAAAATGAAATTGAGAATGATGAATGGTGGAGAATACAGTTATGATAGAACAATCTATACCACTAAGTGGAAGGTTTAGCTATCAGAACTGGATGGGAAAGTTTTATGGACGCTCTATTGAAAATGCTCCAGGAATCCCAGTGGGTTTCCAGGTCAAAATTTGGTGGAGAGGGTAACCTAGAGGCCCTTTTCTTGGCTCATCCTGAGTCTATAAAACTTTGCAAAAAAAAAAAGCATATTGATTTGTTGGATTGTACCTATAAAACAAATAGGTACAACATCCCTCTATTGCATGTTGTAGGAATGACAGCCAAAAAGAAAAATCTTACAAATGATTTTGTTTTTATAACCAAAGAAACCTATGAGTTCCACATTTGGGATATGAATGCAATAAAGAAGTTGGCTTATGACCTGAGAGGCTTCCCGAATTATTTGTGACAGACCGTGAAAAATCTCTGATTGGTTCTATAGAACATAGTTTCCCTGAGTAATCCAGACAGTTCTGCTGCTGGAACTTGTCTAAAAAAATTCAAGCAAACTTTAAAGTGCGCTTCAGTAAGTACAATGAAGGATAGAAAAGTTTCATGAATCTGTGCTCAAAGTTTGGGGCCTCTAAAAACAAGGGGGAGGAAGAATTCAATGATGTGGAGCCCAGAGTATTCCAATTTATTGCTTATTCTACTAATCTCTTCTGGGATTGCTTACTTTGAAACTTGTATACAGTGTTTCTTGAAAGAAAATGAGGATGTGCTTGATTATATGGGAAAGAAACTTTTCCCTATCAAAGAGAAGTTTGTAATGGCATGGAATTTTGTAAACCCTGACTTTGGAAATAAAACAAGGGTGATGATAAATTCACAACTCCCAGTCGTGTGGGAGTTGTGTAGGGCCCCACACGAGCTGTGGGAGTTGTGTGGGGCCCCACAAAACCTGTGGGAGTTGTGCAGGGCCCCACACAACCGGTGGGAGTTTTTTAGGGCCCCGCACAACCGGTGGGAGTTTTGTAGGGCCCATCAACGCGTGGGGCCCCTAAACTACTCCAAAGGGTTGTTCCAAACACCCGCAACCCCTGCGGGGGCATATACCCCCCATAATGGGCATTTTTGATTTTTGTACCTCTGTACACAACCATTTAGACTTGTGTACGGGGGTATACAACCACCCTGGGGTTGTTTAAAAATTTTTTCTTTTTATTTTATTTCATGTTTGATATTTTATATTTTATATTTTTGTTTTTTTAAACCAAAAAATAAACATTTTTTGATATTTTGGTTGATTTCTGTTTTTTTTTTTTTTTTTTATTTTTTTTTGAAGCCTGCAATTCTTTTTGTTGTGTCAAACGGAACACAACTAGATTTGAGTTATTTACAACCCTACATGACTTCAATGTAGTCATGCGTGATGCCACACAAAACTGAACCATGATTTGGGGGCTACACAAATGCATTCAAGTAATGTGGAGGCTACACAAGTTGATTTTAGTTGTGTGGCATTCAACAAGGCCCATTTCAGTTGTGTAGCATGCCAAATGGCCCATTTGAGTTGTGAAGCATGCCACATGGCCCATTTGAGTCGTGCAGCATGCCACACAGCCCATTTGAGCTGTGTAGCGTGCCACAAGGCCCATTTTATTTGTGTATAATTCCACAAGGCCCATCTGAGTTTTGTAAACGACTCAAAGAGTCGTGAATTTAACATTAACCATAAAACAATGTACTGGGTAGAAGGGGCCCATGCTACTTTCAAACAATTACTTGTGGAATCTTTGGGAAAAATTATGTATGTGTGGAAAAACCTTGAAGGAACCATTGAAAGAAAAATCAAATCAGTTCATGCTTCAATTAAAAACTCTTGAATAAAAATTAAAAAAAAGTCATCCAAAAGAACTGTTACATTTGGGATATAAATTGATGATTGATGCAATAAAACTCATAGGGGAAAAATTTGAGAATTTAAAGTGCAATCATGATGACAAGGTGTTCTCAAATGATTCTTAAAAAACAATGGGCTTGCCATGTTCCCACATTCTAGGTGAACTTTTAGCATCAAGGGGATCTGTTGTTACAGAGGATGTTCATCCACAGTGGCAGTTAGACTATGACCCTTCCAATGAATTAAGTGGGGTTTTTTGAAGGGTACCAATAATTGTATTGAAAGATTAATTATTGGATTCAAAGATTAATTATTAGATTGAAAGATTAATTATTGGATTGAAAGATTAATTATTGGATTGAAAGATTAATTATCGGATTGAAAGATTGATTATTGGATTGAAAGATTAATTATTGGATTGAAAGATTAATTATTGAATTGAAAGATTAAATATTGGATTGAAATATTAATTATTGGATTGAAAGATTAATTATTTTAATTAAAAAGTGATAACTGTTTTGGTTTTTGAAACTTTTAAACAGATCCAGGTCATGATGAAGAATCTATAATGTTTAAAAAGTGGAATTTCATGTATATGGAACATCCTAAAGAATTCAGGTTGGATATTCTGAGGTCAATGCTCATGTGTACAGCCTCTTGGATTTTCCAGCCAAGTCTTGAGCCAAAGGTGTTAAGTTCAAGGCGCAGTTGAACCAAATTGAAATCAACTTTTTGTAAAATTTCAAAATTTGAACATGTTGAAAGAGCAATTAAGAGGTAAAAAAAAGTTTAAAAGGGGACCAAAAAGACCAAAGATAGCAAGTCTTTTATTTTGAGAAATTTTCATTTTTATGGTTTAATGAACTAACTGATAGGAAAATGATTTCTTTAGTGCAAGGAAGGAACTTAGATAAATATCTGAATTTCATAGTTCAGAGGAAGGGAATGAAAAAAGGGTTAAAGGGGGACCAAAAAGACCAAAGATAGTAAGTCTTTTATTTTGAGAAATTTTCATTTTTATGGTTTAATGAGCTGATGGAAAAACAGTTTCTGTAGTTCAAGGAAGGCTCTTCATCTGAGTTTCTAGTTCAGTGGAAAAGACTGAAAGTTCATTAGGGTTTCTTCCATGTGAATCAGAATCCTTATTGAACAAGGAACTAGAAGAAATGGAGGAGTCAAATGGAAGCTTATTTTTGGTAAGTGTTGTTTCCTTTAATAAGATTATAATTTTGACTAAGTAAATTTTTATTGTAGGATCCAAGGGTGAATTACCTCAATCAAATACCTGAGAACTTGCATAAGCTCTTGGGAAAGGTTTGAATCCATTTGGTGACAGAAATTGTGGATTTAGAGTCATTTCTAAATCACTTGGCTATGATGAGCATGGATAGTTGAAAATACCAAAATAAATGATTAAAACATTGAGGAAAAAGAAGAAGCACTATTCCAAGATCCTTATTGGAATTGAAGATGTTGAAAATATATAACAAAGACTTCATGTTAATGAAATAAATGAAAAGATTCCCTCTTCAAAATGGCTTTCAAGTTGGATATGGGTCAAATAATAGCCAATAGTTACTGAAGAACAATATGTTTCATTCCATTTGATTCATGTTGTACTTAAAATCCTATGAAAATGGGTGTAAAAGAACAATCAGATCCTATTTTTGTTGTCTTTTTGAACAATAATCACTGGGTTCATCTTGCACTTGAGGGAGACATGATTCAAATCCCGCTCATTGTTTCCCAACCTGCTTTGTTGAATTGGAGAAAAGCTGTTGTTTGGTTTGACCATTTAAAATAAAAACTTGAGTTGTGTTCTAATTTAGAAAAATTATTTTAAATTCATCATTTGGGTTTGAATTCTGATTCTGATCTTGTAATTCTATTAATATAAATGGTTATCACATTTTGAACATCATTATTTTGAGTGTTTTGAATGAGATTTTATTGGAAAGTACATTCAATTTGTTTTGGGCTGACCACATCATAAGGAGTATTTTTACTTCTTGTGATGGGATTGGCTTAGCAGTTTTTTTTGGTGTTTTTAATTCAGGGCTATTCAAGTTGAACTTGTATTTTTTGGGACTTTTACTTTAGGGCTATTCAATTTGAACTTGTATTTTTTGGCAATTTTACTTTAGGGCTGCTCCATAGACTCTTTCATGGTTTATTTAATTTTTGGTGTTTTTACTTTAGGGCTTGTCAAGTTGAACTTACTTGTATTTTTTCTTTGACCAATGTTAAATTTGCAACCTTGCAACCCCACTCACTACCAAAAGAAGGTTGCCTGGCGGAATTTGCAACCCATTTGAGTCGCAAAAAAGCATTTGCGACTCAGGTGGGTTGTGAATGGCCATTTTCCACCCATTAAGGGTAGCAAACCGCGCCACGCAACCCATTTTGGGTAGTGAATGGCAAAGAAAACAGTTTTAATGTAATTATTTATTTCATTTTATTTATATATATATTTTTCTATATTTTTAGTTTTATTTTTATTTATTTATTTAATTTATTTTTGATAAATTTATTTATTTTTTTATTCATTTCTTTTAATTTAAATTTATTTAAATTTTTTTAATATTTTTATTTTTAATTTAATTAATTAATTAATTTTTTATTTAATTGATTTATATATATATATATATATATTATATTTTATATTCATTTTTGATTGAATGCATCAATTTGTTTTTTATTTATTTTATTTATTTATTTATTTATTTATTTGATTATTTTTTATTAAAATAAAGCAAAGAAATAAGATAACAAAAACTAAAAAAAATGTTTCAAAAGAACATATATATCCATTGGCCACTCAGATGGGTTTCAAATGGCCATTTGCGACTCAGATGGGTCGCAAATGGTGTTTAGCGCCCCATTTGAGGCGCCAGGGTGGAAAATTGAGCATTGGCATTTCTCTTTTTATTCCTTTTCTGTTGTTTTGCTAATGAATAATAATATTTGTTTATTTTTGTTTATTTTTGTTTATTTTTGTTTATTTTTGTTTATTTTTGTTTATTTTTGTTTATTTTTGTTTATTTTTGTTTATTTTTGTTTATTTTTGTTTATTTTTGTTTATTTTTTTTTATTTTTGTTTATTTTTGTTTATTTTTGTTTACTTTTGTTTATTTTTGTTTATTTTTGTTTATTTTTGTTTATTTTTGTTTATTTTTGTTTATTTTCGTTTATTTTTGTTTACTTTTGTTTACTTTTGTTTATTTTTGTTTATTTTTTTATTTTTGTTTACTTTTGTTTACTTTTGTTTATTTTTGTTTATTTTTGTTTATTTTTTTGTATTTTTGTTTATTTTTTATTTTTGTTTAATTTTGTTTACTTTTGTATATTTTTGTATATTTTTGTTTATTTTTGTTTATTTTTGTTTATTTTTGTTTACTTTTGTTTATTTTTGCTTATTTTTGTTTGTTTTTGTTTATTTCTGCTTATTTTTGTTAATTTTTGTTAATTTTTGTTAATTTTTGTTAATTTTTGTTTATTTTTGCTTATTTTTGTTTATTTTCGCTTATTTTGTTTATTTTTGTTTATTTTATGTTTATTTATGTTTATTTTTGTTTATTTTTGTTTATTTTTGTTTATTTTTGTTTATTTTTGTTTATTTTTGTTTATTTTGTTTATTTTTGTTTATTTTTGTGTATTTTTGTTTATTTTTGTTTATTCCTGTTTATTTTTGTTTATTTTTGTTTATTTTTGTTTATTTTTGTTTATTTTTGTTTTGTTTTGTTTATTTTTGTTTATTTTTGTTTATTGTTATTCATTTTTGTTTATTTTTGCTTACTTTTCTTCATTTTTGTTTATTTTTGCTTATTTTTCTTCAGTTTTCATTATTTTTCATTATTTTTCATTATTTTTCATTATTTTCATTATTTTTCATGATTTTTCATTACTTTTCATTTTTTTTCATTTTTTTTTCATTTTTTTTCATTTTTTTTCATTTTTTTTTCATTTTTTTTTCATTTTTTTTCATTTTTTTCATTTTTTTCATTATTTTTCATTTTTTTTCATTATTTCTCATTATTTTTCATTATTTCTCATTATTTTCATTATTTTTCATTATTTTTCATTATTTTTCATTGTTTTCATTTTTTTTCATTATTTTTCATTTTTTTTCATTATTTTTAATTATTTTTCATTATTTTTTATTATTTTTCTTTATTTTTCTTTATTTTTCATTATTTTTCATTATTTTTCTTTATTTTTCATTATTTTTCATTATTTTTCATTATTTTTTGTTATTTTTCATTATTTTTCATTATTTTTCATTATTTTTTGTTATTTTTCATTATTTTCCATCATTTTTCATCATTTTTCATTATTTTTCATTATATTTCATTATTTTTCATTATTTTTCATTATTGTTCATTATTTTTCATTATTTTTCATTATTTTTCATTATTTTTCATTATTTTTCATTATTTTTCATTATTTTTCATTATTTTTTGTTATTTTTCATTATTTTTCATCATTTTTCATCATTTTTCATTATTTTTCATTATTTTTCATTATTTTTCATTATTTTTCATTATTGTTCATTATTTTTCATTATTTTTCATTATTTTTCATTATTTTTCATTATTTTTCATTATTTTTCATTATTTTTCATTATTTTTCATTATTTTTCATTATTTTTCATTTTTTTTTCATTTTTTTCATTTTTTTTCAAGATTTTCCTTGTTTTTCTTTCTTTTTCTTTCTTTTCTTTCCTTTTAATTTTTTTCTCTATTTATCTCTATTTTACTCTATCTTTCTTTATTTTTCTGTATTTTTCTTTATTTTTTCATTATTTTTCATTATTTTTCATTATTTTTCATTATTTTTCTTTATATTTCTTTATATTCCTTCATATTTCTTTATTTTTCTTTATTTTTCTTTTTTTCTCCATTTTTCTTTATTTTTCTTTATTTTCCTCCATTTTTCTTTATTTTTCTTTATTTTTTCTTTATTTTTCATTATTTTTCATTATTTTTCATTATTTTTCATTATTTTTCATTATTTTTCATTATTTTTCTTTATATTTCTTTATATTTCTTTATATTTCTTTTTTTCTCCATTTTTCTTTATATTTCTTTATTTTTCTCCATTTTTCTTGATTTTTGTTTATTTTTTTTGATTTTTTTATTTCTCTTTATTTTTATTTATTTTTCTTTCTTTCTTTATTCTGTTGATTGTTGTTCTCACGATGTTCTATCTGTTATCTGTCACATTCTTGTTATGTCTTCTTCTTTTATTTTCTTTGTCTTCTCACATACTTTTCATGATCTAGGACATGTCCCACGCACTGTCGCGGCTGTTGTCCGTCTCACTACATTTCACTGCCTGCCACTTGTGTGAACTTTGACTCATCCGCTGAAAGACCCGACTGGTACTCTCTACTTGGTCTCATCTACTTAATCTTGTACTTGATTATTCTCATCCTATGTCTTGTCCTCTCCTTCCTTCATTACTGTGCGATCACTCATGGCAAATCGACTAATCAACTCAATCGGATTAGATTTGTAATCGACTTCAAACTCGCAAACCAGATCATCCTCAAGACTACAATAGCCGGGTAGGCGTCAATGTTGACTCTAACTTCATCTCAACCTCAGGATGAAACTGACCTCTCATTCAATCAGCTCTCATCCACCAGCATAGTTCCGTCATACCTCAGTTTCCAGCGTCACTTCTCTACGTAGTCCTCTTTAGGGCCATAATCCTGCCCGTAGAGACATTGTTCCTGTTTTTTTTATTTTCTTTCTGTCTTATGTTTTATCTTTTTCTGGTTTCTGATCATTTCCTGAAATATTTGAAATCTATCAGCCTGGTTCAGGTTTATTATTCCAGATTATCCTTTACACGGTTAAAAGCCGAATAATGGATCACCCGAGCTCAACCAACTTGGAAAGATCTTCTGAATCACCTGGACCAGGAGTCAATGGCAATTTCAAGGCACTGGCGCTCAAGTCCCTGATGGAATCCACTCCCCTATTGACAGAAACCAATTACTCAATTTGGAGGAAGAAAATGGAATTTCTATTCAAGATGAGAGGCATCCTGGAACTAGTCAACTCCCACGATCCTCAAGCTGAGATTCCTGATGACAACAAAATGGCCGGATACTTAATGTCTAAACTAGACCCAAGTACTCACACCAACATTATAACGCCTGAAAATGAGGATTCTATGAAACAAATTTGGATGGCAGCTAAAAATCATTTTGCTTCAAGTCAGGCTGCCAACCGGGCCAAAATGTTCTTTAATTTTCTCTATCTTGGATTCAACCCTACCGACATCGATAGCTTTGTTACCTCAGTTAAGGCACATCTTGGAAAATTGGAAGAAGTTGGTATTACTCTTCCTGACAATATCCTCAGTTATCTTATTCTGTTCAAGCTTCCGGATTCTCTCAAGGCAGTGAGATTGCAGATCATGCATTCAGGCAGTGATTTGACTGTCAATCTAGTTCTGAATCATCTAATACAGCACAAGAATGAGATGCAATCAAAATCTGTCGAGACTATGGATACAAATTCAGCTCTATTTCACTGTAACAACTCGAAAGAACACAAAATGCCCAAATGTGAGAATGGAAAGCACAATCCGGCTGTCAAATCTCATCATGCCTCCTCCTGTTGGGTCAAATTCCCTGAACTTCGACCCAATCAATCCTCCAATAAAGGATGACGAAGTTTCAGGAAGAAGCAGCCTGCTGAATCCCATTACCATGATTATGCCTTCTTTTGCATATCCAATCAAAATTTACAGTCTCACTCTACTCGATACATCCTGGACAGTGGATGCTCAATTCACATGTTCCACGATCAAAAATCTTTCCTGTCACTGACCGAGAAACCTGGAGAAGAATTTATCAATACCGGGAAGAAGGGGGAAGGAATTGCCATCAGAGGGATTGGTACGGCTGTCATAATCAGCTGAGGAAAGACTATCCATCTCAAGAATGCAGCCTGGGTTCCTGAAGCCACTGTCAACCTAGTATCTATGGGTGCTTTACTACTGAAGGGCTGTACTCTTTGAGTTAACTCTAGAACTGAACCTCCTACCTTTGCATTGCGTCAATCCAAATCTCCAGTTCTAATTGGTAGTGTCAAAAATAATCTATTAATCATTACTGCTGCAGATTACTCAAACACTGGTTGACCTATCCCAACTGATACTCCGGCTCTGAAAATCTCCTCCTGTTATTTTTCTTTGTTGGATCTACATGAACTTCATCTTAAACTTGGCCACGCCAGCATGGAACAAGTTGAAAAACATCTTGGACATTTGTTTGACAAGGAAACGTTGAATTCCTTTGAGTGCCTGGCCTGCAAAAAGAGCAAGATAAAACAAGCTCCCTTCAATAAGGAGCAACTTCCAGCAACTAGGGTTTTTGATTGTCTTCAAATGGATTTAATGGGACCTCTTAACCCCGTTAGCAAAGGTGGTATGAGATTTTCGCTTACTATTGTGGATAACAAATCCGGTTACATCTCAGCTTTTCCTCTTCCTTCAAAGGATGCGGCTGCTGAGACTATAAAATTTGTAATCGAAAACAAGGCAAAAAAGAAAAGAAGATATCCAATCAAAATAGTCACTGACGGCGGTGGAGAATTTGTGAACAAAACTCTCAAAAGCTTCTTCAATTCCAAGGCAATCAATCACTTAATAAGCGAGCCATATCACCCCCAACATAATGGTAAGGCTGAAAGAGCCAATCGCACAATCATGGAATCCTTAAGGTCCATTTTCAGTGCCTCAAAAATTCCCAAATCCTGTTGGCACGTTGTTATACAAAGTTGTTGCCTGGCTTTAAATCAAATCCCATCAGAGAAAGGAGGACTCTCAACATGGGAAATGCTTCATGAATCTAAACTTCCAGTGGACTACCTTAAGCCAATTGGATCCAACATCATCTTTCTTCTCAACGATTGAAACGTTAAGTCAAAACTAAACAAAAAAGGAGAAGAAGGTTTGCTAATTGGCTAAAACCCCAGATTTTACTCTTACAAAGTCCTATTGAAGAATGGCAAAATCATCAAAACGAAGCATATTAAGTTTCTTAAAAATCAGCCATTTGACAAGTCTTGGCAACTCGACTGTGACATTTTAACAGAACAAAATCATCCCAATGTGTCCATGGACCAATCATCTGCAGCTGTTGAATCGACAACTGTCCAATTTGAACCAGAAGATTCCAAACCAATTATTGATGAACCAAATGAAGACTGCTCTTCAGAATCAAGTTTGGGTCACTCTTCCACCAATGTCCTCAAATCACTGCAGCCAAAGCTGAGAGATTGGTCCAAGTTGAAGGCACTGGAGCGTTACGGATGTTATCACAATAACTTGCTGCAGAAAATTCATGAAGCACTGAAACTAAACAAATGGCAACCTCAAATCAAGAAAGAGCTGGACACAATTGAAGAACTAGGCGTCTGGGAAGACGCGGAAGATTCAGAAGTTGTTAAACCACTCAATACAACCTGGGCCTTCCGATGCAAGAAAGAACTTCACTCTGGTGAGACCTCTCTGAAGGCTTGGGTTTGTGTACAAGGATTTAATCAAAGGTTCGGTATTGATTACTTTGAAACATTTGCCCCTACAGGCAAGGTTGCATCACTGCGCGCATTACTCAGCTACTCCGTCGATAAACATCTAAATATTCTTCAATTCGACATAAAAGGAGCCTTTCTACATGCGCCCCTGGATGAAGATGTGTTCATCAAAACTCCGGCTGGATCTAAAAGAACATCTAAGTTTTTAAAACTCAAGAAATCTTTGTACAGATTGAAGCAAGCTCCGCTCAATTGGTAAAAGACCTTGAGCTCCTGGATAAAAGAAAAAGGCTTCAAAGAAAGCGACAGCAATCCTTGTCTCTATCTTCATAAAGACAAAGTCACCGCGCTCTTTTTCCATGTAGATGATCTCGTAGTGGTTGGAGACACGGAAGGGTTCAAAGCAAAATTTCTGCGGCGGTTCAAAGATTCTTCTGCTCATAAAGTTGATACGTTACTGGGCATGAAGGTAGATGTTGGCCCAAACAGTATTTCTATTTCTCTTCAAAATCACATTAAAAAAGGCTTAGAAGAAATGAATTTACTGGATGCGAAACCAATGAAAAATCCCTGTACCTCCGGGCTACATCTTCAACCTGCCACCGATCAAGAAGCAGAAGATTTCAAAAAGCTGAACAGAAATTATTGATTGCCAATAGGACGTCTCAACTTAATCCCCACTCTAGCTTGGCCAGACATCAGCTATGCTGTCTCCAATCTGGCTTGTTTTTCCGAAAATCCTGGCATCACGTACTGGAAAGAGGTAGAGCACTTTTGGAGGTATTTACTCAAAACAATTGATTACCAACTGGTATTCCAAGCTAAAACCCCTGCGACTCAACTGGTCATTTATAGTGATGCGACCTGCGGAGACGATCCTACGACTTGACTATTGCAGACTGGCTTCCTTTGCTTACTTAAAGGATCTCCAATCTACTGGACCAGCAGACAACAAAGGAGCATAGCTCACTCTTTGACCAAATCAGAGTGCAATGCTCTGTTGGCTGGACACCTGGAGGGTAGATGGATAAATCATCTGATCAGCGAAATTTGGAGGACAAAGCCCTTGGCTCCGATTCACCTCATCAACAACAAAGGTTTGAATGATAAAATTAAAAAATTTGGCTGCAATTCTCACGCTAAATACATCAACATCAAGCTAAAAAGTCTCCGAAATGACTGGAACAATCAATTAATTGAAATTAAATTAATTTCATCCCAAGATATGCTAGCAGACTCATTAACCAAAGCTGCCAGCACTGCTGCAGTAGAACGGCTTGTCAGGTATGTAGGAGCATAAAAACATCCTGTTGTTGAGATGAGCGGGCATGTTGATTGTTGTTCTCACGATGTTCTATCTGTTATCTGTCGCATTCTTTTTATGTCTTCTTCTTTTATTTTCTTTGTCTTCTCACATACTTTTCATGATCTAGGACATGTCCCACGCACTGTCGCGGCTGTTGTCCGTCTCACTACATGTCACTGCCTGCCACTTGTGTGAACTTTGACTCATCCGCTGAAAGACCCAACTGGTACTCTCTACTTGGTCTCATCTACTTAATCTTGTACTTGATTCTTCTCATCCTATGTCTTTTCCTCTCCTTCCTTCATTACTGTGCGATCACTCATGGCAACTCGACTAATCAACTCAATCGGATTAGATTGGTAATCGACTTCGAACTCGCAAACCAGATCATCCTCAAGACTACAATAGCCGGGTAGGCGTCAATGTTGACTCTAACTTCATCTCAACCTCAGGATGAAACTGACCTCTCATTCAATCAGCTCTCATCCACCAGCATAGTTCCGTCATACCTCAGTTTCCAGCGTCACTTCTCTACGTAGTCCTCTTTAGGGCCATAATCCTGCCTGTAGAGACATTGTTCCTGTTTGTTTTATTTTCTTTCCGTCTTATGTTTTATCTTTTTCTGGTTTCTGATCATTTCCTGAAATATTTGAAATCTATCAGCCTGGTTCAGGTTTATTATTCCAGATTATCTTTTACATACTCTTCTTTATGTTTTTTCATTTTTATTCATTTTAACTTATTTTATTTTCAATGTCTTTCCTGTTTTTTTCTTTTTACTTTTTTTTCCACTTTTGGGTTGTGAACAGCTGCTCACAACCCATTTTAGTTAGTTGAAAGCCCCTTGAAACCCATTTTTTGGTGTGAAAAACTTGTATAGGGTTTCAAATTTAACATTGCCCATACATACATATATATATATTGTATTTTGATTTAATTCAAAAATTGATAAAAGTTTTCACTGCAGGTTTGAAACGCTCCCATACTTGGGTTATGTGGTTGTGGTATTCCCCCAAATTTCTCTTTATCTCATATACATATATAAATATCCATTTTTTTCATAATTATTATTATTATTTGGTTCAAAAATGATAAAATGCTTCAACACAGGTTTAAACCTGTCAAATACATGGGTCAGGTGGTGGCAGGCCCCCCCTCACCAAGTATTCATTATAATTATCATGTATATAGGGCATTATTTTCCTCACACATCCAACCTTTTATTTCATGAATTTCAATGTTGCTGCGCGGTCACACCCCTTTGGTATTTCACTCAAAAATACTTTATTTCACGCAAAATTCAAGAATTCATTTTCTTCAAATTCTGGCTGCGCAGCCCCGTAGCAGCGGGTCCAACCAAATTCTTTGGTAATTTTTGAGCCATTAGAGCCCCTTCAAAAATGAAATCAAAAAATGAAAAAATTCTGTAAAAACAAATTTTTGCATGTGTTTTTGGATCCTTATTTTGGCTATTTTCACTGTTTTTTTTTTTTTGTTATTTCAGCTTCCAAAACTTTTGAACAACATTCAAATAGTCTTCCAATATTCTTCTCATGTTTTTTGGATTTATCCTTTCACCTTAAAAAATTCCTTCAAAAAACACAAAAAATCAAAAAAATCAAAATTCTCTTTGCAAATTAGAAACTTTTTATTTTTCATTTTTGTTTAATTCTTTTGGTTAATTAAATCAATTGAAAAGCTAAAACAAAATTCAAAGAACATTCAATTTTTTTTTCATTTTTTTTGAATGTATCAAATTACCTTAAAAAATTCCTTCAAAAAAAGCAAAAAATTTAAAAAATTCAATTTTCTCATTTAACTTTTGGATCCTTATGTTTGACATTTTGACTGTTTTTTTTTTTGTTTTTTCAAGATTTGAGAATTTTAGGAGAACTATTCAATGGATTTTCATTTTTTTTTCAGCATTTTTGGATCTCATTTTTGACCTTTGAAAATTCCATCAAAAAACCAAAAAAATTGAAAAATTCACTCTTCTTTGAGCCCTTCACATGCATATATTCAATATGACTGAAATTCCTTTCCTGGGACCACCACCCATCTTGGAGCGCCCCAATTGTCTTATAAAAAACCCCCTTGAC
The DNA here is from genome assembly GCA_025617555.3 of Puccinia polysora. Taxonomy (NCBI): domain Eukaryota; kingdom Fungi; phylum Basidiomycota; class Pucciniomycetes; order Pucciniales; family Pucciniaceae; genus Puccinia; species Puccinia polysora. The sequence continues at coordinate 20,431,914 of CM062634.1, read as the reverse complement.
CTGTTCCACCCTCCCATCACCCCCCACCACACCATCCCACTACCATAACATACCACACCACACCATACCATACCACACCATACCATACCATACCATACCACACCATACCACACCATACCATACCACACAATACCATACCACACCATACCATACCACACCATACCATACCACACCATACCACACCACACCACACCACACCCCACCACATCACATAAAACCACACCACACCACACCACACCCCACCACACCTTTTCACACTACACCACCAACCACTCATCAAAACAACTTAACACTCCAGATACTTCCAAACAAGAACATCTCTTTTTCCAATTGCTCAAGAAAACATCCAGACACTTTTCAGAACTGTTTCAACTGTATCACCAGGCCCATCCTTCATTATCTCATCTAATCAAAACAGTGATTCAAATAATCTTGCTCCTTATTTATCTACTCAAAATCTTGATTCCACTCCTCTGGCCCCTCCTCCTGAGCTATCATATAATTGAAAGGAGGAGCTGGTTGAGGCTATCCAATCATGGGCAAATTCCAATGGATATGCCTATCTACCAGAGTATCAAATTGCAAGAATCAAGCCTACAATTACAAATGTGATAAATCTGGGGAATATAAACCCAGAAAAGATACCTCCAAATTAACAAAAATCAAGAAAGACCAATTGTCCTTTCAGTTTATCAGAGAATTTTTCAAAAAGATTGGGTTTTTGGGTGGTGAAAGTTTTATGTCCAGAGCACAACCATCCACCTTCCATTGATCCTTCCACTCATCCCATCCACACTAGAATCCAAGGGGAGAAAAAGGAGGTGGTTGAAAATTCATCCAAAGCAGGAGTGCCCCCTTTAAAAATTCTCAACACCCTTATACAAAAATCATCATCACCTATCCATACAAATCTCCCTTCAATTTACACCAAAAGATCCCATATACAAAAACATGCCCTTGATGGAAAAAATCCTGTTAAAACACTCATACTGGAACTCAGTAATTCTTCTTTTTACTAAAAAATGAACAATTTGGATGGTCAAATTACTTCATTATTTATTTCACACCCTGATTCCATGAAACTTCTCAACCTTTTCCATACTCTCATTATGATGGACTGTACATATAAAAACCAATAAATTTGGAATGCCCCTTATTCATATTCTTGGGATAAACAATTCTGCTAGAAGCTTCTCAGTTGCATTATTTTTTGTGTCTCAAGAGAAAAAACAGAACTATGATTGGGCCCTGACTCAACTTCAGGAAATATTTGAAGATAAAGACTTAGTGTGATTGTGAAAGACAAGGAACAAGCACTTATTAGATCAATTGAATCAGTTTCCCCTTCCTCTGATCATTTTCTCTGTGTCTTGCAAATTTTCAAGAATATTCAAAATCATTGCAGGAAGCAATTTAAATCTGAAGATGAATGGAAGCTATTCCAGAAATAATTGCATAATTTGGTCTATTCAAAATCTGAATCAAGCTATCACAAAAAGTTCAAAAAACTTTCTCTGGTCAGGAACCCTCCCACTTCTGACTACCTTCTTGACAACTGGATTCCTCCAAAAATAAAATTTGTTTCCTATTTTAAAAAAAAATACTTTCAATTTGGAAACACAAGTAAATTGAGAATAGAAGGTTCTCACTCCTACATTAAAAGATTAATCAATTCTTCTATTGGCTGTTTCTATAATTTAGTTCAAAGAATTTACAGTTCCATCACCATCCATACCTGTGAGAGAGCCATTGAATCCTCTCACCAATAATTCAAGCGTTTCATTGGTTTGCCTCACTGTGTGGATCATCTTTCTGGAAAGATCTGCCACTTTGCCCTCAGAATTGTTCATTCATCTCATCAAGTTCCTGATTCTTCCACCAATTGCAAAAACTGTGATTACTCCTCTTACATCGGTATATCATGTGTTCACAAAGTAAAATTGGCCATCAGAAAGGGTGCACTCTTCCAACCTGATAGTTTTTATCCTCAATGGCATTTCAAAGCTCTCATCTCAGTAATTTGTTCTTTTTTTGGGGGGGATTCAATATCAAATGAATAATTTCCTGATTGATTTTGATTTTCCTTTCTCCAGTTAACTTTAAACCCTTAAAAAATTGAAGATTCAGAAAAACTTGAAGTTCCAACCAAAGAAAGTAATGAAAAACTATATTTCACTGAACTGTTTGAATCATTGAACAAGTTGCTACCTGGAGAAAAGCTAAATTATCTGGGTGAAAACATGAAGCTGCACAGTGGAAGATATCAAATTATCCTGATTGAAGAGCCAAATTCCACTCAAAGATGCACAATTTTTTGGACAAAAAAATATATCAACATTAATAATTAATTATTTTTTCTTATGTGTTCAGGTTTCCAGAAGGTGCAAGGCCATCCAAGGGAAGGGGAAGGGAGAAAAGAAGGAGGAATCAGAGGAAGAGATAATTTTATAACTATAATTATTTTTTCTGCAATGGTTTGTTTTTTTTTGATGAGTCCTTCTCATTTTTTAACATAGAGTGAATTGCGGACTGAAGAGGAATATTCAAAAGATGAAGAGGTGCCATATTTGGATGAAGGGGAAGATTCAGAAGATGAATAGCTGCCAGATGTGGATTTAATTAAGATTTTGAGCTTTCCATTTCTTTTATTTTTGGCTAACTTTTTGGATATTATTTTTCATTAATTTTTTCATTCAAACATTTATCAGAGGTCTAGAACCATTGTGAATAAGCAATTTTCTTCTCCTGAATACAATCCTGGGCCAAGATTAAAGAGACTATAGGTATCCAATGAAGATGGTGATTCCCCTTAATATTGTCCTGGGGGGAAGGTATTAGCTGCCCCAACAATCAGTGAGAAAGTGAGTAAATTTGGTATTTTCTAATTTTTTTAATTTTGTCAAATTTCTTTTGGGTTTTTCCTCTAGGTTTACTGCACATTATCTTATTCTTCTTCTGGAATATTTGACCAAGTATCAATTGAAGAAGTGAGTATTATCTTTACTCCATATTTTCCATTATAAAAAATTCTGATTTTTGGTTTTATCTCCAATACAAAGATTCCATTTCCCCAAAAACAGCCATTCCACCTATCTCCCATGTTAAAAATTTCATAGGGGATGGGAGCTGTGGCTTTAGAGCAGCAGCCATTTGCTTGGGGAGGATCACACAAGACTTGATTGAATTCAGGGAAGAAATTTTGAAAGAGCTTGATTCAAACACAATCTTCAAGGGCACAAGATTACTGCCGGATATCTGGGGTGAAACTTTCCAAGAAGCAAGAAGGCAACTGAAACACCTTTATTGCCCAGCCCCCATTAATATGTGTATAAAATTTTCATGCCATGGTTTCTTCTGGCTGAAACATATAAGTGTCCAGTGGTTATGTTTTCTTCTTTAATGCCTTGCAATTATCTTCCTCTGAATTCCCCTCCCACTCCAAATTCCAACACTTTTCATATTTGCTTCATTCCTTTAGAAGAATCCAAACATATAGTCTCATTCAAGTTCAGGTCTGATCATTGGCTAGCTCCCAGGTTAGATCCACTTTGGAAAAGCTTTGTGACAAAGGATATCAAATCTTAGAAGACCATTGTTCAGAGAAATTTTTATATTTGTAATTAATTTTGTTCCCTCCACAAAAATCAAGTAGAAAAATAAAACAAATCATAGTTGAATAAATTTTAATATTTGAATCCATATTTGTTCTTTATTTTTAATTTTTTGAATGAAGCTTGTAAGGTGTATGCAAGAATGTAGATGATATTAAAAAAGTATTAATGAACTCTTTTTTTTTAACATTCAAAATTCTGAAAGCTTGAATCCCCCAAAAAAACAATTATATAGGCCAACAGAAGGATTCAAAAATCCAGTGAGAAAAGTGAATTTTTCGAATTTTTTGGTTTTTTGATGGAATTTTAAAAGGTCAAAAATGACATCCAAAAATCCTGAAACAAATTTTGAAAATCTCTTGAATATTTTTTTTCAAATTATTAAAGCTTGTAAAACCAGAAAAAAAAAATTAGTCAAAATGGCAAAAATAAGGATCCAAAAGTCAAATGAGAAAATTGAATTTTTTGAATTTTTTGCTTTTTTGAAGGAATTTTTTAAGGTGAAATAATACATCCAAAAAATCTGAAAAAAAAATTTTGAATGCTCTCTGAATGTTTTTTCAAATTTTTGATAGCTTGCATTATCAAAAAAAATGAAATAAAAAGGTAAATAAATAGATTCAAATTTCCAAAAAGAAATTTGATTTTTTGATTTTTTGTGTTTTTTTTTGTGTTTATTGAAGGAATTTTTTAAGGTGAAAGGATACCTCCAAAAAAAATGATAAAAACATCAAAAGAATCTTTGACTGTTTTTCTAAAGTGTGGAAGCTGAAATAACAAAAAAAACAACTAAAATAGCCAAAATAAGGATCCAAAAACCCATGCAAAAATTTGTTTTGACGGAATTTTTTCATTTTTTGATTGCATTTTTGAAGGGGTTCTAATGCCTCAAAAATTACCAAAGATTTTTTTAGGGGATTAAGATACCCTGCTACAGTGCTGCGCATTCGTAATCTCAAAAAAATAAATTCTTGAAATTTTCCTGAAATAAAGTATTTTTGCATGAAATACCAATGTGGTGACCAATTTGGTACACCTCAAGAAAAGGGGAAAAAAATTTTTTTAAAAAAAATCCTCTCTCAATTGTAGTCATTCTCTTGTAGTTATTCTAAAGGGCCTCTTTCTCATAAAAGGAGGGGCTCTCCCCTGCCTTCTTACCCCATAATTAATCCAGCTATCATATCATCACCCATCTTTTGGGTATCATCATCATTATCTGAGTCAATCAAATCCAATCCATCATCCGGGGATTTCATCCTCCATCTTTTATCCTGGGTATATCTATCATTTACCCTTGATCCATGAGCCTCCATAATCAAACTCGTGATCATACCTCCTTTGGCCCTGTTCCTTATCAACAACCATTAGCTTTGCTGGTTGATGAAGAATTCATTTGGTTGAATTCCTGAGTGTGTTAAACCACTCCTTTGATCCCTTTCTCTGACCACTTTGGCCTTGATCATTCATTTTATTGTCTTTCTGGAACCATTCAAGTTTTACTGAGAGGTTTCTTTAAGTTTGGAATCTGGAGTGTCAAACCTCCCTTTATTTCTTTAAAGTTGAATTCCGCCACACTATTCTTGAGTCCCTTGAGAAGTGTTGGGTTATTCTTCTTTGAAGTTGTTACTTCTTTGCTTCTAGAGCTTCATAAAACAAATTGCTTTGTTTTGTACAGCCACCCACAGTTATCTGGGACCCTTCAAGCGCTTGATTTCTGAGATCTGGGAATGTTCATTGAGAACGTGGAGCTTGGTTGGGATTGAGTTGAATTTTCGCAATCTTCTGCTGAAAACCAGAGTTATTAGCTTGTGGGTGTTGTTACTTACAACTGCCTTGTTCTATCAAAAGCTGAACAAACTTTAACATAGTTTGTTCAAGTATTTTATGGCACTGTCTTGCCTCAGATAGTTTTGTTCCATTGCTGCTGACTACTATCAAAATTCATCCTTTCCCTTGATTCTTCATTTACAAGGTTCTGGATACTGATTCTGTTTACATTTAAAAATTTTTTTAAAACTCAGGAGTTCAGCCTAAACAGCACCTTTCCACTCCACAGAAATTCCTGCAGCTCAGCACTGTTTGGAGTCTTACACCAAAGGGGGGAAACCATGCTCCAACTTGAAAATGTGTGAAATAGAGGGTTGGATGCATGAGAAAAATAATGCCGCATATATATATATATATATTAGACATTTTTTTGAATTTAAATCATTTTTATTGGATTTAAAAATGATAAAAATTTCCACCGCAGGTTTTAAACTGGCCTAGACTTGCTCAGGTGTTGGTGGTCCTCATCCTCAAGTTGATTTTTTATGTTTTTTTATGCCTTTGTCTTTTTTTATTTGTTTTTTATTTTATTTTTTATTATTATCATTTAATTTAAAAATGATAAAAAGTTTCACCCCAGGTTTGAACCTTTCCCATATGGGTAATGTTAAATTCACAAACCATTTGGGTCATTTACATGACTCAAATGGGCAATGTGGCATGCTACACAACTCTAATTGAGTTTTTTGGCCTCAACAAAACTCAATTGAGTCATGTAATCCCAACACAAGGGTTTGTATTTTTGTGGGACCACACAAAACTACATTTGAGTAGGGTGGGGTTGTACACAGCTCAAATGTAGTTGTGTAGAATGCCATACGCCTACCAACCTTTGTGGGCCAAAATAAAAAATAAATAAAAGAATGAAAAACTAAAATAAACAAATGAAAATTGGTGGGACCCAGGACTTACCTGGGTCCAGTCTCATCCTCTTATTGGGGGGTGTAACCGGCAGACATGCAGCCCGCTCCCTCTTTCTTCAAAGATAATATTAATTTTTTTGTTTAGTATTTGATTTTATCTTATTCATAAATCACATTTTATTGTATTTTTTTTAGGGATGTATTGTATTTATCTTTTTCCTTTTTTCTTTTTTTTTTGGCACATTTTTTTTATTTTTTTCAAATTTTCAAATTTTTATTTTTCTTTATTCATAAGGCAGTTCCAAACACATGCAACTCCCGGGGGCCATCTACCCCCATACATGGGTCTAAATGGTTGTGTTTGGAACAACCCTTTGGAGTTGTGCATGGGCGCCCACATATCAAATGGGTTGTGTAGGGCCCTAAAAAACTCCTACACAACTAGGAGTTGCAAATTTATCATCACCCTTCCCATATTTTCCTCAAGTAGTGGTGATCCTCCCCCCAAGTTTTTTTTATTTCTTATTTTTTTTCAATTTCAATTTTTTTCTTATTTTGTTTGTTGAATTGTTTGATTTTTGATTTTTATATTGCTATTATTATTAGATTTAAAATGGAAAAGATGTTTCACTGCAGGTTTTAAACTCACTCAGATGTGGCTGAGTTTGTGGAGGTATTCCCCCCAGTTTTTTTTCTTTGTTGGTATTGTTTTTTTATTTATTTATCAATTTATATTTTAGATTTATTGGAAACAATGAAACTATTTTTTTCTCATGATCCAGAGTTTGGTTTTTATTTGTTTGATTTCTTTGAAAACTTTTATGTACATTTTGATAAGAATATTGATGCTTGAAGTGTATTCTCAACATTTTTCATTACTTTCCCACGGAATTCCTCTTAAAAAGGTTGAAGGGGGACTGGGAACCTATGAAGAAGGAAATGAATTGAATTCAAAAATAGGACCAGCAGACTTCAAAAGCAGGGATCAGAAACATGAAATTTCAGAATGAAAAACTATAGAAGAGCTCAAACGTGAGATCTCACAACTAGACCGAAAGGAAGATAACTGATTGATAAAGGTTGAGGTGTTTGGCAGATTGAGGAGGAGATATTTGGTCAAGTGAGAGTAAAGGTTGAGGGAAGGAAAAGAGCAAAGAAAGGAAGAAGGAGATTGAATGAAAGAAGCTGAGGAGAGGTGTTGAATGAATGAGATGGTGGAGTAAGGGTTGGGGGATTAAGAGAGATTGGAGAAGCTTGAACAGAGAGAAAAGGGATGAATGATGGTGAGGGGTCAAGGATGAATGATGGTTACGAATCAATGGTGAATGATGGTGAGGAATCAAGGGTGAGGATATGGAGCCGGAGGGAAAGAATCAGGAGGAGAAGACCATGTGTGAAGCAATGATGATGATAGAGCAGTTATGGGATCATGGAATTGGAGTAGCTGCACTGTGTCGTGTCTAGATTGAGGGAGTGCAGAGATCAGTTATTTCTGTAACCTATTTTTTCCATTCTCAAAATCTAGATATTAATTACTATTCTCTCACCATAGCCCTTTCCCCCCCCCCAAATAAGGAAAAATCAACATCTTAAAAAATGGATACCACTAAAAAATCAAATTCTCATTATGATGAAATAAAGAGAAGGAGATCTATATCTAAAGAGAAAGTATAATTAATAGTGCTTAAAATAAGTAATCTTCAATAATGAATCCCTTTGGTCATTCAAGAGTTACCAATCATTCAGCCCCCAAACTCCAATATTTATCAAGATTTTCATGTTACAACTCAACCAAAATTCCCAATCAATAGTTCTTTGGGAAGAAACTATGTGTCCCTGTTTTATAAATTGGACTAAACTAAAACAAATGCTTTTTATCAAGATCAAAATTACTTTCAGAATATTTAAAAACATCATGCACCTCCACAATATTCCCAAGGCTTTCAAATGCATAAAACTGAATAATCTTCCTTGAACAAAAATCTCAAAAGTATTACCTATCCCACAGGCACTAAATTTATGCTTTATCTTTTGTTAATAATTTTGAATAATGAATGCTTATTGATGCTTTTTTCATTTTATTATGTTTTGCTAGAATAACTGTTTGATGTTTTTTTTTTTTTATTTTTTATCAAGATCTCTGAATTATATCCCTACTCAAGGCCAACAAAAATATCAATAATCTCAAAAATATCCCAAATCAAATTAAACTTCCCAAACTGATAACCCACAATCTGATATTATTTAAAATTCTTCTTCTATTAAAGGAAAATTCAAAAGGATTCTGTTCCTTCACTCCCAAATGTATTTCAGATTCCCCACAGCCATTCTAGGCATATAATCTTTCTTTCTAATTTTTTAAAAAAAAATGGCTGTTGACTGATATATGTTTTCTTTTATTTCTGATTGATGTTGTTTTATTTTAAGATCTCAGCCTTTTATTTTTAACTCTTTCATACCAGGTAAATAAGGCCACAAGGAACAAATAAACAATTTACCAAGGTTTCTCAGTATGATGATATGGATTCTGAAGGTTAAACTGATTTTTGTGATCAAGATCCATAAATTCATGTTTTGGATAATTAAAAAAACAATATGAATCCCTTATATTCAACCCAGATATGAAGTACCCCCCTGAAAGATATTTTCCAACTTATTCTGAGTTAATGCTGTTAGAGTTTGAGTTTTCATTTATGTGAATTTCACTGGAGTTCAGAGTCTCATTGATTGGATTTATTTGATATTATTATTTTGAATCTTCAAGTACTAAACCACAAGTAAAATATAACTAGGCTGTGCTGTAGTATTGTAATTATTAGGCTGTTTAGTCATAGATATCAGACTTTTTATTCATATCATTTCACTTACCATTTCACTTAAATTGATTATTCTAATTTTACCTTATTCATTAGTTACTCAACCACTTTTTATCCTGCTTATTACATATTCTATATAAAAATGGGGCTCTCAAGTGGAATTCATCATCTTTTTGGAAAATCATATCAACTGGAGTTCCCTTTTCTTCCTGTCCTCAGGTCTGTTGCACTTGAAATTAAAAGCCCCTTTCATTCCTTCCTTATCACCTTTTTCTTCATCAGAGCCAAAGCTCTTTTTTACTTTTTACAAATGCAGTTTGCCAAAAATTGGGAAAATTATCATAATTATGAATTTAGAATCCTCACTTCACACAGGGAAATGAATGTGCAATTGAAGTAGGCCTTGGGTGGTAATGATGAATCACATCCTGTTTCTTAATCATTTCAGACCTCCTCAACAAGGTTTGATTTCCATTTCAAGCTTTATGAAGCAAAAACCAGCAATTCTATTCAATGAAATCTTGTTTTAACAAATTCATAACACAACCATGAGCCCTGTTTTGATCCTAGTGGTAAATCAATTCATTGCAGAATTCAACCTGAAATGCAATAAAAGGTTAGATCCATGATTGCAGCAGGTTTTCCTAAAACCATTTATTGAGATCATGAAACCAGAAAGATTGGACGAACTTAACCAGAATCAAAGATCTTTAAAAAATGAAAAATAAAATGAAGAAAGAAGTTCTTTGTTGGATTTTCAACCGTAGACTAATATATATGCTCATATTGAAAAACACTCAATTCCTGGGAAGAAAGAAAGACAATGCAAACACTCCAAATTAGAAGAACCCCAGACTTGCGTGCAACTCCTCATAAGCTCCTTTTTAACCTATGGAAAATTATTTCTTCTTCACCTTTCCATCATCTTTTCATTATCTATCTCTTACTCCTTTCCATTCCTCAAATTCATCTCACAACATTCAAAACATCCAAATTATTCAAGATCACAAGACAACAAGTTGTGGTAATAATGGTAACTCTAATTCAACACCCATCCAACTCTCAAGAGACTGACCAAACTTAATCTCTCACAATCCCAACTCCACTGAATTATGAAGGTCTCAGGCAACCTTGACAACCAGCTCAGACCAATTTCCTCAGTATGCATAATTTCTCAAGCTATTCTTTTCATTCTGCTTAACTGACCTCATTTATCAGTGTCTAAATTCTTCAGTTTGAATGCCAATTTCTGAGTTAACTGATTGCTGATTAAAATTATTCATCTACTGCTTCTTTTGGTCTCATCTTTCCATTCTGTTATTCTTTTCATATGCTTGAAAATTTTTTTTGCAAAGTTGCACTTTGTTATTCTCATCAAAATTCAACAGTGGTCCCAGTTTCCAGTCCTACTTTCCTCATAGTTAAAAGACAAAATTCTCTACAATGGGCAACCAATAAACACCAGGAGCAGGGAGCGGCAACTCAATGAGAGCTATAACTCTCAAGACATTTGTTGAATCAACCCCGTTACTCAATGAAGATAATTAATTGATCTGGAAAAACAAAATGCAAAGCCTCTTTGACATTCAAGGAATTCTCCAAATGATGGAGGACCTGGAAATGAGGAATCAACTTGAATCAGAGATGAACAAAGCTATCACACCATTCCTCCTTTCCAAGCTTGAAACTTCCACTCACACCAATACCATCAAGCCAGGAAATGTTCAAAATGCAAAAGAAATATGGATGGCTACAAAAAACTACTTTGCCTCCTTTCAATCAGCCAATCTCTCCAGAGTCTTTAACGGATTCCTCTATCTTCCCTTCAGGAAAGATAACATTGAAAAATTTGTGACTATTGTTAGACTGCATCTCAACAAGCTATCAGAAGTTTGGATAGAATCACCCTCCAGTATCTTGGTGTATCTCATCCTATTCAAGTTCTCAACTAATCTCAAGAAAATGGCCTCTCAAATCATTCACAGGAACATGGAAATATCAGTTGAGCAAGCTCTAGAGCATGAACCAATACAAGAACAAGAATGATGCAAAAACAAAGGAAACTGGGTCTAGCTTAAAATTTGACTTAAACCTATTTTTAGCTATCCACAATGCAAAAACAGTTTTCATAATCCAGATTTAAAAAAACATCCTTGCAACAAAGGTTGGATTGATTTCCCCACAATAAAGCCCAAGAATCCAAATTCTTGAAAACCAGAGAAAAAAAAGCAGGAAGATGTCACCAGATTCTTTTCCTTCTAGCACTGCTTCTCTCACTTCATTCCTGAAGCACTGTCTTTTTTCATTCTGGACTATGGGTGCTCTGTTCACATTATTTGGGACAAGAATCTCTTTGAATAAATAACTGCTGAAGATGGTTTGAATAGGGCGTATCAGAGTTAAGCAAACCCAACATTTTTTGATGGCGGTTTTCAAACTAAATCTGCTATTTCAAACCCGCGTTTAAAAATCAAAAAAACCCACTTATTTCACATCAGACATGTCAGAGTTACCTCAAAATAAGTGGGTTTTTTCAAATAAAGTATTCAAAGGCTTTCACCACCTGTCCACGTCATCCACCCCTGGCTTCCCACCTCCTTCTAACTCCAACCTCATTGGAAAAAAATTTGATTCATTGCTCTTCATCTCTTCATCACTATCCTCATCACTTCATCAATCTCATCACTTTATTTCTTTCATCACATCCAGCTAACTCTCATTGGATCACTATTCTTATCACTTGATTGCTCTCATCCGTTTATCACTTTCATCACATCCATCTAACTCTCATTGGATCACTATCCTCATCAATTCATCACTTTATTGCTTTAATCACGTCCTAACTCTCATTGCTTTATCACTCTTGTCACTTCATCACTCTCATCTCTTCCTATTCTCTTTGCTTCATCAATCTCATCCTCTCATCACATCATCACTCTCACCACTTAAACACTCTCATAGACCTTCATCCCTTCATCCCTCCTACTATTTTTAAATGGCCCCCCAGCAATCCTCCCCCTGCAAGTACACTAAACAATCCAATGGATCAAAGCAAACATACCCCATGAACTCAAAATCCAACAATCCTCCCCCATCAGCTTGCAAAGGCTCAAGTCAGCTCAAGAGAGCTGATCACATCATCCTGGTAAATTGACTCAAAATTCCGTCCAACTACAATGCTTGCTTTGGATTGGACAATGAAACACGTGTTTGCCAACCTCCATCCTCTAAGTTCAATGGTTATCTCCTGATGGCCAATTAACTCATGAATAAAACAAAAGATAGGCTGGATCTGTCATCCAAACAGATGAGGGAGTGATTCAAGAATTATCAAGCCAAGTAAAAAAATGCCCACTCCATGTCAATCTCCACCGGCTTTGGTATTGCTGACTCTGACAAAGCCAAGGGAATCAACTTGGTGGTTGATAAGTTGGAATCCATTTGTCCTTTTTATATTCAAATGGAAGGAATCTTTGGAAAGAAGGCCAACATCACCCCCTGGCTTCTTTTGATGCCCAAAAATCTGATTCAGTTGACGCTGAGGACTTGGCTGGGGATGCTCAGCCTAGCAATGGTGATCCCAAAGAAACCTATGAGTGGCCCCCATCCAATGCTGAGGAGGATATTCAAACGCAATCAGCTTTAATAAAATCTACTTCTGCGTTGATTGAGGAGTCAAACCCAATCTTGGACCCCTCCCCTTTTTCTTTGGATTGCTCTCTTCCTGGGGTGGAAGAATTGGAGAACTTGGCCAATGAGGAGGATGTCCTTCCCATATCACCATTGCCATCAACATTTTCTCAATTAAGGAACCAAGTTATTTTCTCTTCTGTACAGTTAATCCTGAATGATTTAGATTCAAAAGAAACAGGCTCATCCATTCCTGAATGGCCAAAAACTCAAAATAATAGGGGCTCCAACATCCCCTTCAAATGAGGGCAATGATGTTCCCACACAAACCTTCTCTGCAAAGGGAAAGCAAAAGGCCTCCAATTCCATCAACATCAACCCCAATAGCATTCAAAAGAGGAGAAACACTTCAAATTTTCTGGGCTTTGAGGAGATCATGGAGAAGCAAGATTCAAGTAAGCCCATTGGATTCTCCTTGCTTTCAATATCAATCTCATTCCTATTCCCCTCTGAAAAACAGTGAAATAGCAAATTGAATCTGAAAAACTTCAGTTTGAAAAGGAGAAGTGGGATCATCAACTGGCTATTTATTTCAAAAAGCAGAAAGCCAATAGTTTGGCTCATCAGCAAAAATGTGATTCTGAGTGGAAGTTGAAACAGGCTGAGCTAGAATTTCAAAAAGAGGAAAAGGGGAAGGATCAACAGCAAGCGCAACTGCAAATAGAGAGGGAACAACTGGCAACAGAAAAAATAATAAGTTGTCAATGGCTGCAGCATACATTGGTAGCAGCAGAAAAGTAGATGAATTAAAGCAGATTACTCAAATGCTGGGCTTGTAAATAAATTTTCTTTGATGAAAAACTTAAAAAGAAAAAAAAAACATTTTTTATTACAATGATGCTTAAGACTATTTTTAACCCCACCAATAAAAAAAACATTTTTTCTTTTTATTTATATTTTTTCCTGGAGTATATTTTCCCACTCCCCAAGTAACTGAAAGTGTTTTTAGTTGTTTTTCTGATTTTAATTGAAATTTACATTCTTGTATGAGTGCCAGTCTCCACAGCAGGAAAAGTAAAGTGCTTGTACTTATTGGCTGCCCAAACCATTTTGACCACACCTTTTTGCTTGAAGTCAATTCCAAAGCCCAGGTCAGGAAAAACAAATTGGCCATCAGATACTTGATATTCAATCGTGTTTTCAATAAGTTGTCCATTTGATTTCCTGGTTGGAACTGCAAGTAAAAAGGAATACTTAGAGATGTCACCTTTGGCAATGTGAGGTGAGTTGTAAAAAGAGTTGGATGTGAAGGTGACATGCGTAGAGCAGTCAAAGGGAGTAGGCCAAGATCCAAATTCAAGTCATGAGAAGGAGGGGATTCCATTGTCCTTCATTATCTCATGGTTTGATTCAAAGGGAAGTCTTGCCAAACTGTGAAACATTTTTCCTAAAATTTTAGAGACTTTGTCTGCCTTAACATTGAGAAAAGCATAATCTTGAGGGGAAGATTGAATAGATGATATCTTCACATAGCGTCCAAATAACTCAAAGGGGTCCATTGATTTTTGCCATCCAATTGCCCACATTTTTCAATCCCAAGCTCTTAAAGGACCAACTGGGTTGACAAATTTTTTTTAACAGTGAAGGAAAGTGGTGAAAAAGTTGATGTCCTTCTTATCTTGATCTGAGAGTTCATCCAAGGGCAAAAATTTTATTATTGCAACCAGTGCTTGGTGATCAGATCAATCAAGGAAAATTACTTTTCCACAGTGGAAGAAATGGAAGGGTTTGATTGTTTGTTTGGCTTTTTCAAACTCTTCCTGGGTGGGTTTTCAACTATTGTTTTTCTTTTGGGCAACAATGGAAGGGTAAAGATCCAAAGGAAATGGTTTTTGAACAGACCAGACAACCTTTTCATTTATACCTTCCTCAGCAACTTCCAAAGACATTTCTGAATCCCAAGATTGAAGCCTCTTTTGGCAAGCAGCCCTGCTCTTCCCACCTCTCTGTGTTTTTCAAGCCATCTCATTCCATCTTGTTCCCTCCCAATCCTATAATTAGATTGGGGTGAGGAACAAGATGGGATTTGATTGTTTGTGTAAAATTTTGAGGGGTGTGGGAGAAGAATTGGACATTCACCAATATTGGTTGAGGGATTGAAAAAAAAAACAGTCACTCAAATGGACACCAGTGGTGACACAAGATTGGATCAAAAAAAATGAAACCAAACCTGGACTTGATCCCAAGTTAACCAGAAATGTGATCACCAAAAAAAAAAAAGAAAAAAAACTGTATCAAAAAAAAAGAAGAAAAAAAAACTTACCAGGGTGTGAGGGAATTGGGCCTTTGGTTTGGGGTGGGGTTGGGCCTGGGGCCAGGTAGGCAGGGCCCAGGAACCAGGGAGGGGGGGGGGTTGGCCGGGCAGGCAGGCATTGGGGGTGGGGCCAACGCAAGGGAGAGGGGGGCAGGCCGTGGCAATCAAGAGGGGGGGCCAAGGTGGGGCCGGCAGGGAAGAGGTGGGGCTGGAAAGCAAGGAGGAGGGGCGGTGGTGGGCCCGGCAAGCAAGGTGGGGGGGCTGGCGGGGGTGGTGGGCCTGGCAAGCAAGGTGGGGGGGCGGTAGTGGGCCCAGCAAGCAAGGTGCGGGCAAGCAAGGAGGCGGGGGCAGAGTTGGGGCCAGTGAGCAAGGATGGGGGGGCGGTGGTGGGCCCGGAAAGCAAGGTGGGGGGGCGGTGGTGGGCCCGGCAAGTGAGGTGGTGGGGCCGGTGGGGGTGGTGGGCCTGGCAAGTGAGGTGGGGGGCAGTGGTGGGCCCAGCAAGCAAGGTGGTGGGGCCAGCAAGCAAGCAAGGAGGGGGGTGGTGAAGGAGTGAGCAAGTGAGGAGGGGGGGCAGTGGTGGGGCCGGCAAGCAAGGGGGGGCGGTTGTGGGCCCAGAGAGGGAGGTGGTGGGGCCCGGTGGTGGGGCCAGCAAGCAGGCAAGGAGGGGGGTGGTTAAGGAGCAAGCAAGAGGGAGGGGTCAGCTAGGATGGAGGGAAGAGGAGGATGAGGAGGAGGGGGGGAGCTTACCTGGGGAGCTGAAGGTGCCTGGAGAGGGATGGAACAATTGGTTAGCTTCTCATTATGGGGAGGATGAGGATGAGGATGAGGAGAGCTTACCAGGGGTGCCAAAGGTGGTGGGTGAGGAGGTGGTGGTGGGTGAGGAGGTGGTGGTGGGTGAGGAGGTGGTGGTAGGTGAGGAGGTGGTGGTGGGTGAGGAGGTGGTGGTGGGTGAGGAGGAGAGTGGACCAGTGGTTTGGTCGGGTGAGGTGGGTGGTGTGGTGGGGTGAGGTGTTGGGTCAGTTTTGTCTAAGAAAAAAAAAGAAAAAAAAAACGGAGTGAGTCAGCCTAGGATTCTTGGTTGAAAAACCAAAACAAAAAAAAAAAAATATTTTACCAATTTCAAAAAAAAATCTTACTCATCAAAGTGGGAATGGGTGAGGGGTAAAATCCATTCTCTCATAGAAGAAGATGAGGGAAAAGATGATACAGGGATGACTTGAGGCAGATCAGGAATATCATCTTCAAATATTTTGTCCCATTCATCTTTGATGTTGGCCAAAAGATTGTGAAGGATTACAAAAGTGATAATCCAGTGGATGAGGAACTTAATGTATTTGGTATTTTGAAGCTGGTTTTGTATTTCCCTTAAACTGGCCCATCTTCATTTCAGGACTCCTATGCATGCTCAATTCAAACTCATTATTGGGCAAGATGATAGTTGAAATTGGTTTTTCCTTGATTTTTGGACAAACCACTCCAGTACGCTGGAACCACATATTTCCCACTAGCATAAGCTGAATTGGCCAGAAGGTATTGATCTTGGTCAAATTAGTTCTCTGGTTGTTGGGAAATCCGCATCCAATTTAACACGTATGAATCATGACAAGAACCTGGAAGGCCAGCATGGAGGGATATGAACTTCTTGTTGTGATTGATAACAAGTTTTAGTGCCACAGAGTATCTAAAAAAACAGACAAAATTTATTTTTTCAGTCTGTGATCAAAGGTGTTATCAAATTCATTGGGGAAAAAATGAATCAGTAGCCTTTTTTTCAATCAAAATAGTGGTTTCCATCTAGCTTGGGTTTTTGACTCAAGGGAATGGTGGTTCTGTCAACAAACCCAATGCAACCAGGAAAGCCTTCAGTCTCCATTACTTGGGATATCTTGTTGCATTCTTCTTTGGTTTTCCAAGAAAAGACTGAGAAACACAAAGATAGGATAGAAATCATGACCCTTTTGGTGTATGAGTCAATGGTTCCATAACCAACTGAGAATAGATTTTCTAATCAATGAATTGCCACTCTATTTTCATTTGGTCCCAATCTACAAAGAGCAACAGACAGTTGGATAGCTGGATTGCGTTGAGGATTCCAAGAATTTTTCTGAAAGATGTGGTGGTCTTCAATCATCTCCAAACGTTTTATGAATGAAGGCAATAGAGTTTGGAAAAGTTTCTGGAAGCTTAAGTTGGGGAGGAGATAAAGCTTTTGCCTTTCATACATAGGGTTGTGGAGAGTTTTTCTTCTTGGAACCATTTATTGCTTTTGTAATAGAGCATTCAAAGCCAAGCAGGTTGGTTCCAAATTGGGATCTGAATTGGAGTCTGAATTGGAGTCAAATAATAACAAAATTTCAGTCAGCTTTTCTGCATTTTCAACTTGATGGCAGGAAGTTTGATCGGACATGTTGAGAAAGATGGTGATTTGATGTGGGGTTATGAGATTATGATGGGGTTTTTGTGAAGGTGGAGATTTGAAGCAATAGAGATTTGAAGCAATAGAGATGTGAAGCAATAAAGATGTGAAGCAATGGAGATGTGAATCAATAGATATGCAAAGGGATGGAGATGTGAAGAAATGGAGATGAGATGTGCCTGAAGCAATGGAGATGGGATTGGTATGGATTTGCTGATGTGGATGGGTTTTTTAGATGTGATGGATGTTGGATGGATGATGATGCATAAATGGCGGGTTTAATGGCGGTTTTGATGTTTGAAATCCGCCATTTTCATGAAACCTGCCATTTTGAAATACACCAGTTAGGGGGTATGTGTATTTCAGAAA
The DNA here is from genome assembly GCA_025617555.3 of Puccinia polysora. Lineage (NCBI taxonomy): Eukaryota > Fungi > Basidiomycota > Pucciniomycetes > Pucciniales > Pucciniaceae > Puccinia > Puccinia polysora. The sequence goes on along the minus strand of CM062634.1, from coordinate 20,414,068 downwards.
GCTGCCATTAAAAATGGAGGGTTTGGTCAACAAAAATGGCGGGTTTGTAATGGGGGGTTTGCTAACTCTGTTACGCCCTAATGTAATCAAGACAGGAAATCAGGTTGCCTCTCTTTCAATAATTGGTAGAGGCACCATAAAACTCATGTCTTCATCCCTAACCATCCTCCTCAAAGATTCAGCCTTGACCCCAGACATCTGAATCAACACATTGTTGATAGGAGTGTTCCTGAGCAAGGAAGCAAAACTCATAACCAACCATCTGAACTCACCTCCCATGTTCAAACTGCGTCTGAAAGGAAAAACATTCTTTCAGGGAGAAATCTTCAATAATCTTCTGTATGTCAACATCTCTTTCAACCCAAACTTTGCTGCAACCATAGAAGAACTGAACAATCTCCATCTCAAACTTGGACATGCAAGTATATCAATGATCAAAAATTATCTCCAGAAACTGGTTCCAGACTCAATCAAAAAAATTTTCACCTGCAAAGACTGTGACAGAAGTAACATCACAAAATGCCAATTCAAGGATTCATCTGCAAAATCTGACAAGATAATGCAAAGAATCCATGCCAAACTCATTGGTCCAATCACGCAAATGGCCAAAGGACAATGAAAGTACTTGCTAACCCTTGTGGAAAACTACAGTGGATACATAAGCTGTCTCCCCCTTAAGCAAAATAGTGATGCATTGGAAACAATCAAGTTCATCTTACTCAACAAATTCAATTTTCTAAATTAATTTCAAACTTAATTCTGTTTCAATTTTGGTGGCAAATTTATGAACAAAGACCAAAAAAAATTCTTTGAAGAAAAGGTTATTCAGTGCATAGTCTCCAAGCCCTATCATCATGAACATAATGGAATGGAAGAGAGTGCTAATCAAACCATTGAAGAATCCATCAGGGCCACTCACTCAGCCTCCAGAATCCCTAAAGACTACTGGCATGAGACAATTTGAAGCTGTGCTCTTGCAGTGAATCAAATTCCAAATAGAAATGAATCAATACCATGGGAAGTAATGCATGGTTCTATCCTAACAGCTGGGTACTTAAAACCAATTGGAATCGATCTAACTTACATATATATAAGCAACCACTCACAAAGAAAGTTTGACAAGAAGGGAATCCCTGAAAGACTACCTGGTAACTCTCCTAAGCTGCTCTCATGCCACATGCTCATGCAGAGAGGTAAGGTAATATAAACATAAAAGTGTCAAGTTCTCCCCTGCAAAAAAAACAGCATGGAAGACTTTCCAAAAGGTTCTCAACAAATATCAGATGAAGCACAACCACACATTGGATTTGCAGTCTCTGAAAATTCTATCCGTGAGAACTTGTTCCCAGATCAAGAGTCATCAAAAAATACTATCACAAGAAGAAAATCAGAAGACTCCACAAATGAATCAGATACAGAAAGTGAAAAAAACAATCAAATTCAATCTGAACTTATTCCTAAAGTCAGAACACTTTGTAATAAATCAACTGTTTTGTCTCCCTACCAATACGGATATCACTGCAACTTTGTACCCAAAACTCCCAAGGAAGCACCAAAATAACCAATATGGTCAAAATCACTGAACAAGGAACTGAATACCTGCAAGGACTGCAATGGCCTGGAAGCCAAGAATTTACTCAATGTAAAATAAACATTCAGAATCAAGCAAAACACCCACGGTGATGAACCAAAATACAAATCACAAGTATACGTTCAAGGATTCAATCAGAGGTATGGCATAGATTACTTTGACACCTATGCTCCCATGGGTAAATTAGCTTTGCTCAGAGCTCCCCTTCTGCTGGATTTTGAAAAAGACCTCCCTATGTTTCAATTTGACATCAAGGTTGTGTTCTTACATGCACCACTAGACAAGGGATTTTTCATTTGATGGCCTGTGGGTTCAAATAGAAGAACCAAAATTCTCAAGCTAAATAAATCTCTATATGGACTCAAACAAGTTCCAAAAAACTGGTACAAGATGCTGCAAAGGTGAAGTTAACTTCAAGATTTCACCCCCTCCAATGCAGAACCCTGTGTCTACATAGGCAACAATGGAAGTTCTGCTCTTTTTGTAAACCTGGATGATCTCCTTGTAGTTTGTGATGTAAATAAATTCAAGAACACATTCCTCAGGAAATTTGAAAATTCATCATGTCCCAAGCAAAAAACTGCTGAGAATTAAATTCAAACACACCAAGGATGCTGTAAAACTGTCTCTCCCTCTCCACATGAAGAAAGGACTTTCAGAGGTGAAACTCCTAGAATGCAATTCAATCTACAGCACTCCATGCTCTCCCAGCATCCACCTGCTTCCAACAATCAAAGAAGAACAGGATTAATTCAGAAGGATGAATTTTAACTACCAATCTCTGATTGGTAGACTCAACTTCATAGCCGTCCTAGCACAACCAGAAATGAGCTTTGCCATTTTTTCACTAGCTTGATTCTCAGAAAAACCTGGAATTAACCACTGGCAAGAAGTGCTAGAAGTATGGAGATATCTGGCCAAGACTAAGGATCAGAAGCTTCTAATCTCCAAGAAGAATGAATCACCCAACTTAGTTTGTTATAGCAAATTTACATGGGAAGATTACCCAGTTACAAGAACCTTGAAATCTGGATTCATTTATTTCTTGTGCAGCTCACCACTATACTGGACAAGCAGAAGACAACAAAACATCACATACTCCTCTACCAAAGCTGAATGAAATGCCCTTAAAAATGGCCAGCTGTAATGTAGGTTGATTAATCATTTAATCCATGAGCTTTGGAGAAAAAAAACTGCTCCAATCATCCAATTAATCAATAAAAAAGGCCTTGATGAAAAGATAAACTTTTTTTGGTGCAACTCAAAGACGAAATTCATAGAACACAAAACAAAATTCCTTAGATAAGATTTTGAATCAAACACCATCATCATCCAACTCATCTTCTCAGAAGATTTGGTTTCTGAATGCTTAACAAAAGCTGAAAACAAAATTTCAGTAGCTCATCTGGTTCATCATGTCAGTGAATAGTTATCCAAGCGTTGAATTAAGGGAGGATGTTGGAGTCTCAAACCTGGACTAATAGATATGCTCATATTGACACACACTCAAGTCCCAGGCAGAAAGAAATACAGTGAAAAAACTCCAAATTAGAAGCACTAAAGACTTGCTTTTTACTCCTCATCAGCTCCTTTGTCCCCTCTGGATGATTCTTGCTTCTTCACTTTTCCATCACATTTTTATTATCTAACTCTTACTCCTTTCCATTCCTCACCTTCATCTTGCAACAGCCAAAAAATCCAACTTATTCAAGATCACAATATTAAAAGGTTCCATAATACTGGTAACTCTAATTCAACACTTTTCCAACTCTCAAGATACTGACCGACTTTAATTTCTAAGAATCCCAACCCCACCAAATTCTGAAGGTCTCAGGCAACTTTGAAAACCAGCTCAGACCAATTTACTCAGTATGCGTAATGTCTTAAGCTATTCTTTTCATTGTGCTTAACTGACCTCATCAATCAGTGTCTACATTCCTCAGTTCAAACGCCAATGTCTGAGTTAACTGCATGCTGATTAAGATCATTCAGCTACCTCTTTTGTTTGTCTCATCTTTCCATTCTGTTATCCTTTTCATATGCTTGAAAAGTTTTTACCCAGAATTTCATTATGTTATTCTCATTGAAATTTAACAGTGGTCCTGGTATCCAGTCCTACTTTCATAATTCTTTATGGTCAATAATGTCTTATATATTTCCTGAATCTGATGATTAGCTCATCTGAGCACTGGAGAAATTTATTTATTACCTCATCAGATGTAACTCTTTTGGCCTTTTTCTTATCTCAACCTTCATCAGTATCTTTTTCTATGAAAATTCCACCACGTGTGTATAAGGGATTGCACATAAAAGAAAAACTGCTATAGATACCCCTTGTTGAAATTTGTTGGAATGGCTTCAACAGTCCAAAAATCTTCTATAGAATTTGCCCCAATAAGGCATGAAACCCAAGAACTCTATGCTTGGGATTTTTCAAAGCTTGCATTAACTTGGGCTGTAGAATATATCCCCAAAGTATTCAAAAAAGACCAATATTTAGCTCTTATGAATGCAATTGAGTATAATTTTTGTGGTGATTCCCAAGAAGAGAGTGAATCTGATTGAATTTTGTTGACAGGATGAAAAATGGAATTAGAGTCCCTCATTGAATCAAAACCGGATTTGTCACAGTACATCAGGAATATCTTGATCAAGCATGAGAGAAGGTTTTTAGATATGTGGACTACCATCCACTTGCATCTGGGAAATAAACCTATTTCAAGGGCTGAAGATGCCCATTTTTCTAGAAATTACTAATTGCTTAATTACACAGGGGATATTTTTAAATTGCATGAAAGTATCACAAAGGCAATATTAAATTAAAAAAACAGATAAAAACCAAAATAGCTAGCCTATCTTTGAAAAGATTGATGAATTTCCCCAATAAATTTGATAATTTTGACAGGAAAATTCTTATTATGCATTGATAAAATGCAAACAGAAATATTGAAACATCCCTGAAGTAAGAACCAAATAATGCACAAGATATTTATTCAGTTCAATAGTCATACCTTGGCTTCATATGTTAGATGACATTAGGCACTCTGGAATGTTAATTTAGCCCAATTAATTTTATGCGCAGAGGCATCTTTATGTGACTGCTGAATATGATGATTGAGGATTATTGAGTATACTGAACTCCAAGCAAACTTCTCTTCTCATGAGGGAGGATAATTCATTAGGAAGATTTGCACCAGTTTTCACAGTGCATCTAAAGTCACTGTCCTACAGACAAAAACTGGGACCACAGCCTCAGAAACAATCACTTTAACAAAAATTGCAAACTCAACTGCAAGATACTCACCTCAGAAAACCCCAAATATCTTCTTCTTTTCAATTCTCATTTCTTTTTTTCTTTCCTTATCTTCATCATCTTTATATTTCTATTTTCTCACATTAACAGATATCCTTCATCCCTTGATTGTGTGCCTGGTGAGAGTTTATACTCTATTACAATGACTCAAGATAACATTCAGAAATTCTCATATTCCTTTACTTTCAAGTTCTTCTTTGTGAACTCTATTTCTTCCTTTTTTTATCCCCAAATTTCTTATTCATTAACATAAATTACTCAAAATACTCTCAGCATGCTTTTGGTATTGTTTTCATTATCATCTTCTGTTAATCATTCCAGTTCTGAACTTGTGTTCTCATGATCTGCCTGCAAACATTTCATGATATTCCTCAGTCTTTTGTGTAATCAATTTTTCATCAATTTAACAAGTATTTTCATTGATGTTCCAAAACTTTGAAGAAAGGCTCAAATCTATTTGTGGTAGTTTCAGAGTTCTTCCATAAGATAGGCAACTCCAGATTTTGGAAAAAATTGAAACTTTCTTTCTAGAAGCTAAAAGTTAAGAGGATTTGGAATTCGTGATCCTCTGAAATATTTTTAAAAATTTTAATTCTCCTTGAAAAATTTATATATGTATGTATTTTTTTTATGCTAGGCACAAATTTATTTAAATTCCATCAAAAATCTTGCATTTTCTACAAAAAAGTAGTTTTTTCAAATTTCTTATAATTATGTATGTACTTGATCATATTGTTGTTTTAAAATTTCAAGAGATTTGAATTCCCAGCATAAAATAGGTATATTCAGCTTTTTTTTATGTCATTTTATTTTTTGTACAATCAATTTTTGCAATTAAATTTGTGATTTCTTCAAGTTTGGATTCAAAAGCAAACCAGCTTGCTGAAGACATGAAAACAAGAATTAGGGATGTGAATTGAACAAGGAAAGACATCTGATATCTTGAAATCAAAAAACAAGTATTTGGGACTGCTAAAGAGTTTGAGTCAACATGATTGAGGAGATGGGTTACAACCATTGAATGAGGGGATGATGATCAAGATGGCTGAATTGATGGGGTATTTCCTTTCAGGAGTCAGATGTTGATGCCATCAGGATGCGGGATTAATGAGTCTTACCATTTACAGGATTTGAACATGAACCTTGACTGATAGAGAGTTTTCTTAGAGTAGCTGGGATTGATTGAGGAAAAGTTTCAGATTGGAGTGATTGAAGAGAGAAGAGAAAAGAAAAGAGGATGAAGTGGAAGTGATTTTAGAAGAGACAGGAGACCGGGTTGACTTTCTTGTGTCTTTTTAGGGATTGGTTTGAGAGTTGGCTAGAGTTACCAGGGGTTGGATTTGACGCTGACATGCAGGCACTCATGGGTATTGGTTGAGTGGAAGAGAATTGAGAGGGTAAAATTCAACACTCCCCATAACTGAAAAGATTTGTTGGCAGTTTAATTTGGGAGAGATAACAAAAGATTTATGACTTGGATCAGCTTTGAAAGTGAGTTCTTGGAGACCGCTTTGGTGATAGGATTGGCCAGAATAATTTTGGAGGGTATGAGTTCAATTGTGAGATTGCCAATTTTGAGTTCCTCTCTGATTGCCTTGGTTTTGAGGTTGATGCTAAAATTTTTGGCTTTGGAGCCATTTTTTTTTTAATTTTTTTTTATTCATGGCCTTTGTTGTCAATGTAGTGATTCAAGTTGAGAAAGGGATTGAGAACACTTCTCAAATTAAGTTCTTCAGCCCCTTTACTTCCAGGAATCAATCCAGGAGTGAATTGAGTTCAGCTTCCATGGTGGAGTAGACAATTTTTAGTCGTCTGAAGCTTTCCCAGGAAATAAATCAACCAAATTGAAGTTCCAGATAACCTTATTGAGACCTCTGGATTTCCAGGTCTTCCTCCAAAGAGGCATTGCTGAAGAAGATTATTGGGTCTGCATCATTGTCATACCTGATTGTTAACTTCAATTCTTTTGTTTCTTTCAGGTATTGTCAGGTATTTTGAGTCCTTTCCAGTGAGTGAGGTCTGGCTTGTTTTGGAAAGAAGCCAGACTTGAAACAGAAAGGCTGTGGTTGGGTCTGTTCCTGCAGGCAATTTATTTGAGGAGGCCCATCCCGGACTGGTATTTGATATTTAGCAGTTTTAAAGCCTCAAAATCTTCATCTGTGGCCTCTCTGAGTTGAAGGTTTGGAGTCAGCAGAGTGGACACAGGTCTGCATTCCTGGAGACCAAGATCCTCAAGTCCGTGGTCAATGTGTTTGGGCTGACTGAGCAGGATGGTATTATCAGTTTTTTCAAACTTCATTCCTAGAATTTTGTCTGGGTCATGAAATTGAGAGTTCTGAAATTTGAGGTTGAACTGAGTTTGGAAAACATTTACCTCCCCAACAAGAACCAAGTTTTCCATGTGGAGGAAGATGAAGGACCCCCCATCCTTTGACTTGTAGAGGCAGGGGTAACTGTTGGATTCAAAAAATTTGATGGACTTTATCCAATTGACAGGGTGTTTTACCAATTCTTTGGAGCTTTCTCAAACCCAGAGAGGCTCTTTTGGAGCTTGAGAAACTTAGAAGGTCAGTTGCAACCATCCGGGGTCTTGATGAACATGTCCTTGTCTACAGGTGTGTTTAGGAAGGCATATTTAACATTGAACTTCCTGATTGCAAGTTTGGCCTTGAGTGGTTACTAGAGGATAGCCCAGAAAGAGGCAATATTTCCTGTGGGGGCAAAGGTTTCTTTGTAGTCAAGGCTGTACATTTGATTGTACCTGCAAATCCAGTTCTTGTTTGATGGCTGTTTTCCACTTCTTGGTCTCTTTGCAAGAAATGGCCTTGGAGTTGATTTTTTTTTGTAGTAGTGATGGAAACCATACCTCTGGGGTATTTTTAGATTTGAAATTTTCCTCAGGAAAAAAGTTGGAGTATTGAGTGAGCAGGTTCCATTGGTACTTTTCTGGAGCCAGATTGGAATTGTTTGTTCTTTGGGGGTTACTGTTGGGGGAGTCCCACTTGCTTCTGGGTCATTTTCTTTGGAGGAGTCTTGGGCATTGTCAGCGGAGGAAGCATTGTTGGTGGAAGATGAGTCTGATGATTTGTTGCAGTACTGGCTTGTGTTTCTGATTTCATTGGGGTGACAAGAAACTGAAATTGGTTCTTTCAATTTGGAAGGGGTGATGTGTCCCTCTTTGACAAGGAGGTTGAGATCTGAGAAACTTGTGGAATCTAGGTTATCAAGTGAGGTGAGATCAAAATTCACATTCTTGGTGGAGATGATGGCTCCGTCAGGCCTGAGTATTTGGTATGATCTGAAATTGGGATTTTACCCAAAAATTTTGCCCTCTAGGCCTTTGGGATGAAACTTTCTCCCTTTGGTTTGATGATGTTTGAGGTAGAAAATAGAGACACTGAGCAGCTTGAAATAAGATAGAGGGAGAGTGCTTTTATGCAGAATTTCCCAGGGTGATCTATTGTTCCCTTTTCTTTGAATATGATTTAGACTCAGGAAGCAGGCCTTGAGGACTTTTGTCCAGTGTTGGATTGGAATTCTTGATGAGCTCAGAGAGCACCGCACGCTTTTGACAATTGTCCTGTTGGCCCTTTCCACTCTACCTTCATGCTTGGGGTGGTATGGTTTGGAGATCCCCTGCTTGATTGAGTTTTTATTTCAGAGTTGAATTAACCTATTATTGGTGAATTTGTTCCTGCCATTGGAACACAGTTTGCAGGGGAATTATCCAAGCTTTTACTTTTGTCTCTCCAGGACTGCAGTGAGGACATATCTGGTTTTATCTTTGATTTGGAGTGGAATCCCGCTAAGGTAGCCAGTGAAATTATCAACTATGGTGAGTATGAATTGCTTGTGTTGATGAGATGGAGTTTTGAGTGTTCCTATGAGATCCAGGTGTATTTTCTCAAATTTCTTGGATATGGTTGTGTATTCAAGTTTGAAGGGGGATTGTGTGATTTTGCCCAGGGCACAATCTTTGCGAAAGAAGGAGTGGATATCATTCTTTCTCATTCTGATGTCTTTGATCTCATGCAGGGAACTCATTGAAGCATGGCCAAAGTAAAGGTTTAGATCTCTTGGGTTTCTACCAAGTTGGCCGTTTACTAACAGGAAGCAGTAGTTCAGACCCACCAATTTTGGGTTTTGAGCCCCAAAGAGGTTCTTGCTGACGCAACCGTGGATGAGGATTGAATTGTTGATGGAGATTTGAAATTTTAACTTTTTTACAAGAAGCGGAAGCCTTTTTCAATGAGAATTCCATGGCTGATTAGTTTTACCAAAATCTCAGGGATGTAGAGGGATTGATTAAGAACAACCATTTGACTTTTACAATTCCTTCAATAGGAAGATCCACCCCATCCTTTCCAGTAGATATGCTCTTGCCTGTTGTTTCATTGAGAGAGGCAAAGAACTTATTTTTGTTGAATACATGAGAAGAAGAACCAATTTCAATGAGTATTTTCTGGTTTGAGAGTTCCTTAGACTCAATCCACTTGGTGACAAAGGCGTGATAGCAGGCCATTGCATTCTTGGGTTTTTGTTTATCCTTCCATCTGGATTGATTCTCTTTCAACCAGTCTGTGGCTTTGTCAGGATGAAGATGGAAGCACTCCTTTCCAGTGTGATTCTTGCCCTGCTTTGGGTTTTGGTATCCTTCCACACAGCCACTGGAGGATTGACTTTTGAATTTGGTTTTTCTTGCAATCAGGACTGAGTTGGTGAGGGTGACTGATTTTTTGGTATTTTCAGCCTTGATCTTGTTTTTGAACTGAGTGAGATGGTTGCAGACAAAATTGATGTGAATTTTCTTTTCCAAGTGGATAAGCTGCCTCTTCATATCTTGTAGAGACAGGGGAAACTTGAAAAAATCAGAAATGCCCGGATGTCTTAGGGTAAGTCAACTCCAATATCAATCTTTTTTTGATGGAATTCCTGACTCTGGTCACAAAGACTACAATTTTTTCTCAAAAATTAATGTGCAGAAAATCATTGAAGATCCTGGCCCTGTTTGAAGCTTTGGAAGAGGAATACCACTCTCTAATGGCCAGCTATATGGAATTGGAATATTTTACAGTGGCCGCGCTGATTATGTTGTTGTGTGTGATTGAATCAAACTTTTTGATGAGAAGCAGCTGTATTTTGTCATTATCTTGCGTGGAAAGTGGTATTTATTTGGATTCCAGGGCAGTTAGGACTGCTGGGATTTTGAGAAGGGTGTTCATATTTTCCTTCCAGATGCCGTAATTTTCTTCTGAGAGGAGGGGTATAGTCTCTAGTGCTGGCTTTATCATAAACTGTCTGAATCCATTGCTCTTGTTGCTGCTCCGGGAAGTGGAAGTCATAGTGACTTCAGCTGGTTTCTTGAGTTGGTGGAGTTTTTTGGCTTTTAACCTTGTGATTTATTCAATTTTGTCTTTAAAAGAAAAACAGTGTGCTGAAGACACAAAAACAAGAAGTAGGGATGTGAATTGAAGAAGGAAAGACATCTGATACCTTGAAAGAAACAAAAAAGTCTTCAGGACAGCTAAAGAGTTTGAGGATATGGATTAAAACCATTGAATGAGGGGATTATGATCAAGCTGGCTTGTCAGGAGTGAGATTTTGATGCCATCAGGATGCGGAGTTACTGAGTCTTACTGGTTACAGGATTTGAACATGAAACTATACTGATAGAGATTTGTCTGATAGTAGTTGGTATTGATCAAGTACAAGTTTCAGATTGGAGTGATTGAAGAGAGAAGAGAAAAGAAAGGAGGATGAAGTGAACGTTATTCAAGAAGAGAAAGGATACTGGGTTTCCTGTCTTGCATCTTTGTAGGGATTAGTTTGATAGTTGTCTAGAGCTATTGGGGGTTGGATTTGACGCTCCCATGTGGGCACTCATGGGTATTGTTTGAGTGGAAGAGAATTGAGAGGATGAAAGTCCAAAAAATTACTGTTTTATCATTTTTCTTATTTTCTTTAAATTGCATGAAGGTTTTTTATAAACCTGAGGTCAGATTTGAATTCCTTGAAAATCACTTTTATTTATAGCATACACATCATATTTGCTCAATTTGCATCCATATTCTAGTCGTCATATTTTCTCAATTGGTATCTGCGTTTCAGGTCTCCAAAAAATACTACCCTAGACAGATCCCACAGGAGATCTGGAGGCATTAATTAAGCTCCCCAGGGCATCAATCAATGTTTAAGGGAATTTTGAGGCTCAACATGCCATCAAATGGTGTGTTCTCCCACCCTAAGCACTCTTTCAATGCCTTAAAAACACTTCACACTTTCCTTGGGTTGGGAAGCATTCCAATTGGAATGAATGAAGTAAAAAATACTATAATCACGCCAATGACCAACTTTGTCATCATTTTAGCAAATAAATTGTCAAAACCATTCAAATATCAAAAATAAGTGTGCTTTGAAGAATTTTTCAGGTATGCTTTTTTCCCAACCCTTTGGAAACCAATTTGCAAATAAAATTGCAAATAAATTTACAAAAAAGTTGAAAATAAACTTCCAATTAAACTTGCAAATCAATTTGAAACAAAATTTGCAAATAAATTTGAAAATCAATTTTTAAACCAATTTTAAAATAAATGTGAAAAAAGATTTGCAACCCCATTTGAAAATTATTCTCAAATAAATCTGGAAAGAAATTTGCAAATAAATTTTCAAATCAATGTTCAAAGAATTTTGCAAATAAATATGCAAAGCAATTTCAAAATTACTGGAGAAGAGGATTATAGAAAGATGAGAGAGATAGGAGGGGGCTATCACCTGGGCTTGGATGGGGGGGAAGAGATTTCAGAGATTTAACCTCTACTGCTATACTTGGAAATGGTTGAACCTGAAAAATTAAGACAAAAACTGCTATTAGAGTCAGTTTTTCACTCAAATAACCCAAACAACATCTAAAAGCTTACAAACTCGAAAAATACCAAGGTATTATGATTAAATGAGATACACCTTAAAACTTTATAAAAGGCAAGGGTCCTGGCTCCAACTAAATGAATCTCAAAGGAGCTTTTCTTTTAAATAAGCTCACACCCTTTATATTAGTAACACAAAAGGTTTACTACTCCAATTTAGACCTTCCACTCAAAATTTGAGTTTCCAATAAGATTATTAAATGATTATAATACTAAAATTGATACTCCAGTCAATCTCTTCTTGAGACTAAGTTTGATGGGATTTTTAACTCTTGCCATATTCTTTTACAAAGAAATAAAAATATATAAGTGGTGAGGAAGGGGCTATAGGTTGAACACCCTCCTCTTTTAAGGTCTCTCCATGGTTTTGTCCTCAAGGGTTCAGAACCCCATCACATCCTGCTCAATGAGAAATAGGGTACTAGTACTCATTGGGGGGATTTTCATTGTAAAAGGTCCCATTTACATACCCCAAAAGTTATATACTCTAAAACTAACTTCAGGGCTCTCTGATTGGAAGCTCTAAAGGCTCAGGAAATTATATTAAATTATAATCAAATCCCCAAGGGTGATAAGATTAAGATTATGTGATTTGTTTATACAGAGTGGAGAGTATAGCTTAAATTAAATACTATAGCTTGTCCCCAAATGAATGGAAGTTATTGGGAAGCTACATATCAATAGTTGAGACGCATCTCATTCCTCATAAATTAATTTAAAGATATATTGGATCCCCATCTTGATAATATATATTATCAAGGTTTTAATTCTATAATCAATACTCATAAAAACATACTTATAAAATATTATAAAATATTATCAAAATTTTTTGTATAATCCTAAAATTCTTAATAAATTTTCATTCTTGTATCTATGGTGGGTTAAACCAGTGAATTTGATTTCAGAAAATTGAGGGTGAGGCCAGTAATTAACCACTATACCAGCAAGACATATGAGTTGTGCTGACATTTGAACAACTCCATTTGTCTTGTGGCTGACAGGAGAGTACTTTTGCGTCCTAGATGAACTGAGTATCCAAAAGAATTAAATCAAAGGAGAGGAAGAGGAGGGTTTTCTCACCTGGAATTAGATGGGGTGGGGCCCTTTCAGGTCCTAGATGGAAAAACAATCCATTATAGAAATAGTTTATTTTTAAGGGTGGTGGTGTTTTTAACATCTTGATGAGATTAGTCTTTTCAGGACCAGCTTGAAATTGGATGGTGAGGGTGAGTACAAGGTGTTGGTTAGGAGGATGAGAATCCTTGTGCTGGTGGTGGTTCTTGGTGGGGGTGGATCTGAGGATTTAGATTTTTGGTTGATTTTGTGGTGTTCATAGGATGAAACTTTTATGTTTGAAGCAGGAACTGGAGTAGGGATTGATGATGTGAAGGGAACCAAAAAAAAGGAGGGTTCAGTTTTTTGTGGCAGAATTTTCCCCTGCATAGAAAAAGAGGAAGGATGATATAATACTGGAATGGATTGAGTAGAATCAGGAACATCATTTTCAAATAGTTCATTCCATCCATATTGAATTTTAGCAGACAAATTATGAAGCATAACACAACAGATAACCCAGTTGGTGAGTATATTCAAATATTTAGAATTTTGAAGATTGTTCTGCATTTATATCAAGCTTGAAAATCTACCTCTCAGGACTTCATAACATGTTTATTTGGAATATTGATTGGGCTAGATTAAAGTCTAAATTGGTTTTATGTTGATGATAAGGAGAATCATTCCAGTATTCTGGAACTGCATATTTACCACTTGGATTAGGGTAGTTTTCAAGGAGTTACTTATATTGGTCAAACTAACTCTCAGTCTCTTGAAGAATCTAAATTCAATTGAGAACATATTAATTGTTACATAAGCCTGGAAGAACAACATTGAGGGAAATGAAATTCTTTTTTTTATTAAAAAATATTTCAACAGATACAAAGTATGTAATGGAAAAAGGAAGGATGAATATCCAGTTTCTCACCAAAAACATTTAAGAATGAAGGAATGGATTCCATTTTATTCCAATCAAAACCATGGTTGCCATCAAGTTTGTGTTTTTTGACTCATTGGTTTTTTGTTCCCATTCAAAAAAGAAAGGAAGCCTTTGAAGCCTTCAGTTCCAATTACCTATTGTATCTCTTTATGCCCTTCCTTTGCTGGGCAGCAAAGGTTGAAGAAGAAAAAATAAAAAGATAGAAGTCATGATTCTTTGGGTACATGCTTTGACTTTTCCATAAATAATTGAAGAAAATCTTTCTCAACTATGAACAGCTGCTTTGTTCCCCTTTGATTACAATTAGAAAATATAAACAGTAGGTTAGATATAAGGTGTGCACTGAGGATTTAAATAATCATTCTGAAATACATGATGGTTTCCAATGATCTCCTAATTTTTTATGAATTATTCCAAATAAGTTCAGAAAAATTTGTGGAAGCTTCATTTTGGGAGGAGATGGAGCTTTTGCCTTTCATACATAGGATGGTGAAATTTCTGTATTTGCATGACTCATCAACACCTTTCCAATGGAAAATCTGATGATAACCATTCAGCTTCCAAATTTGAGTCTGAATCAAAGTTTAAAAGAAACAGGAATTCAGTCTACCTGATTGAATTTTCCACTAGTTTTCTGGAGGCTGATATGGACATGCAGAGATTGAAGTGTTTTTACTACTTGTAGTCATCTGTGTGATTTAAAGTGATGAGGTGTATGGAGTAATGGAGTAAGGATTATGGTTTTTATATTAATGGTTATGAGTGGCATTTTGTATGTTGATAGATGATGATGCATAAATGATGGATTTGATTTTGAAATAGATCATTTCAATTAAATATTTTGATTTGAAATACAAAACTTAAGGGGTATGTGTAGTTTGGCAGGTTTATAATGGTGTATTTGATAACTCTGATACACCCTAATACAAATTTTAACTCTATATATTCTTTCTATTACTGATTTATGGTTCAATTATAACATAGAAATGGTATGAGTGGATAATGGAGTGAGGTCAGGTGAAAAATCCATGTTTAAAATTAGATGATGATTTGCTCAATTTTGGAATTGAATGTTAGGGGTTTGATTGAAAGTGTGACTGCAAAGCCAGAAATCATATTTGTGGAAGAACAGATACCCTCACACTTTTCAAGCAGAAAATGGGATACAGGTAGTTATTCCATAAATCTGGGGCTCTGGGAAAGGGTTTTTAGAGTGATTTTGAGACTTATAATGCAATCATAAAGGAAAATCTCAAAAAAAAAGAATTTTTCAAGTTAGGGGAGAAAGCAGAAGTGAATGGTGAATAACTTTTCAAAGTGTTTTTTTGATCCAGGGGGATTGTGGGCCATTGATTGAAAAAGGTATCAAAATGGTGGTGCTGGTTCAGGATTGAAAGAGCTCTATTTGAAGAAATGTCTCCATTTCATCTTCAATTAAGAAAGAAAACCCATAGGGGCTGGTTCTGGTGAAATTGTTTGAAAAGGATTGAGTTAAATCATTATTATTCACATAATATTTGCTTTTCAAATTAGTTACTCCAATCAAAAATATTTTTTGAATCCTCATTAATATTTGAAAAATCCTACATTCTATTTTAAAATATCTATCAAAAGTTCCTGGCAATTTTTGTGCCTGATAATTTCTCTGATTGCCTACATGGCTTCCTCACTTGAATTGAATTCTAATCCTGTTTTGGTAAGCCTCAAATCTTGAGGGAGCTATATCATACACAAAATTAAAAT
Organism: Puccinia polysora; assembly: GCA_025617555.3. NCBI lineage: Eukaryota > Fungi > Basidiomycota > Pucciniomycetes > Pucciniales > Pucciniaceae > Puccinia > Puccinia polysora. The sequence goes on along the minus strand of CM062634.1, from coordinate 20,398,505 downwards.
TGGGGGTGTTTTCAGACTTGATGATGGTTATAACTCACTCTGAATTTCACTTTGATTTAACTTCAAAACTACCAAAACTCCTTGAGGGTTGAGTTGGAAACAAGATGATGCAAAATAAAAATTTGGGAATTTCATTATCCATGAAGGAATTGATTTGGAAATGAGCCAAAATTTGAAGCAGACCATACATGAATGGTTAGATTAACTTTGAATCAGATCTGTTGCGAAAAATAGACTACAAACATAAAAGAAGGAGAAAAAAACATCAACATAAAACGGATTTCATCCCCAAAAACAATTCCCAAAAGTATCAGCAATATCATTACTATTCACAACTGAGATTTTCCTGGAAGGGAAGATACAGCTTATGGATTATAAAGAATCTGATTGTATCATTTAAGAAAAATTCTTTCGCCAAGGCAGAGTTATTTTCTTGGGATTGGTAGCCTAGATTAAGATGAAGTTGGAAGCATCTCGGAAAGCCAATGGTAAAAAAAAGCATTCGCTGTGATCTCAAGTAATCGAACGTCAGGGTTAATTGAAAATAAACCTGATTGGTGTCTCTGACAAGTGTAAAACAAGACAATTCAGCTTACCTGACGTCCCCTTTAGGGACACACCGGGGAAATTGCATTTATGAAATGTTTTTTTTCTCAGGTAGACTGATCTGAGAACTGAAGTTATTTTTTTTTAATCACTGAATATGATGATGATTCAAAAGTTAGTTCGTTGATGATCTGGGCAGTCACAAAGATGAAATCCAAGGAGATGAGCTGGCTTTAGATTGTATGGGCTCACCGGCATGATATTGGATTTTGTTTTTTTTTTGAAAGGAAGCGTTGAAGGGATCAGGTTATCGAGTCTGGAAAATCCAATGCGTATGCGGAAGATAGAGCAAAAAAAAGTAGCGGTTAGTCTGTAATTCTGTATTTTATTTGATTCCCGTAAGACTATCATGTACCCATGTTTGCGCCTAATTATTTGATCCAAAGAATTTCAACGACCAAATATGAAAGAAAAGCCTGCACCGGATAAGTTTGAGGTGTATCGGGATTAGAAACGGATAGCTAGACGAAGAAATGTTTCAATAATTAAATGATTTACCCGATGAAATGACCAGATTACCTCACGGGCAAGATAGGTCTCTTGCAAAGAAAGAGACTCGTGAAAATCGAAAGCAAACCCCTCGCAATTCTGGGCACGGAAGACAAAGTTTGGGTTACTAGGGAAAGTGGATGTGATAGCCTACACATGCTTGAGTTGTTGACAGGTATCAAAAAAACTTACTACCAGTCATTCACTTTGAGCGGCGACGTTTAGGACGATGGATATTTCCGTCGTCATCACCCTCACGCTTGCGTTTTAATGGGCGGAAAACTTGATTCATCTCGGCCCGAGCCAAGTCCAAGAACAAGTAGTCGGGTGGGTCGATTTTCCGTACATTTTCGATTATTTCGAGGTAGTCAGGTGTCATGCGAAAGGTGTGGGTGCCGCTGACAACGAGTTCAGGGGATTCGGCGACAAGGGCAAGACGAATTCGAACATCATATGCAGACCGGCGGCGGCGGCGGCGGCGGCGGCGTCTAGAAGTGCCCCTAGGGGGTGATGGAGGAGGGGATGACATTATGCCTTCCTCAAATTGGGTAATGCTCAAGTTTGAGGACACCGCTTCTGTGATTGGGTTGGATAGGTAAGAAGAAGAAGCGAGGCAGAGTCCTGGCAGGATTGAGACCAGACTTTATAGGCATCAACTTGGCTAACCCCCCTATGGTAAGTGGGGAGCAGCTTTGGCTCAGCATCTGGAGTGTCTTTGACTAACCCCCGTATTGTAAGTGGGGAGCAGCTTTGGCTCAGCATCTGGAGTGTCTCAGCATGAAGCATGAGTAAGACTCAGCCTGAAGCGCGAGTAAGACTCAGGCTGAAGCGCTTCAAGGGAGCTTGAATTCAATTTAAGAGCGCGTAAAAGAAGAAAAAAAAACAAGGGACGGGCTATCAATTACCGGAAAAATAGCTGGTTTCTCACACAGTGAACAGTTCGTATGGTTTTCGCCACTCGCCGCGGATGAACACTGGAGGGCCAGAATGTGACGGCTCCCGTGAAGCAAAGCATTGGCACTAGGGCTGAGTTTGTCCGTAGAAGTTGAACCGGGCCTGTACACACAAGGATATGGCTGGCAAAGGAGAAGCTAGTGATTTTGGGGCGAGCCCTGTTGTGGTGACCACCACAGCACCCAGGAGTCAATATAACCACCATTATCTCATGTAACTGGGGAGACAACTGTGTATTCTTTGGCCCATCATGATGCGATCTGGCGTCAATTGGTCGAAGTTGGTCATTAATGGTAAGTACCAGTGGAATCAAATCCAGGATTTGTTCCATGAGGTCACACAACTTACGGCTATGTATCCAAATCCTCCATCAGAGCCCACAGTCAAGCTATCGCTGTCAGTGAAGCTTAGGCGGATAGTCCCTGTAGGTGAGAAGCAAAAGTCCAGTAAAATTGACTATCAGTAATAGAGAAAAAGATCGCATCAGCTTAGGCCAGCGAGATGGAAACTTTCCAAACTCACGACATACTGGTGATCGGAATGAAAATGGTTCACATTTAACATCCAACGTGCCCCTTTAGTCGCCTGGGTATTCCTTTCAGGGCAACGAGGAACCCGTAGGGAAAAAGAATGAATTGATAGGACCGATACCGAGGACCTTCACTGACACTCGAAAGCATCCGCACGCCCAGCTTTGGTTTGTATGTCTCCCAACAAGCGATCATCTTCATCGATTCATTCAAGAATAATTGGGCGTGTCATTGGGCACGTTAGCTTGGAGGTATGAAAGGAATCAAGGCTTGCGTGATCCGAATTTCCAATGAGAAGGATGGAGTCTCGCAAGAGTGAACAAGCTGCTTGATCGACAAAGTCCACTGTTGCAATCCCCAGCATGTAAAGAGGTGAATCCGACAACCAGAGCGAAGTATCACACACAACTCATCGGGTTTGATAAAGATGACTGCATCAACCAGGCTTTAATGTGCGACTGGCACTAGCTCCAATGCCTGCAAGATCGATGGGATTAACAAGCGGTTTGGTATCTTTTTCATCCAGAGTACCTTATCAACCCAAACGTGGCAACTCACAGTCGAAGTTTGATTCAGATCCATCGATTAACGCAGCCATTCAAATCCATCGATCCACGCAGCCTTCTTGGTCTCCGACGCCGATATCATTCCAGCAAATGTGCGCACCTTTGCAGAGCTTCCCACCGAAGCCGAAGGAATTGTTTCGCTTTGTTTTGAGCTTTTCATCAGGTTTCAAGAGGACTGGCGCGAACCCGATCGAGCATAGTGCGTATCATGGGATATGGCATCCCGGCCAACTTCATCAACGCCTCCCGCGACAGGTCAGTTCAATACATCACAGTTACAGGTCAACCATCAAGTTGGACTTTTGATTATTTTGAACGTTTGGCCCCAGTACCACTACCCAGGCCATGTACATGGACACATAAGGTGCACCAAGCAGGTATTTAGATTGGCCCAGCAATGAGAAGGGTACACTTAAAATCCCACCAGAGTATAATCAAGGCCGAGACTACACCAAACAGCTCAATTTTGGCCAAGGGTTATGTAGCACTGAGACTTTGTGTTAGTGTGAGGAAGTATGAGGGGTAAGAATGTTACTCCTTTTGAATCCATTTGGTACTTACAAATGCCAAATTTAGCAGCAGGGGTAGGGAGTAATTTTTCTCTTGAGTATGGAGAGAATTTATCCAGGTAACTTCTGCTAACACAGGAACAGAAAGATCCACTGTCTAATAATATTTTGAAAGGTTTTTATGAAAAAATCTTGTAGCATAGCAGGTCCTGCCAGTAGTGTAACTAAGCCCAGATTTTTGATGGATAGCTAGAGTTTTAGCTTCTGAGATATGTTGTATTGCCATATTGTGTTCCCATTTCTGAGGTAAGTTGGATTATCTGCGGATATTGTTTTTTTTTTTGAAAAGATAGTGTTTAATTCCCCATTAATAAAATTGATGGGTTTAGTGATCATCACATGATATTCTGATATAGAACCTTCTGTTTCAGAACATTGTTGTTCAGAGTCCATGTCAGCTTCCTTGCCTAGGAACTCAACAAATGTTTTTCTGGGGAAAGGGAAGTCTCCTATTACATGAAAAAAAAATTTCAGTTCCAGAAGATACCTGGTATTCTGTCTTTGGTTTCAGGTGCTTTGTCAGCCTCCTGGATGCCAAGACCCTTGTCAGAACATTGTTGTTCAGAGTCCATGTCAGCTTCCTTGCCTAGGAACTCAACAAATGTTTTTCTGGGGAAAGGGAAGTCTCCTATTACATGAAAAAATTTTTGCAGTGCCAGAAGATACCTGATATTCTGTCTTTGGTTTCAGGTGCTTTGTCAGCCTCCTGGATGCCAAGAACCTTGCTATCCTTTAGCTACCAGAGGTGATAGAATAAATAATAAATACATTATTTGATAAATGCAGCAAAAATCCATAAAATATTTGGATTAAGCTTATTGCAAGGTTAATTGGTTTGGTTATGGTTTATTGTTATAAATAAATATGAATAAATTGATTATTAAATATTTTTATAGAGGGGCCACAATTATATTGGGGATCTTTAACACCTCTCTTCAGGGATTTCAGTATGAAAACACGTAGTCCTGGTTACTTTGGGCTCTTTAGTTTAAAGGACATTTTACCCAAAGATAATATGTATATAAAATACACAGTGGAGTGGCAGGGCCTTGTAACCAAGCTGCCACAACAGAGACAGGATAATAAAACTCACTGGTATTTTATTAAATCCTTAGGGTATCTGTTTTGGACGTGCACTGATGGTTTAAACCTGTATACTGGGTTATAAGGTTGTTCAGCAGTTTTAATTGATAAAAAAGAGGTTGAGGACGTATATTATTGATCAGACTAAGCCATGAATCACTTACTTATCTTTTATAAGTACTTGATTACCTTGGCATGGTGTCTGGATATAAATATAACTGGGTCTCTGGCCATCAATATCCTCAAAAGAGCTCTTTATTTATAGCTTTGGGAGTCCCAATATTATCCTTCTGAGGGGTACAAGGGCTCAAAGGGATGGACACTAAGGCTAGAAGGGTAATCAGTGGTAGCCTGTCACGTGTTTTTGGTGCTATAGCACGGGTAGCACATAATTCCTCAGGGTATGGGAATTATTCTACTTTATAGTTGATATTAGGACGTGTGAATAACACTAATCTGTGCTATTTATGTATTATTTAATTAATTCTCCTTAGTAAATGTTCCCAGTAAGTTAATAATTATTTTAATAGACATTTCTACGGACATCCTGATGTCAGATGAGTTCTCATTATGTATTAAATAACTGGAGTAAAGTCATGATATTGATTTTACTCCTTATTTTTGAGTTTCAGTTGATTTACTAAAATAATTACTTAAAAATATAAGTCATGGGAATTCATGTAATATTTTTACATCATTATTTTTCTTAGTATGTCACAAAGATATTTATGTCTAGACATCCTCATAAAAGTATATTAAAGTATTTCAATATATTTTTAGAAGTTGTCATTGTCTTATTTTCGACATTCTTGGTACTTTAAATTATATTTAATAAAAAATACGTATGAGGGTTATTTAAGTATTTTTATATAATATTATGTATTTTTATACTATCTACTATCCACAGGAACATTTATTACATATGTAGAATGTTCCCCTGTGGGTTGTAGCATGTTTGCGCAGTACCTAAGCTTCTCGGGCCGCCTGTCACTCTGTCAACCCGTAGTCCCCCCACTGCGTACTTGTCAGAGGCCTGGGGCTGCGTACACAACCTTGACGGAGTGACAGGGCTGTATCTCAGCCGCCCGCAGGTGCATTGGCTGCCGCGGCTGCATGCGGGAATTGTGACAAAACACATTTCCGTCCGGAACTCCTAAAATATACACAACACCTCAATTCTGACTGAATTTTAGGTGTGAAACCTATACGTGACAATACATGTGAAATATTTAATTGGCCAAAAAGCTCAATGGTGGTGTGGTGGTATTTTGATTTTTCTTTCCTTGATTATTTAAAATTATAAGGAGTTGGATTTCATGGGTGGGGTCAGTGAGTGACCCTACCTAATTTTGGGTGGAAAATCCATTTCTGTAATAATATTGATGGTTTTCCTACTCCTTCTTGGGTTAATTATATTATTATTATTTTTATGTTATTTTTGTTACTTTTGCAGCTTGCTCTGCAATAGTAGCAAGCTGACAGATTCCAAATCTTGGAACACCATTATTCATGAAAATTTAGAGCTTGGTAATGAGGTTTTTTTCCCTCCAAAAAAATCTAGTATAAAAATAAAAATAATCATAGCAGAATAAAATTTAATATTTTTATCAATATTGGTTCTTTATTTTTGAGAAGAATTTTGGTTGTTTTTGAAAGTTTCTGA